>OX419749.1:652500-1151280 GCA_948477245.1 Thumatha senex
ACACAATTTCATCCTTGTATATGAAGTTACTCACAAGTTAGGTTCTTGAGTTAGACGTTTCAATAGTTAGTCGGTATTAGTTTGGTAGCTGCCATTAGAACGTTAAGTTGTGCGGTTAACTGTTTCACAATCACTTTGTATCGAAAGTCTTTGTTGTACATTAAAATGATTTACAATAATCTAACTATCGTCCCGCTGTATCACTGACGGAGTAGTCAGAGAGGACTGATCGCCAGGCCTTGCGATCCATGCACACCTTTATCGCTTCCTGCAGATTCATTCATCGGTGCATACACGCACGTCTGGATATCCGAGTACTTCTGACTTTTCCATTTATGAGCAATCTGCTCACGTGGTCTTCATATGTAAGTCTCGGCCTACCCTGAATTTTTCTACACTCTACTTTCGCACAATATATATTCTTCGTCAATCGTTCTCACTCAATCGTTGGACGTGTCCAAACCAACGGAGACATTTTCCAGCTAAACGCTGACAATTTCATTCAAACCTGCCATATTGCGTATCACTTCGTTACGTATTCGGTCGGCCAAGGTTACGCTGTACAATTTTCGAAGTGATCGCATCTCCACAGCTTTCAAATTACTTTCATGCATCTGCTGACCTACCCAGGATCGCTATCGGAAAGTAAAAAAAAAATCAATAGATTCATATAGCATAAACGAAGATCTCTACCTCAGGTTAATCTATTATAACTTTTAACTGCTCATGCTCTGAACGTGCTTATTTATGCAGGATATAGGCTACACAAAATCTAATTTTGTGCACAACGTCATTAACGTATCTACTCGTACATAAATGTATCTATATTAGGGCCAAGAAAATGAGCCATACAGCCAAACATAATAATAAGTTCACAGATAGAATTTGTTATTTTATTATATTTACTTTAATTTATTTGCCTTATGTGTTTTTTAAGACATAAATTTTACTTGGAAATTTATTTAAAGAATTGTTATTTTATACTACTGTAGCACTCCGCAGTCAACGGGTTAGATCGGGTATCACAGGGCCGTCGCAGGGTTAACAGTCAGACGCCGAGCATAGCGCGCATGCGCGAGGCGTATCACGCCACCTGCGCGATCGGTCGGCGCAGCCACCGCGGCCGCCCGCCGGTTCCTTGTTCGTCCTGTTAGACGAGACGTCTCGCGCCGTGCACCCGCGTTTACAGTACCTAATATTATCGTGTCCGTGTCGATAGTGTTCGTCGCGTCTCCCGCCTTCTTCCCATTAATTGTATCAAATTAAACGACTATAAAATACAATTATAGTGACGCCCAACTCGCGGCCAGTTCGTAACTACGAATTACGAACCCGAATTCAGTGAAGTAATACCTAGTGCCTATAAAGTTTATTGTGTTGTGATTCGTGATCATGAAACGTACGACACGAAATACACGTGCGGCAGATCGTAAGACGGACCTCGACAGCGAAGGCGACGAGGAGTGCGACTCATTGGAAGAAGTACGCGCAACCGAAGTCGACGTTGGCGCGAATACCCAACATCGACCCTCGGCCATAGATCCAGGAGAAGAGACGCGCGCCCAGAAGGGCGCCTCGCTCAACCACACGCTTGGTGGAACTTATGCTAGTGGCGCCGGCGGTGCACCGGCCCCAGCGACCCTCGGCACAGAGAGGCTTATTACCACCATGATGGAGACTTTCGCCAGGTCGCAGGCGGAATCCAACCGAATGTTAATAGAAACCTTGCGATCGATACAGCATCCAAGCAATCAGTGGACGTCGACGCCGGCGGCGTCACCCACGGCGAACGTAACTGCGACCTCTAGCGGCAGTGGTAACTTCTCTAAGTGCACAGCCAGGTTCGATGGGCAGTCACAAGATCCCGAGATTCTGGAGGCGTTTATCGACGCAATGGAGGTGTTCAAGGAGTGCGCCGGCGTGTCCGACGAGCACGCGCTGCGCGGTCTCTCCATGTTGCTGACCGGCGACGCGGCGGTGTGGTGGCGCGGCGCACGGGCCGACATCGGCTCGTGGTGCGACGCGCTATCCCGCATGCGAGCCACTTATGGCGTGCAGAAACCCGCCTACAGGACCCTACGTGAGGTATTTGCCAGTGAACAAAGTGAAAGTGAACGCGCTGATGTATTTGTGTCAAAGGTACGATCTTTATTTAGTAGATTACCTTATGTTATACCTGTGGTTATGCAAATCGATATAGTATACGGCTTATTACACCGTCGAATTAGAAAGCGTTTATCACGGGATGTTATAAGAGATGTTGACGATTTGTTAGAGAAGGCGAGACTCGCGGAGGACACTATCAACGAGCTAAAAGACGCGACGGTCCTCGCGAATAACCGTACAACCCAACGCACCGCGACGTTAGGTAGTAATAACCCAGTCCGTAGCGAAACCGCTAGTTCGACTTCGAATCCGAACGCGACTGCGAGTGCTAAGCTCACTTCTAACTCCAACGAAAACCCGAGACGTATTCGTGTACGATGTACGGCCTGTAGAGCTTTCGGTCATTCCGCTAACGATTGCCGTAAGGCTAGCAGAGAGGTGGTAGGTAGCGAGAAAGAGGTCCCTCACCCCATAAGATGCTATGGATGCGGCCGACCGGGCGTAGTTAGGTCGAAGTGCGAAACGTGTACCACGAAGCCTACGCCAGCTAAGCCGTCCGATTTTAACGTCGTAGAGGACGACATTGCTACTATCACGCCACACCCGTTGATTACGATAGGGATAGCAGACAAAGAAGGGGTAGCTATCGTAGACACCGGGGCGACGCACAGTGTCGCTAGTCCGTCACTTTATGCCATTCTATTAAAAGTAGGAGTACAATTTGAGGACACTGAACGCTGCATCGGACTCGCCGACGGGTCGCGCCACCGAAAGTCGGTTAAGATGGCGACTGTATCTGTGACTCTAGGTAATCGGCGAGTCATCACCAGCCTTATGGTGTTTCCAGGTGACGACACCAGGACGCTATTAGGCCGAGATTTCATAGTTAATGCTGGTATGGTATTAGACATAGCCCAGGAGTCCTGGTATTTTGCAGATAGCCCAGGAGACCGGTTCCCGTTTGTCAAGTCCTATGTTATGAATGACACGGCCGCGATGCGAGCCGACGTCAGCGACGTGCTACTGCGCAGCGATGAAGGTACGAGTTTGTCGCCGGAGCACAGGGCCGCACTCGACGACTTCCTACAAAACAGGGTTGCCCGATTAGCCCCAAACGGGCCGCCGACGGAATTCGCCATCCATAGGATCAAGGTGAGTGTCCAACAGGCTTCCCCTCCCTACAGACTATCTCCTCCAAAGAAGGAAGCGCTTGAGAAGGAGCTCCAGAAACTCATGGACTCAGACGTCGTAGAGGAATGCGAGTCACCATGGGCATCGAACGTCGTCCTTGTGAAGAAGAAGGATGGCAGGCTTAGGTTGTGCGTTGACTATCGCAAACTCAACGCAGTCACCGAACCTGATCGGTACCCCCTCCCAAGGATGGATATACTTCATGACGCAAAGTCAGCCAAGTACATGACTACCTTGGATCTCCGAGCCGGTTATTTTCAGGTCTCTGTCGACCCCGATGATCGGGACAAAACCGCCTTCACGACGCCACTGGGTACGTTTCGTTTCAAACGCATGGCCATGGGACTCCGTAACTCTGGGGCCACCTTCCAGAGGCTGATGGACAGGTTCAAGTCCAACCTACCAGGTATCACCCTGTTCGCATATTTGGATGACCTAATACTGCTCTACAACAGCTTCGAGAAACACCTCACTGACCTGACAAGCGTGTTTGATCGCCTCGGTATGTTTAACCTCCGAGTGAACCGCGAGAAGAGTCATTTTGCTAGAGAGTCGGTAAAGTTCTTAGGCCATGTTATATTACCAGGTGGCATCCATGTCGATCCTGAGAAGACGGCAGCAGTTGCCGACATGCTTTCACCCCGCAATGTGAAGCACTTGAAAAGCTTCCTTCAGACGTCGAGCTGGTTTAGACGTTTTATTCCAGGGTACGCAGAGGTTGCTAGACCACTGACGGCGCTGTTGAAAAAGGGAAGCGTGTGGCAGTGGGGCTCTGAACAACAGTCAGCCTTTGACCATATTAAACAGCTGTTGGTATCGGCACCGATATTACGTCAGGCGGATACTACAATACCGTTCGTGCTCATGACCGATAGCAGCGGCTACGCTCTCGGGGCGGTTCTCCTCCAGGGGGAGGGAGTTGATGAGCGACCGATAGAGTACGCCAGCCGACTCCTAATCAAGGCCGAGAGGAACTATATCACTACGGAAAGGGAAGCCTTAGCCGTAGTCTGGGCAGTCTCCAAGTTTAGGGGATACATTGATGGAGCTGAGGTCTTAGTTAGGTCCGATCATCAGCCCCTAAAGTGGCTAATGAATCTGAAGGCACCAAGCGGTCGTTTGGCCAGGTGGGCTCTGACCTTGCAGGAGTACAACCTCAGGATCGAGTATACACCAGGTAAGTCAAATGTTATCGCTGATACATTATCCCGCCCGGCGTGCACCGAGGACACGGACTGCGACATTTGCTATGCTGTAGCTGAGATGCCGTCCCGCAGCCTGCAAGATTTAAGAGAAAACCAGCTAATGGACCCAGAGGTAAAAAAGATTGTCGATGCTTTAAAGTCCGACAATCCCTCCGGGGGGAGGGAATGTGCCGGTAAAGGGTACGTGCTCTCAGAAGGGGTCCTCTACAGGTATGGCCCCGATAACGAGCACAACGATGACGCTAGTCTAGTAGTGCCAGAGCAAGAGCGCGTCAAAATCCTGTTCGAATACCATGATGCGCCTACAGCGGGTCACTTGGGCGCAGATCGCACGTTGCAACGCTTGGTCGGTAAGTACTACTGGCCTGGGATGCGTTCCTACGTTATGCGCTACGTTAAGGATTGTGTGCCTTGTCAGCGTTATAAGGTTGATAACCGAAAACCAGCAGGCTTGCTGCAAACGCCGGCGTCAGTGCGTCGATTTGAGGTGCTAGCCGTGGATCTATTCGGCCCATTACCCGAGACAGCCAAGGGGCATAAATGGATCCTGATAGTTGAAGATACATGTACACGGTGGGTGGAGTTGTTTGCCCTCGTCGTGGCTACGAGTGAAGAATGCGCTAAGGTACTTGTGTCAGAAGTATACTTACGTTTCGGAGTTCCCAGGCGCCTCGTCAGCGATAACGGGGTTCAGTTTGTCGGTGATATGATGCAGCAGACCTGTCATGCGATGGGCATTACGCAATCTTTCACCTCGTATTATCATCCTGAGGCGAACCCGGTGGAGAGAAAGAACCGTGACCTCAAACCGCAGCTGGCGATATTGGTAGGTAAAGACCATAATACATGGGATATCCACTTACCTGCGATCCGCTTCGCCATGAACTCGGCAGTTACATCAGGTACAAGTTACTCGCCCGCGTATCTAAACTTCGCACGGGAGATGCGCGCTCCCGCCGACGTTTTAACGGAGATGCGTGCTATTTTCGAGAAGGATGGTCACGTAGGCGAGATAACCAATTATCTAAAGAAGATGTCGTGGGTGCTCTTAGACGCTCGTGACGTCTATGAAAGCGCACAAGCGGCACAAAAGTTATACGCCGATAAGTACCGCCGCCCTGCCCCCGACTACCAGGTAGGTGATTTAGTACTTTTAAAGACCCAAGGGGCAAACGATGCGAGCAAGGGGCAGACCCCTAAGTTTATCCCTCGTCGAGACGGGCCGTACAAGATCCAAGCCGTGGTCGGCCCTACCTACGTCTTGGAACGCATCAACGATGGTGTTATCCTGGGTAAGTACCATACATCAGTATTAACTCCTTTCGTGGGCCAAGTACAACCCCCGGTCCAGGAAAAGCGTAGGAGGGGGAGGCCTCGTAGGGCTGATTAATTTACCTAGGCTAACCCGATCACGGGGCGTTCGTTCGGGTTAGAGGGGGAGACTGTAGCACTCCGCAGTCAACGGGTTAGATCGGGTATCACAGGGCCGTCGCAGGGTTAACAGTCAGACGCCGAGCATAGCGCGCATGCGCGAGGCGTATCACGCCACCTGCGCGATCGGTCGGCGCAGCCACCGCGGCCGCCCGCCGGTTCCTTGTTCGTCCTGTTAGACGAGACGTCTCGCGCCGTGCACCCGCGTTTACAGTACCTAATATTATCGTGTCCGTGTCGATAGTGTTCGTCGCGTCTCCCGCCTTCTTCCCATTAATTGTATCAAATTAAACGACTATAAAATACAATTATACTACTGTTTTATTTCCTCGCAATTGAAGTAAAAAGCAGAGTTTATTTTAACTCGTCACCAAAACCATTTCATCCTCGACATTACTAAAAAAAAAGTCTCCGATAAAAACGGTTCATTTTGTGCACTTGGTGTAAAATCTACTATTAAAATGTTTTTTTTATAGTGAAGTAAAAGGAGAACGGCACAACTGTCACCTCTGCACACGTTGATACTGGATGAGTGGAGACTCCGTGTGCGGCTACGATAGCCTACACCCAGAGTTATAACAAGCTAGAAGATCATACACCATAAAGAATGAGAAAACAGTGCAAACAGTAGTGTTGTACTGGGTCCATGAAATTAGGACCCGCTGGATATTTACATTTTTTGCACAGTAAAAGTTATTTTAATTTTTTCTGTCGATCAAACTTGAAAGGATATTGAACAAAAAGTTCTTTCAACAGAATTTACTTAATTGAATTTTCACTTCGTTTATTGTTCCTTGTGAACCAAATTATTGAAGCGATCTTTGCGAGTAAAACGGCAAAGAGACTATTAACAAATCCCAAACGCAGACTAATTATGTAACAAGCTTAATGTACCTAATTAACCGAGAACAATAATTACTTTTTCTGTGGGAGAAGCTTTAGAACGATAGTTTGAAGCCAAATGTAGTGAAGAGTTAGTATTTGGCCTGCAACTTTTGGTCCTGGTATAGTAGAGTCCATGGACAATGTCAAATGTCTTGGAATATTTTGAACAAAGTTCATTGTGGTTCTGTATGGTTAATTGGGAATTAAGAAAAAAAAATTTAAAAAAAAATTATGAATGTGGTTTTTAAAAATCTGTTGAAACCCTTATAGGATCTGTGAAAACCCTTATAGGATCACTTTGTGTCTGTTGTCAAGTCTAGGCCCTTACTCAGGAACACTTTTTTTTTACCGTAAATCGAAACAAATTAACACGCGTGACAGATGGAAGAGAGTTCGGTTAATGCAATTATTAATAATTTTGTTGTTATCATCAATATGAATTTGTATTGTATTTGTATTTATTTATTCGTTAACAATTTTAACATTGTGTTCGAAATTAGACATCACAAAAAACCAATCTATTCCATTAAAATCTACAGGCAAATAGTCGTTATCATGCATGTCATAAAAAAAAAGAATGTAGTAAATTAAAGTTAGACATTCTTTATTCATTCTATTTCATAAACCATGTTCGTTATGAAATCATCTATTTATTTACAGTGCAAGATACAATCAGTAAATAACCTCATAAACTTATTAACGGGGTTATCATAATCACAGAATCCGTCTATACCTCGCTATTCTTGAAGCAAATGGTCATGTATAATATAACTTTTTTACCTCAAGCAGCCTTATAGAAGAGGATTACAATGTTGTACTGTACGTAGTTAAGTAATGTACTGGTAAAATTAATACAGTTAGAATTCCACATGATATTTTTATTTTATTTATTTTATCTATCCATCACGCCTTATTCCCGAAGGGGTGGCAATTTTCACCATTTGTATTCCTGTCCCACGTAATAGGTGGTGAGCCTATTGCCGTGTTGAAATAGACAGACGCAGATTGTGGCTACCTTTTGTTGAAATTTTTCAAGCCGCCCATAAGGCCTTCAACCAGGCTTAACGACTGCCATTTTTCTCGCAACCAGGACCAACGGCTTAACGTGCCTTCCGAAGCACGGAAACGCTCGCAAATGTAAATGCCACAAAGTGGTCAACCATCCAAGAACCAGCTATAGTGAAAGTTGCGTAACTCAGTGATCGTTTACAGAACACGAACGTCATAGCATTTGACGTTAACCGAGTTAAAAAGAAATATATTATTTTATCAAGCTGTTATTTGCCTTGCTTGTTTTTGCTTGCGCTAAAAGTCAGCAATGGAAAATGTGCCTCCTCACATCGCTCGTATCTTTGATGAGTTTCTTAATTGAGAGTAATAACTTCACAATATTGTGCCACCCGAGGAGACTGTCTAATGTAATTAGCTTCAAGTTTACAGACACTTCGCTTTTAAAACGACCGTGGAATCGTAAAAGTTGTAGGTAGAGTGCAGAGCACAACTTGACTGTGAACTAGTACTACCTACTTTTATTATAGACTGACTACTAAACTGCTATAGTTATTCAATTGATTAACAATTTAATTTAATTTATTTCATGGCCTTTGTGCTCTTAGCGCGAATTATAAACATTGGGATACGTATATGGACATACTGTCACTTAAATATCGCATCCCGATTGAATCAATAGTTTTGAACATTTACAAATATAATAGGCATATACTATGCTCATATCTACACGATTAAAACTTTTTTAATCTTAATTTATTAGCGCTCGAACTCAATGTTCTGTAAACGATCGCTGCGTTAAGCAATATTCGCTATAGCTGGTTCTTGGTTTTTTTTTGAAGTGAAAACTTCTTTAGCGGCGTTGAGCACTTTTTCTGTAATGGGTATAAAATCTTAAACTCGCGTCAGGACACGTGGCCTGATCGAAAAAGCGTAAGATTTTTTTATCATCATCATCTTTACGTCGATCCCGGTCAATTTTTGAAGGAAAAACTTCTTTTAGCGCGGTACGCATATTTTTAGATGAGATAAAATCTCTGGACTCGCGACCATTATCATCATCATCATCTAACGTTGATTCCGGTCATCTACAGGTCTTATTAAATAATGCTTACACAGAATTGCCGTGAGGCAAGAGCCCATTGCCGTGTTGAAATAGACAGACGCAGGTTGTGGCTACCTGCTGTTGAAATTTTTAAGCCGCCCATAAGGCCTTCAACCAGGCTTAACGACTACCATTTTACTGGTAACCGGGACCAACGGCTTAACGTGCCTTCCGAAGCACGGAAACGCTCGCAAATGTAAATGCCACAAAGTGGTCACCCATCCGAGGACCAGCCATAGTGAAAGTTGCGTAACTCAGTGATCGTTTACAGAACACTGAGACCGCGGGGCCACGAGCGCTTCTATTCTATTATATATTATAGTTATTATAACGTTTTTAGATAACCGTATCTCTATCGTTGAAGTCATAATAATAAACCCTGCATCGTGCACTTTGCGGTGTTGGCGCCAACTCTCGCCGCCCGCAGGCGCAGGAACAACCACACGTCATCGTTCTAAACTTATAAAGAGAAAAGTTCCACCGCTAGATATTCACGCAGAGTGCTACTATTTGATTTCAACTTTCTCTGTTGGATTGCGAAACTTCTAGCGTCCAGTTTATCTATGGGGAGTGGTGTGTGAATACGATAGTGAAGTTTTTGTGTAGAGCTCGTGTTTAATAGAACTTAGTTTTGCTGCATTGTTTTAAAAACTTTGTCTTGTATTCATTTTAAAAAATAACGTACGACGTATGAAGTGTTATATTTCCTCACGAGTTACATTAAAACCATAAAGCGACCCCCAAACCCGGTAATGTGTTACTATGAGTTTTTGTTGTTTTGTCGAAAACTGTTCGGCATCTGTGGACTGAAATACACCTTAGTTATTTTATTTCAGATTTTTCCTAATGATAATGTATTTACAAAGATATCAAGGCAAATAATTTTAGTCTTGGGAATTTACTAACAAAAATATGTCGACACATGCCAGAACTAGCTATATTATCCATTTTCTTGAAAAGAATCCTCTTTATTGTAAGTGGTCCACCTGCGTAGTTCACCTGGTAGAACCATGGACCGTTAACATTTTTGTTACGTGTATTGATCCATTAATTTAGTTTTAACCCTGACCGGTTTCGCATTACGACATTATTGAAAAATATGTGTTAAAATATTCCTTTTTTTTTTAATGTAGACCTAAAAAATGCCCCAAAATATTTATTTTGCTACAGAGCAACTAGTCATAAATGGTTGTTGCGTGGTTTTTCTACATCAACAATAGCAGACCCTACATCATTCGATATATTTTATTACGCAATATTATTTTATTATTAATATTATTGCCTATTCATGCCTAAGGGTAGAATATAAAGGATTCTAGTTTTGTATATTATCATCATTTTATATTATTTACATAAAAATGTAGGTATAATAACTTAACTTAACTTAAACTATCAAAGATCGTAAGAGCAAAGGCTTGTAAAAGAAAATATCAGACATTTATAAGATAGTCGTAAATATCTTGATATTTAATATATCAATACAGAGCTGTATAGATACCACGAATGAAAGATTGCCCACATAATCATAACTTAGTTCGAGGTATTTTGTTCATTTGTGTAGATAATGTTGAAGTTGGAGCGGAGATAGAGACAGTTGACCTAATTGTAGGTCACAGGTTTGCTGTAGACAACAAACAGACAGAATTTAATCCAAAAAGATTAGATATACGTCGACTAGCTCACGATCTAATTGAGATTCGGACGAAGTACGCACTTAGAGAGGAGTTTCTTGATTGTCTAATCCTGTGATGTGCTTACATTAGGTATTCTATAGAGCAATGATAATGTTGACGCTGTAAAGTTCCGTTTACACTAAGTTTTTTAACTATTGGCTAGATTTTTAATATAAAGTCTCAAAACACAAGCTATTTTTTATTTTTAGCTCCATAATACTCGTAGTAAACGTTTTTCCTTGTAAATGTGTTTACTGAGTTGAAATGTAAGGATTTACTGTGTAACAAGTTGACTATACTATGTTAAGTACTTCACTATGGTGTATGCTATTCTTGAGCCTGTTCGTCTGAGTTCAGAAGCTTTAGCTATGTACCCCATAGTGGTACTAATTATAGGCGTAACTTTTTTGATCTATTCACAGTAACTACAAGAAAATGTAGATATTCACTATTTAATAATAGGTTTGGCAAGACCTCATCAGATTCAAGAGTATTGAGCTCAATTCAATTCTATATATACCGATTTGGAGTATAATACGATGATATGAGACTATTTCTTGTTTACAAAAGTACAATCCTAACAGGACTTCCTGTTTTGTATACGAGAAACCCAACTAATGCATATCATATTATATCTTTATTGTCAATAAAAATAAATGTTTGAATAATAACTTTCGTGAGCGATGTTCCAGTGCCAGCGCAGCTTCCGACGTAGCTAGACGCTCCTCTTGAAGAAGGACCTCCGTTAGGTCCGAAACTAGTCGGGCTATCCCGAAATTTTATCCCGAAGTTTATTTAGTAATAAAAATAAATGTGTAAAACTAATCCATGGTTTCTCAGATATATTTCTTCAACCTGCTTAAGTAGAACTACTTACTGCTGTTAGAAATTGTGTGTTTTTGAATAAATCTATGTTTTCAGCTTGCATGATTGCGATCCGGCACCGGTCGAACAAGTAGACACGTGCCTCAAGATGTGAACTGGCACTTAATACGTTTGCTTCTCAATGTTCTTTCGCTTTATTTACTACGTAAAGCTTATCTCGATTAAGTTGTCTAAATTGTTTTTTCATGTGTATACGCGTGTGGTTCGTGAAACGAGTGAAATATAGTATTTAGTGATGCATACTGAACTAAGAACCCAGCTAATTAGATCTAGTCCGTTTATTTAAATAAATAAATATCGTTGGGACAACTCACACAACGCCATCCATCCAAGCTAAGCAGAGCTTGTACTACGGTAACTATATAACTGATAAACGTACTTATATATTTCTAAAAACATATATATTATAGATAAATAGCACCCAGACACAGAATAAACCATCGTGCTCATCACACAAAGTTTTATCCTGGGTGGGAATCGAACCCACGACCTCTTGCGTAGCAGTCGGATACACTCCCACCGCGCCACAAAGACAGTCAAGTTATTTATTCTGAAATATATGATAATTGTCTTCTACATAGTATAAAGCTATAACTTGGCATAATTACATCAAGTTCAATAACATTGACAAAGTTACACGCTAAGGTTTCACAGCAATGTCTTACAGGTATCTTTCATTTTATTATAGGGTCTATAAAACTACTACTACTCTTGTACTGCTACTTCTCCAACTCCTACCTGTTGGGAAGCAGCTGGTGCTGAAACGAATGAGAAGAGAAGAATAATAATAAATTTCGACATTGAATCCATTTTTAAAAATAAATATCTTCTTAATTTTCACGGCGACGTGTTTGTTTTACATAATATTCTCAGTGACGTATAAATGTGAAACAATAGTCCCGAGAGCAGCATTCATTAAACTCGCGTGTATCGGAATATTTAATACACAGATATAAATATGATAAGGTGCACTTTGTTGTGGTAGGAAAGGCAACTAGCAAAAAAAGATAACTCTAAACAATAGAGATATCTCACCGCTTAAATAGAATGATATATAAAATTATTTTAAATTAAGGACACACCTCAGTACACATCACGTCACACCTGACAGAAGATGAAATACATGGTTTTTCGATACATTGACTTTTCTATATTATCCGTCAATTAATACAAAATGCATGGATATAAACGTATTCTAGACTGGCCTAAATTTTGTGAGTTACCAATTGTTTTGTATTATGAGGCTATAGATAACGCCCAATAAGACCCCTTTAAACCATATAAACGATAATAAAAAAGGAGGGGTGGAAAATCCTAATATCGTTCTACGTTGGGTTTCCGCCATGTAACGTCCGATTTAATTAGTAATCTCAAACGATATACTCAATTATACCTAATTCGACTACCTCTGTGGCGCCGTGGGAGTGTATCCGACTGCTACACAAGAGGTCGTGGGTGCAATTCCCACCCAGAATAAAAACTTTGTGTGATGATGATGATGAGCACGATGGTTTATTTTGTGTCTGGGTTTTATTTACCTATAATATGTATGTATTTAGAACTATATATAAGTATGTTTATCAGTTATCTTGTTACATAGTACAAGCTCTGCTGAGTATGGAATCAGATGGCGTTGTGTGAGTTGTCCCAGCGATAGTAAAATTTAATTTATTTATTTAAATAAATATACAAGTGCCTTACCACACAGTCTCCAGGTCAAATTCACTAGCCGTCTGGTGCATATTGTAATGAGAAAGCTAACGCCTACACACATAGTAGAGATTGCAGTGTCTTCAAATAAAGCTGACAACAAAGTAAAACAATTTCACAAGATGTCGTCATTGTTTCTGCAAGTAAATTAAAATTATTAATTGTGTTAGTTATGAGCTATACATCTTCAAGAACAAAGGCGATGCATTAGAAGACACACAAAGCGCGTGCAGATGAAAATTAGCTAAAAGCGTTCCGGTGTACGTCACCTGACGGTGCGTTCGAGTGGAGGAATTAATATCCGGCCGGAGCCGCATCGGTTCCGGGTCAGCGCGCCCGCTTGTACCCACCCTCCAGCCTTCGGGAGATAGTACTGGGGAGCTGAACAAGGAGGGGGGAGTCTAAGGAGGGTAATACAACTGTTTCATTATGTCAGAGCACGGATACAACATGGTCGGATGTACATTGTTGCGACTACAGTTTTGATAAAGACTGTTATTGTACTGGTCTCGATTTATTTATCGAAATGCTTACAACGTACAGTTATCTTCTTACAACTTTTTAAAGGTCTCTAGAGCTTGTTACATAGTTTGTGGAGGTCTTTGTTAAGTAGTGGGCTTCAAGCTGCGTTAATTATGATAATTACCTAATTAATTATTAGATCACAATCAACAATATCTATTCACTTTTACGGAGTTTATGTATTTATCAAAACTGACTACCGAATAGCGTAAAGACATTGTGAATTAAGATGTATGCTTTTTTTGCCAACAGTGATTTAAATTTTCCTCTTTTTTCGTCGCGGTAATGTCATGCATTTCTTAATGACATTATCCGTCGGGCTCTATTCACCGCCGGTGTTCCAGCCGTACTAGAACCTAATCTAAAGAAATGAATCTAATGGTCTGGCGCGTGACGATGGCGAGGTATGTATGGAGGTCAGTGATAGCGAGAGACTGGACGGTATGTCATTGGTGCCATGGAAAATGGGAAAGGTTATACTTTATATTAATAATCAACCTATAGTTAATTTATTACAATTTATATCGGTAATCATAGTACAAAACCATGTACAATGTACGTATCGTAGAAATAACGTAGTCGATATTGCTTGCGTGGCACGCTTACCAATTTCGTAGCTACCATAACGCTTGCAACGAATGCATTTAGCTATCGCGTAACATTGATGTCTTTTACATTACTAAGGTTATCACAAAGCAAGTACAATGAGTTTGTAATTTGTATTTGTTTGTCAGAAATACAAATAGTATACAGTTTTTAATTATCAATTTACAGCTAACTAATACAATATTATAGTATATGGGTTAGTTATAAAATGATGATCTTAAAAAAGCGATTCTGGATTTCAATATGGGTATAACAATACAATAAAAAAACGTGTTATTTGTTCTTCTTACTGACAACAAACGGTATTACGCTTTACTACGAAAAAAAATATATAAAAAATAAAACAAAACCCCTACGTCATAAACAGTTTTCTAAGAGTCGGGTTTTCTGGAGACCATCCTGGTTGCAGTACCAGATCATTTTCGAAAACAGTTATTACTCTTACACTGCTGGACTGATATTAACCTCATATAGCTAAGAATTACCGCAAGGGAAACTGGCTTTCAAATGAAAAATAAAACACATTGAAAATGGTCACAAAGATATACACAAACTTTGCGTCTAGGTTAACAAAAATATAAACACGCAGGATTAGGAAAGAATGCAATAATATCTAATTAATTTATAGTAGGTAGGTAGCGTTAATTTTCACAAGGTATTCAGGTCAGGTCAAGAGTACCCTTAACGGCGTGTGTGTATGAAAACACTTATAAAAGTGGAAGAAGCGAAAGTTGTATGCCAGGATCGTAGCAAGTGGAAAGCCATAGTCACTGCCTACCCCGATGGGAGACAGGCGTGACGATATGTATGTATATGTATGTATTCCAGACCGGCTGATATTCATAACACTAACAGTTCTTTACGAATACATAAGAGATTTGACCGTAAGCCTGTATGTTGATTGGTTACTAGTAGCAACCTCAGTTTGACTATTTATTTTCAGCACTATTGGTAGCGACTGCTATCTGACCTTCCAGTCGTTAAGGGCGCCTGCGTTGTCGCCTTGCCCGTTGGTCAGCAGGTGCACCGCTAACTGGTGCGGTCGTTTAGGCCCCACAGACACTGTTTGGGCCCCTTGCATTTACAAAAGAATATTTATCATATCCAAGGCTACCAAACTAGTGGCTAATAGATCTTGGGCAGACGTGCAGTGCATCTCAATCCCTACATAACATCTCTAACTACCCACCTCACACAATCTTCATAAAATATTATAGTATTGTTAGAATTACTCAACTTTAGTAGCTTTATACAAACGGATGTAATATCAGTGAACACCCGCTCTCACGGATATTAATATCCGGACGGCCGCGGACGGCATCACTTTTGGCCAAGCCTGTACGGTAGTACGGAACGTTTCACGCGCCTTGATATGTCGATCGTTCTAAAAGAAGGAAATTGTAGCAATAAATAACCGAACTATAAATAGAGAATATCTGTAAAATAGTAATATTAACTTGGAGAAATTAATATTTTCAACCTTATACCAAAAAGAGCAGTTTCTAGTCAATTTTATATCTAACTTGATTTTTAGTGCACCGTACCTCAAAAGAAAAAAGCGGAGCCCTCGTAGGATTTTTTTTTGTTAGTCTGTCATGACCATTTATCTCGGGAATACATGAATATATAGAGTTAAAATGAAAGTTATATGCTCAGGTTTACAGTCCCTTGAAGCTGTGAAAAAATCAGTACTCTAAGCTAATGAAAAAATGTTTAGGTCGGTTATGACGCAAAAAAACGTATTTTTATGGAAACTTCGTCCTTCAGTGAGTGAGTCAGACTCGCATTTGTCCGGTTTTTATTATCATTTCCGTTCCGGCTTCGCAAGAGTGCAATGTAGATATTAAAATTTATGTATTAATACATTTAAACCATCCTCTTGAATCGCGCTATCTAATACCGAAAACTGCATTTAAATTCGTCTAGTACATTCTAAGCGAACAGACATCGTCTAGTAATTTTGTAGTTGTAATTGCATTTAACGTTGCACAACAACGTAGTTACGGTTCGGAGTTCGACTACGGTTGGCTACACCTACTTCAGCTTTGTCTTCTGTTTTCGGCCTTGGTTCTGCCTCCGGTTCCGGTTCGACTTCGGTTTCAATTACTATTTTGGATTTAGATTGCATTGATCGGATTTGGATTGTAGGACAATAAATCATGAATATAGTAGGACACTTAGAAACTAAGCTAAGCTTGTACTATGGGATGTAGACGACTGATAAACATACTTATATATTTCTAAACACAGACATATTATACATAGGAAGTACCCAAACTCCGAAACCAACATTTGCGGATAACACAAACATTAGTTCTGGCCCCGAGAATCGAATTTGGGACCTCAACGCGGTAGTCGCCTACACCACCGCTGCGCCACCGAGGTAGTCGATTCGATTCGGTTTACAATCGATCACGATTATTACTAGACTAGTATTGTAGTTCTAGTTCAGTAGGTCGATCCCAGCAAGTTTATTGTCCTAATTCAGAGATAGATGCAGCCAATTAGTTTTAAGATATCCGTACATTGTGACGATCAATCAAGCGGCCACATTACACCGCTCGGGCGAGACAACTGTATTAATGGCGGGTGTATCCCAACTTATGAGTCGGACAGGATAATAGATTAGCTTCATTCATCAGGAGGCGAGTCCACGAAGAGGCTCGGTTCGAACACCGGGGGACAAACTATTATCACACTGATCGTGTACAACAATTATACTTAATACTTTTGAAACAACGTTTGCCTCTGATGTAATCGCTTCTAACATTGACATATTGACATATTGTTACGTATTTATCCCCGAAGGGGTAGGCAGAGGCATACCATATGCCCACATTACACCGTTTGCACTTTTTTCTCACGTAGCAGGTGGTGAGGCCATTGCCGTGTTGAAACGGACAGGCACAGGTTGTAGTTGAAATTTTTCAAGCGGCCCATCAGGCCTTGAACTGGGCTTAACGACTGCCATGTTACTGGCAACCGGGTCCAAAGGCTTAACGTGCCTTCCGAAGCACGGAACGCTCGCATATGTAAATGCCACAAAGTGGTCGCCCATCCGAGGACCATCCATAGTGAAAGTTGCTTAACAGTGCTTGCAGTGATCGATTACAAAACTCTAAATCCGCGGGACCACGAGCGCTTCTAAGTAGAACATAATTTATTTAAATTACTAGAAGTGAAGTTGCCGCGTACTGTTACCATTTCGGAGACCACCCCGAGGGATGAGGCGTGAAGATAGTTAGTTAATTTATAAGAAAAGTGCAAAACCAATGGTCGTATGCAAAAAAAAACACAATTTTAATACTTACCAGCGTCGTACATCGATGTCATCAGAGCGCTTTGATTTGGCAGAAAAATATCGTCATTTCGACAGATGTTCATTTCTTAAGGAATTCGATGCAGTGCGCCAGATAGTATGTACTTAACAAAATATAGTTGTCACAGTGCAAAAATCTGAGCCAAATCATCCGAGCGTCTGTCCCAGTTGCGTCTCGCGACGTTTGGGGTCCGCTTTCCTACTTTTTCTCCTCCACTTCGCACGGTCGTCGACATCCCCTGTATTGGCACGCATGTTATCCTTTACGACATCAAGCTAGCGCTTCTTGCACTTCCCCTCTTTCCTGGCAGGGCCAACATGCCCAGACATTTGTTTCCCACGTAGGTTGAATAACATAACTGCTGACTCGAAAATGTCGGTTCGCAATAATGTTCTAACTCATGGCGGTCACGGTTGTGCTAGCAATCAGGTCAGTAATTAGAAAGACCGAAACGTGCCCGGCATATAGAGACTACCTGGTATTTATATCGTGACACACTTTTAACAGAACTCGTTCCCTAGAGTTACTTATTCAATGCGAACCCTTATAGAAGGAGGTCTGACCCGTAGTCTTACCGCTACGCCCCATAAAATAGAATGGGTACTAGTAAGAGCACATAGTCACAAATGTATAATAATATAGTATAAGTACCATATACAATAGTTTCAACAACAAACTTACTTTACTTTACTTACCGCTCTCCCATCACCCTAAGGTTGACTGGACGAAAATGCCTAAAGCATTCAGTTCACCTTTATACCAATTTGTGCATAAAGTTTTTAAAATAAATAGTATGAACTTTATTGCACTCAAATACAAATATAACACCATTCGTCATCTTTTCTTTATCGTAGTGCATTCCCAATTGCATCCTAACTCTTGAATTTTGTTTATACCACTGAGGTGGCAGACAAACGTACGGCCCACCTGATAGAAAGTGGTCACCGTAGCCTATGGACGTTTGTAACACCACTGGTGCATCACTCACGGTGCCGACCCTTTATAGAAAGCTTTTCTAAGACCCCTTTTGAAGAACCCCATACTGTAGACGGACAATAGCGCCAAGAGACTATTCGGCTACTAGGAACAGCCATCGTTTTACTTTAGATTTTGGCACCGGCGTGCCTGCGTCGTGGCGTCATACTAATCAGTAGGAGAGGTCGCTTAGGACCCGGAGATCTCTGTGGGCCACTTGCGCTATGTCCTTCCATCAAATGCACTTGAAAAATGAACAATGATTTATTGATGAAAATGATACCTACGCTAAATAAATATAAATAAATATTGTGGGACATTTGTACTATGGAATCTAGAAAACTGATATACATTATATATTTCTAAATACATACATATACATAGGAAACAGTCAAACTCCGAAACACACATTTTTGGATCACACAAATATTTGTTTCGACCCGGGAATTGAACCTCACCGGGGACCTCAGCGCGGCAGTCACACACACTACCACTGCGCCACCGAGCCAGTTATTGTTATTACTTCTCCCTTTTATGGTCGTCACGTTTAAGGCATGGTTAGATACATATTATCGCTGTCAAAGTGTCATGCCAACGTCACCTTAGCCGAAAAGAGGAATAAAAAGAACGAAAAGAGATTTGGGAGATTTCGTATTTTGTACAAGTTCACACTACTATTTACTAGGTATTGCGAATATCGTGCAGAGCTTGATTTTCATAATAAAGAAAAATATCTTCCATTTTTGCCGGCATAATTGGCCCATACACAAATTACGACAGCAAAAATTCACAGCAGGGACCAACAGTGCGCGATGCACGGCACACACTTGACTAGTTTTTTCAACTCACAATGTGTCAGTGAACAGGGGCACAGGTCAAATCACTCTTTATTCAATTTATAACCCTTAATGAAGGTTTCTGTTGACTGTTCCACTTTCGCTGAACCCAGGGACTGCAGGTATTTTTGTTCTGAATTCTATGGACCGCTCGTAAATGTAATTTACGTTAATTTAATTTAATCGAGAGCGCCCCTGATTTTTGTGTCGTCGGCTTGAATAACGGTTACCGTGTAAAAGATTTATAGCGACATTTTTATGAACATTAAGTATTTATTAATTTTTGTATACGGACAATTTATGTCTGGCTCTGGATCGATGTTTAATTCCATTTCATGTCAATAAAATCATTACATAGCCTCCTTAGATTGATTTTAAAATTGTGGGATGATAAAAAGAAATTTGGAATGTAAAAACAGTAATATAACAATTTCTAAAATTGCGTGCCTGGCAGTATGGCGAGATCTTTTAGGGCATTTTAGTCAAAGCCATATAAAAAAGGTCGTAAAGATTTTCGATAATACAAATTTGTCCCTTATTTCAGCGGTATTTGTGTATTAAATCCCGATTGAGATGTTTAGTTTCGTAAAGTCACGGTGATTCTGTGCTCCCTAACAACAAGAGAGTCTCATCCACCGTCATCTCTCAACGTCAGCTTAATGTAATCACATCGGATAGTTAACGTTCACTAATAGACTCCTCCGTGAGCGACCGGGTTACTTTATTGTTTAACATTATCAAAGATGTGCTTTATTATGCTTCGAAATTGGACATAGCTCAAGGCTCATTATATTATTACGAAATTGAAATAGTAGATCTCGCCGAACTATTTCTTTATTCGTGTACACTTGGTTTTTGGACCTAATTCTGCGCAAAAGTGAGTTAGAATAAAGTTTGTTTGGATATAGACAAATGGTCTACAAGACCTGAAAGTTTGATGTAGATCTATACGAGGCTCTACAAGGCTTCAAGGCCCTAAAAGTGTAAAAAAAAGCAACTTTATAAATTTCCTTTGTATATTTTTTATTATTGTTTACATTTTCGATCAAGAGGCTTACAAGGTATTGTTGCAATTACTGGTTGTGTTTTTTTACTAATAGTTTAACGCAAAATGCCATGTGTAATGGACTAAATCCACCAAATTTAATTTTCTGAGCAAGGTTAAGTCATCGCACCATACAAATTTGAAACTGGACTCGCGCACATTTTTCCCGTCGTGAAATTTCTGGGTCGTAAAACTGGATCGGAACGCAATCACGGGTCATCTTATGTGCTTTCCATCAGGTGGACGGCGCCATTATGACTAAATTATATAATAATATATTACATTACATATCGCTACAGTGGATAGCTAACATGTTGTGTTGTTATGTATCGGTGGATCTACACAGAATTCAGCCAAGTATGTCGCCCTGTTGCCAGCTCGTTATTTATTGGATTGTTGCCTCCGCAAGCGGTCGACCACAAGCAGCACACTGTCGAGGAATTCCCTAATCGACCATCCCCTGACGTATGCTGAGTGTGTGGTATAATATTAATAATATGTATTAAATTCATCCCTTTTATTTGTTAAAATTTATAATTTAATTGAATGATGGCGTAAGGGGACCGTGAATCCAGCTCGCTCCCGAAGTCGCAGTTCTGTCTCGCGAACATTCTGTGTCATTCATATTTTGGCCCAACGCTGGTCGTGAAGGTGATTATTGATATTGATGTGATGAATGATACGGGGCATGAATGTTGGAGGTGAATGTTGGTCCACTAACGCAAGAGGTTATGAACGTGCATCACTCGAGTAATATTCTGTAATATCACTACAAGTCACTTAAATTTTAATTTTAATTAAATTATTTAATTTAGTTCATTTATTTATTTATTATTAAAGCAACAAAGGCTCAAAGTTTGTTAGTAATACTTGTAAATTTGATTAACATCATTATATTATATTTAAATGATTAACAAATTGTTTTTATTAAAAAGGCCATTCCTGCACCACTACTCCCGCTATGGCACAGCAATTGTTTACGTGGACGCTGTCCAGCCTTCGTGCGATCATATTCAGGATGCTGTTGCAGCTTTCCCGCACCCTGCGCACCAGGGACCCACACCTCTTACGCATAGTGGCATAAAAACAATCCACACGGGCCTCAGCGATCATCCCTGATGCGCTACTGAAACGCGGCAGCCCCAGCAGCACCCTGAACGCGTTGTTGTATTGCACGCCAAGGGCACTGTTAGCTTTTTGAGTGTATCTAGCCCACAGGCAAAAAAAAGTGTTATCTTGACCTCTCGTGAACAACGAGCAAACTTGCGAGCCAGCATATTCGCTCTCACTGACAACGCCCTTCGTTCCCTCTCAATGTCATTGTCGTCCTTTGTCATTGGTCAGAAGTCAACACATGGCCAAGGTATTTAAAGTTATAAACACGTTGTAAATTTTGACCATTTAGTGTAACCAGTGGTATTTGGTCATACCGTTTACCGGTCTCAAAGACCACAATTTGACTCTTTTTCACATTATAAATTAAGCCATGTGAGAGTGCGTACGATTCACATTTGGCCAACAAAGTTCGCAGACTACAGATAGATAAGACTAAATAAGTGCTTAATTATTTAAATTCATAATTGAAATTGAGTTTGACTAAGTTACTAAAATCTTATTTACGTAAGGTTGGAGATGCAGTGGTACTCAAGCAATATAGTCCCGAGTTGTGTCCGGTACTTACACGTCTTTTCACGCTTTCGTATTTCACTAAACAAGTCCCGGCTTCATGGAAGACCGCGAATGTGCATCCTGTGCCTAAGAAGGGTGACAGGACCGACCCGTCCAACTAGGCCGATAGCCGTAACCTCCCTTCTATCTAAGGTGATGGAGCGTGTAATCAAAACACAGCTCCTGAGGTACCTGAAAGAATATGACCTGCTCAGTGACCAGCAGTACGTTTTACGTCACGGTCGCTGGACTGGCGATCTTCTTGTGTACCTCACACACCGCTGGGCGACGGCTATCGAGTAGCAGTAAGTCTTGATGTCTCAAAAGCCTTTGATCGGGTCTGGCACCGTAGTCTTCTATCGAAACTGCCCTCCTATGAACTGCCCGGGAAACTTTGCAAATGGGTATCCAGCTTTTTGGCCGGCAGAACGATCAGAGCCGTTGTTGACAGCTGCTGCCGGACTACATGGCCATAAATGCTGGGGTCCCGCAGGGCTCAGTGCTGTCACCCACCTTGTTTTTGCTGCATATCAATGACATGCTGTCCATTGACGGCATTCATTGCTATGCGGATGATAGTACGGGTAACACTTATTACACGGGTGGCTCCAATATCCCACGGTCTGCAGTGGAAGAAAGTCGTGAACAACTTTGTGTCTGAAATCGAGGCTACTCTTGTAAGAGTGTTCGATTGGGGTAGACAAAATCTTGTCCAAAATAACCTGAATACCAGCTTTGACCTTTTGACTCGGTAGAAGGGCGTGCTATGAGAATTGTCAACGATCCTCTACTAGCAGGCAGTATTGAACTCCTTCGTGATAGACTTGTGTGACTTCACCTCCCTATGTGAGTTCTATCGCCCTTTATTTCGCGTACGCTTAGGTTGTGGAATGAGCTCCCTGCCTGGGTTTTGCCGAACGTCTACAGTATCGGGTTCTTCAAAAGGGGTCTTAGAAGATTTTTAAAGGGTCGGCAGCGCGAGTGCTGCACCTCTGGTGTTGCAAACGTCCATAGGCTACGGTGATGACCACTTTCCATCAGGTGGGCCGTATGTTTGTCTTCTACCTCAGAGGTATAAAAAAAAAAAGATCGGTCGCTTCCCGAGCAGATCGATCGCTGAATAAATGTGGCTCAAAGTGGGCCGATAAGTTTAAAAGCCCCACCGCGAGCTCACAGTAATCTGCCGTACCATATTACTCAGCTTCTTACTATAAATGGCATCTGGTGGGTATCGCCACATTTACGTTTGGTGCCTCGACACGAGAACAGGCTAAACTCTGAGAGATCGCATAGAGCCGTAAACCTTGCCTCCCGAGGAGAGACCCATCCCTTGGCCGTGTCGCCGTGACTCACCCTTTGGTCACCCTGCGACCCGGTTGGGAATAGGCGAAACAGCGCCGAGTTTTGTAAGTAGGGCGGCCGCTAAATGGGCGAGGTTGAGGAGTTCCACACAGCATTCCGGGTGCCCCAGCAAAAAATTAGTGATCGTTTATGGGACACTGAGTTAACGGGGCTACGAGCTAAATTAGTAGCTAAGCTAATTTTTCATACGTGTTTATCTATCGCAAATTATATGCATCTTTTAAGTTCTGAGGGCTTTTTCAAGACAACTTGACGTGAGTAAGCGCCTCTCACCTCCTTATCTTACCCCTCTGGCGCTTATCGCTAATGTTGTGTTTTTACTATGAGTGATCGTCCGTAGGCAATGAAATATCTAATCAGCATGACTCTTTTACATAGTTTTTACTTAAAAGCAGCTCTTACAGCTATGATGTGACGTAGCAAAAACTTAACATTTTATGACAAGCCATTAGAATTGCCTACAAAATAATGTATGTGGTTATACGAAAACACTGTACATATTCTAGCCGCCTATTATTCACTCACCTATTTCATAACAACGCAAGTACTGGTAGTTAAACTAGCTAACATGTGGTTGGTACCGGGGGTGCGTGTACAATAGACAGTATTTACTCTGGCTATAGAAGAAGCCACGGGATGTAGCGAACAATGCCTCCACACCGGGCTTCTGTACTCGACACACTGTTTCCGTTATTTAACACCGAGCAAATGTCATTAAAATTGCTATGGCTTATGAGGTGACCATAGAATAATATTCGTAATGTAAAGTGTATTTATGGAAACGTTAACTATTTAAAAGCAATTTACAATGGTATGCAGTCTCATAAATTTTCAATTAAACAAAACATTTTCTCTTATACGAGATGATCTGGCTCTTAAAAAGCAAAGGTGGTATGCAGCTGTAGAAAAGAGATTGCTTACAAATTCTCTGAAAACCATACGCCACTAGTAATATTTTGTTAGATTTAATTTATATTGTAGTACTGCACGCTTATAGCCAAACTAATATTTAGTTTTAAAGATGAGGTGCACACACACACACTTATGTAAGATTGTTTGTTTGACCGCGTTAATCTTAGGTACACCGATTCGAATATTGTGTATAATTATGTAAAACATTTAGTATGATTAATAAACGACGGGGAAAATGGGTGCCACGGGATTGGAATCATTTCATGGCGACGCCGAGTGGTTTGAATAGTTAATTTCATTTCATAATAAGACTAAGGAGAACATTCAGTATATACACAATCCATTACATTACCGGCAATGGTTACCAACGGCAGTAAATGTTCTGTATAACTCCGTCTATAAAGCACCACACACAGTGATATAATTGCTGTTATTAAGACGAATGTCATTCCTTATTAGACTCGCTTAAGTAAATCGACAAATTACCTAGAGATGTGTGTTCATGTTCATTTACAATAATGAAGTGTATATTTCTTGAATGGTCCTGTGAATAAAGTTGGTCATTCAGTAATGTAAAAAGGGAAAATTTTTTAACCTTTAGCGGGACTCGAACCCGCGACTTCTCCCTTGCCGACCTTCTCTGAGTTGCTTCACCAGCCTAGCTACCGAGGACGCTCTAAACTGACAATTTTTCTTCCTAAGCGGACATAGGTGCTATCTACAGATACTTTATAGTCCAGTCATTACGTCGGAAAAATAAGGTTAGAAATCAAAATGAACCGAGAAAGCCAAATTTTGGATATTACGTCGGGGCTAGAAAAGCTTAAGTTCAAATTGTCGACCAAAATAACCTGATGGGTTTTCCGCCATCTTGAAAAAAGTTAAATTCAGTTTTTTCATCATAACTCGGTTCCCCGTTGAAAAATGAAATATATTTTTTTTAACTTTTTTTTATTTTTTTACAATTTTATTATTATATTATTATTATTTTTCTTTTTTCAAAATGGCGACCAAAAAAAACGATATCATTCGCCGGTCTCTTTCCACTGTCAACGTGCCAAGTCTACTTGAGCCGACTGGTATTGCAAGAGACGATGGCAAGAGACCGGACGGTGTGAGTTTGATTCCATGGAAGATGGGCCGGTTGCTGGTATGGGATGCAACCTGTTCATACACGCTAGCCCCTTCCCATCTACATGGAACCAACAACAGAGCTGGTGCGGCTTGTGAAGCGGCTGAAAAAGCTAAAGCATGCAAATACAGGGGTCTAGGCTCCGAATATGATTTTGTCCCATTCGGTGTCGAGACCCTTGGTCCATGGGGTCCTAGGGCTACAAGGCTTTTTAAAGAAATAACAAAAAGGTTAGTCGACATCACAGGAGACCGAAGAGCTGGCAGCTACCTCGGACAAAGAATTAGTCTAGTTTTTAAAAGGGGCAACGCTGCCAGTATCTTTGGAACCTTGCCTAAAGGGACTCCTTAAATTAATATATTTTAAATTATCATATTTTTAAGGTTATTTAATAATTTGTTGTGAATGTTTTTTTTTTCATTTAATAAATATATTATTTCATGACTGGACTATTAGTGAAGTTACACGGTTCTATTGGCACTTATAATCATTCGATTTGGTATTGGTTTCGTACTTACAATAATGTTCCGTTTAATATTTCAATATCATCTGTCAAAGATGCCGATATTTTTGACAGCTTCTGTCAAGTTCACTAAGTAGCGCTCGTGGTCGCACTATTTCAGTTACACACTGTTGAATAACTTTCTCTATGGCGGGTGATCGGATGGGTGACGGTATAGTTATATTTTCACTCACGAGCGTTTCTGTGTTTCGGAAGCATCGTGAAGCCGTTGGTACCGTGTATCAGTAACATGGCAGTTGTTGAGCCAAGTTGAAGACTCGATAGGTCAGTCAATCAAATCAGCCTATGGCAGTCCATTGCAAGACGTATGCCTCTCCCAATTTACGCCACAACACACGGCCTTGCGCCTACCACATACAGACCCTCCCTGCGACCCTTTCGAAGTACTAAAAGAAATAAAGATTTACGACACAAAGCGGTTCACACTTGAGAGTGTAGAAACAAGAAATGGTTGAACAGTAAAACTTGTACAGTAATATGTTTAATGCGACATTTGTACGCCCTCGAGAACAAGTTAGGTATTGTATTACAGGAGGAATTTCGTGAGCATTGTATTGCACGTAGTTGTAAGTTAACTTTCATTGCCTTGAGTGGGTTTCGGTGAATTCATGTTTCAACACAAGATAAATAAATTGTGTGGGCAATGTTTTTTTTGCACAGTACTATCTAGCACAAAGTAATCTAATATAAGTTTGTGGTATGGGATCTATTCAACTGATAAACATTTTTTTTTCTGAATATAAATATATTAGGAAACACTGCGGTAATAAACATTTGTGGATCACACTGATCACACAAATGTTTCTTTCCCGGGTTACGGCCCCGGGACCTCAGCAGGGCAGTTGCTAACATATTTAAATTCATTAAATTAGACATTATACTTAAATTCAATAAATTATACATATTATGTTATCTGTGATGATACTTTTCGCATAATTTATTTGAGAATGTTAAATTTGCTACTGTTTCAATGTCAAAAAAATCTAATGACAGCTATCACTAGCAGCTTGGAATCCAAATGGATGATTTGGATGCCACCACAAAGACGTCAAGACCAAAAAGATATAAAGACATGAGATAACGATGAGGAAGCTTCACAATTTGAACATCTCAATAAGAGATTTTAAAACTCATTAACAATAAAGATTTCGATACACGATTAAATCTCAAAAGTCTATTATCTGTGGCGAGAGCGCGGCACAGGCGCGGGCGCCTCTCTAACGAGTTTGGAATACACTGTAACTTCGTAAACAAATTTTAGAGATATTTAGCGGTTTAAGATAAGAGCTTTCCTAAACCTTTTAATGTTTTGATTGAATAAGACTTAGGGATTACTGTTTTCACGAAAGACTATTCTGTCGGTAGGTGTAAGGAGCCCCACCAAGATCTCCGGGGCCCAAGCGATCATCTGCTTCATGCACCTGCTGACTTACGTACGAGGCAATGACATTATAGCCGTTCTAACTGGATTGGAAGGTCAGATGGTCAATAGCTGCTCCTAGCAACCAAAATAAAAGTGGACCCCTGGCTTCAAACCCAAGTAGGGTTTGGAAGCACCTGGGAAAACCCTTAAGATGATGAAGGAGAAGACTATTCAGTTTGATAGTTACTAGGAGATTACTAAAACAGCTTGCGACTACAGCTGTCGTAGTCGAATCAGTGAGGTCTTTTGCTCTGTAACTGCAGCCCATATTTATTTTTAATCCCCAGCGCAAAAAGAGGGGTGTTATAAGTTTGAGGTCGATGTCGATGGACCTATTTCGATGCTTGTTGTTGATGTTTTTTTCATTTGAAGTCAGTTTCCTTGCGTTGGTTTTAATTTTTAGTTGGTGGTGTTTAGTTAATATCGGTCCAGCAGTGTAATAGTATTAGCACTTTTCGAAAATGATAAGGGCTTAACGCGTACCAGTAAAATCGTTAAATGACAATTAATTGATAACTTCGACCAGACGCTGCAACCTCCAAAATGGTCTCTCAGATTGGTCTCCAGAGAACCCGTAGTTGCTTAAACTATAAGTATTTCTTGGCGTACGTTTTTAAACTTTTAATTTAATTCTTATATTAAACAAAGTAACCATCACCCTTAGAGAAATCATTTAAATATTTGTATACCGCAAAATGTGTGAGGTAAAAGTTACCGATTAGAAGCAATTGTCTATATTATTTTACATACATACATATTGTCACGCCTTCATCCCCGAAGGGGTAGGCAGAGGCACACCAAACGCCCACGTTTTACCGTATGCACCTTCGTCCCACGCAATAGGTGATGAGCCCATTGCCGTGTTGATATGGACAGGCGCAGGCTGCATCGACCTGAGCGATTTTTTAAGCCGCCCATAAGGCCTTCAACTTGGCTTTACGACTGCCATTTATTAGCAACCGGGACCAACGGCTTAACGTGCCTTCCGAAGCACGGAACTGGGGTTAGTCTAAAGGGCCGAATAAATTTAATAAAATAAAATGTGTCTATTTTAGATGTTAAACTCGGAAGAAATTTTGAACCCGTTGCCTTTTTAGTGAGGTGGTAACAAAAAGGCTAAAAGGTTTTATGTGCTAGACACTAATTAACACGACCAATTAAAGTCCTGGTAGTCTCGGACTCTATTTATATTTATCTATATTATTTTACAGACATTTTTATTAGAATAAAATAATTTCTTTTCATGTTACAAACTATTCTATTACCTACTAGCTGATGCCCGCAGCTTCTCCCGCGTGGATAAGTTTTCCTATTCGAGATTTCGTACGGAACCCAAAACTTTTTGAAAATCCAATATAGCTTATGTCACTCACGAACGAAGAATGAAGATTTCCAATGGTTAATGAATTTTAAAAATCGGGCCAGTAGTTTCTGTGCCTATTTATTACAAACAAACTTACAAATATTATCCTCTTTATAATATTAGTATTAGCTGACCCGCGCAACTTCGTTTGCGCCACACAAGAGAAACAGACAAAGAGAGATTAGTTAAGGATGGTGGCGCGTAGGCTATTCTTAGGAAACAACTTTTGAAGTATCCCCTTCCTATTCTTTTTTTTTTCCGACTTCTTCAAATTATCTTCTGATTAATTTCGTTGCCGGTTCCAAGACATTCTAACTTTTCCTGGGACTTCACCGAGATCGAGCTCGGTGTAACTTTTCTGGTTTTTGGTCTTTGCTGTAGATCCTGGCTGACAGGAGTCACAGTAATGGGAATGCGAGTGGGATTAGTCCTAATTCCCTTCTAACAACAAAGCACTAAATCGGAATACTCGTTGATGAGGTAAAACTGTAACTAATATACACGTGGACGAAACTGCGGGAACAGAATATACATTTTACACGCATTTCATCCTCTCTCGCAAAGAAACCGCGCAGAATAACAGTATTTAAACTCAAATCATGCCAAAATTGACTCAGTATTCTCGGCTTGATGGTCGATTATAAAATGTTTTACAAAAATAATTTTAAGTAAAATAAATAAATATCCATCACGCCTTATCCCTGAAGCGATGGCAGAGGCATATTAAATGCCCACTTTTCACCGTGTGGATTCCTGTCCCACGTAATAGGTGGTGAGCCCATTGCCGTGTTGAAATAGACAGACGCAGGTTGTGGCTACCTGCTGTTGAAAATTTTCAAGCCGCCCATAAGGTTGAAGGCCTTAATATTATTAACCTTATTTCACTGGCAACCGGGACCAACGGCTTAACGTGCCTTCCGAAGCACGGAAACGCTCGCAAATATAAATGCCACAAAGTGGTCACCCATCCGAGGACCAGCCATAGTGAAAGTTGCGTAACTCAGTGATCGTTTACAGAACACTGAGACCGCGGGGCCACGAGCGCTTCAAAATGCTAATTTTAAGTAATATCTCCAATAGTTGATGCCCACGGCTCCGCTAACGTGAAGTTTAGTTAGTGCACACAAAGGATATCTCGCAGGAAAAAATATGTTTTCCCGAATAAAAAGTACATCCCGATTTTCATCTAAATGTGATTAAATAAGAAAAGTCTTAATAATGTAGAAATCTTCACAAACTTGTAAATTTATAATGTTAATATTATTACTCTGGGAAAACCGGGAATTCCTTTCTTGGTGCTCATCTAACGAAGATACGTAAAAAATACATTCACCAAATTTCAGGCTGTGTATGGTTGTACCCATATAGGTCCGTACCCGTGGGACTACCGGGTATTTTTTCTTAGTGCTGATTCATGGTAGACCGAATGAGTACTCTCATTTAATTTCAGGTATGTGCCTATGTTTGATAGTTTAGGCTGTGTGTGGTTTCACTCGCGTAGTTCCCATGGAAATATCGGGAATACTGTTTTAATTTCTTTTCCAAAAACTTAAAGTATACATTCACCAAATTTCGGGTTTATATGTTTAATGTTTAGGCTGTGCCTGGTTTACCCGCATATTCGGTTCCCGTGGGAACACTGAACTCGCTGGCTGGTAATGGAATCTCATAAGGCTAAAAGAAAGCTCCTGAGCTTTCTGTTAGCCTTATGAGATTCTTCTAAAACAGGTGTACATAAGTTTATGTTACTAACTTTTAAAATGACAATCTTCCATAGAACCGTTTGTCCCTTATTTACGTCTTTAGGGATAGAATTTCACGAAACCCTTACATAAGGGGCACCTACGTGTTAATAAGAACCCTCATGCGAAGTTTCACGAACGAAGTTACAACTCCTGTTTTTCCCCTTTAAGGGTAGAATTTATCAAAATTCCTTAACGCGTAATATTGTATATTTATACAGAAGCAGGTATAAGAAATTCGGTGTTGGTATGTTTGAAAATGAAGAATTTTCCATATAAACTTTCAACCCTTGTTTACCTCCTTATAGGTAAAATTTTGCAATACCGCGATACATATACCCATTTATTTGTAACCTAAAACAGGTGTGCATAAATTTATGTATCTAACTTTGAAAATGATGAACTTCCATACAACCGTTTATCGCTTATTTCCTTCCCTAGGGGTAGAATTTCGCAAAATCCCTTTTTAGTGGAAACCTACGTATTAAAAAGAATCTCCATACGAAGTTTCAGTTTCATAGCTTTGGTAGTTTCAGAGATTTCGTGATCAATGAGTCAGTCAGTGATTTTGCCTTTTATATATATAGACTAGCTGACCCGCGCAACTTCGTTTGCGCCACATAAGAGAAACAGACAAAGAGAGATTAGTTAAAGATGGTGGTGCGTAGGCTATCCTTAGGTAACAACTTTTGAAGTATCCCCTTTCTAACAACAAAGCAATGAAGCGGAATACTTGTTGATGAGTTAAAACTGACTAATATAAAATACACGCGGGCGAAACAGCGGAAGCAGAATATACATTTTACACACATTTCATCCTCTCTCGCAAAGGAACCGCGCAGAATATCAGGATTTAAACCTAAATCATTCCAAAATTGGATCAGTATTCTCGGCTTGGTGGTCGATTATAGAAAGTCCTACAAAAATAATTTTCAAATATGTCCAATAGTAGATACCCGCGGCTTCGCTCACGTGAAGTTTCGTTATTGTACAAAAAGGATTTCTTGCGAGAAAATTATGTTTTCCCGGATAAAAAGTAGGTATCCTATGTATTAATTCAGGAAATGTTCTGTCTACAGGTACCGATTTTCATCTAAATATGATTAAATAACAAACGTCCTAATAATATTGAAATCTTCACAAACTTGTACATTTATAATATAAATAGGATTACATTCCTCTGGGAATACCGGGAATTCCTTTCATGGTGTTCATCTAACGTAGATACGTAAAAAATACGTTCACCAAATTTCAGGCTGTGTATGGTTTTACCCACGTAGTTCCGTTCCCGTGGGAATACCGGGTATTCTTTTTTTAGTGCTGATTTAAGGTAGATCTAATGAGTACTCCCTAAATTTTTTTTACGAAACCGCGATACACGTGCCCATTTATTTGTAACCAATAACCGGTGTACGTAAATTCATGTTTCTCGCTTTGAAAATGACGAACTTCCATACAACCGTTTATCGCTTATTTACTTGCTTAGAGGCAGAATTTCGAAAAATCCAATCATTGGGGAAACTTACGTGTTAAAAGGAACCCCCATGCCAAGTTTGGGCTTCGTAGCTTTGTTAGTTTTATAAGTTTCGTGATCAATGAGTCAGTTATTACAACTCCTGTTTTAACCCCTCAAGGGTAGTATTTATCAAAATTCCTTAACACGTAATTTTTTATTTTTATACAGAAGTAACTATCTAACTATCTTCACGCTGTATCCCTGACGGGGTAGTCAGAGAGGACAGATCGCCAGGCTTCGCGATCCATGCATACTTCTTTCGCTTCTTCGAGATTCATCAATCGCTTCATACACGCACGTCTGGGTATCCGAGTACTTTCGACCTTTCCGTTTTTGAGCAATCTGCTCACGTGGTCTTCATATGTAAGTCTCGGCCTTCCCTGACTCCTTCTACCCTCTACTTTTGAACAATATATATTCTTCGTCAATCGTTCCTCACTCATTCGTTGGACGTGTCCAAACCAACGGAGCACGCCCTTTTCCAGCTTAACGCTGACACTTTCATTCAAACCTGCCATATTGCGTATCACTTCGTTACGTATTCGGTCGGCCAAGGTAACGCCGCACAATTTTCGAAGTGATCGCATCTCCACAGCATTCAATTTACTTTCATGCATCTGCTGACATACCCAGGTTTCACTACCGTAAAGCAAAGTTGGCACTAGCACTGCGTTATGAATCGCCATTCGTGCTTCTTTTACGATGCTTTGTCGCTTTACTAACTGGGACAAAGCACCGTTAACTTTGTTTCCGGCAGCTACTCGCCGTTCTACATCCGAATCAAATCTTCCATCCGCGCTAAACATACTTCCTTAATACACAATTTCATTCACTTGCTCTAGACGTTCCTGGTTTACCCTAATCTCGCATTTAGTTCTTACGTCACCTCTTTGAAATACTAGAACCTTAGTTTTACTTGCATTCAAGCGGAGACCCTTACTTTCACACCCCTCTTTCATATTAGTGACTAATGCCTGTAGGTCGGCTTCTGATGAGGCCATGAGCACCGCATCATCAGCGTACAGCAGACAGTTTACTGTAAAGTCACCCAAATTCACACCCATATTAAAATCTTTCAACTTCTGTAGGCAGCAGTCCAGATACACTATGAACAGCCAGGCGGACATGACACATCCCTGTTTGACGCCTGTACAGACATCAAAAAGAGGTGACACATCCCCCCCTACTCGCACGCAAGCCTTACAGTCCCTATAAAGCGACTGTATTGCCCGCAGTAGCGAGCCGTCCACACCATATCCTGGCAGCAAGTCCCACAGCGTTTCTCTCACAACGTTATCAAATGCTTACTCTAGATCCACAAAAGCGCAGAAAACCTTCTGGCTAAGAGCCAGAAACTTTTCCGCGTCGGAATCCGCATTGAGCCTCCCATAAATACCTTTCAGACTTTTCTTGCATTCGTGCCGTTATAACCTTTGCATACACCTTACTAGCTAAGCTGACCAAGCTGATCGCCCCGTAGCTGGAGCAGTTTAGGCGCGAGCCTTTCCCTTTGTAAATAGGTACTACAACTGCTACTCGCCAGTCATCTGGGACCTCACCCGTCCGCCAGCACGAGTTGCATAACAGACATAGTGTGTCCCAGACACGCGACCCACCGTACTTGATCATCTCAGCAGTAACTCTGTCTTTTCAAGCAGCCTTACCACATTTCATACTTCTTATCGCTTGTTCTATTTCTTTCATACTAATGACTTCAATGACATCGGGATCCGGAGCATCGAAGTGAGCTCCACTTCCCGACGTGGCATCTCTGTCTTTTCTTGCATACATCTTTCCATAATATTCACTCCATCTCTGCAGGACGTCACTTTGGTCTGTTAGGACGTCATATACAGAAGTAGGTATATGAAATTCGGTGTTGCTATGTTTGAAAATGAAGAATTTCCTTATAAACTTTCAACCGTTGTTTACTCGCTTATATGTAAAATTTTGTAAAACCGCGATACACGTACCCATTTATTTGTTACTAAAAACAGGTTTATATAAATTCATGTTTCCAACCTCGAAAATGATGAACTTCCATACAACCGTTTATCGCTTATTTACTTCCCTAGGGGTAGAATTTCGCATAATCAGTTCTTAGCGGAAACCTAAAATATTAAGAAGAATCTCCATACGAAGTTTCAGCTTCATAGCTTTGGTAGTTTCAGAGATTTCGTGATCAATGTGTCAGTCAGTGATTTTGCCTTTTATATACCTAGTCAAGTCATAAGTATTGTCACACAGTAAAAACTTTTCTTTTAGAATGCAGGCCACAAAAAAGTTTATTGAATTCGAATTTCGAATTGTTCATGAAAATAAAAATGTAAACTTTTTAGAATTTTACTCATTTTTAAATATGGAGTGAACGCTTAAAGAAGACCGTGTTGCGTTGCATCGTTGCGCTTACGCGCCAATTTAATTTTTTGACATACTGAAAAATTTGAATATAACCAAAAGATTCGTTTATCGTACCATCAAACGATACAATGAAGACTCTAGTGTAGATGACAGGTCAAGAAGTGGTCGCCCTAGGTCTGTTAGGAGTCCAGCAGTGATAAAAGCTGTGAAGGCGCGAATTCAAAGAAATCCCAAACGTAATCAGAAACTGTAGGCCCTTCAGATGGAGTTAAGCAGAACCACGGTGAAAAGTGTGTTAAATGAAGACTTAGGGCTTCGGTCATATCGAAGAAAAACAGGTTATCGTTTAAATGCTCGTCTAATGGACCTGAGACTGAAGAGATGCCGCGCTTTGTTGAAGCGGTACGTGGGATTAAAAAATATCGGGAAATTCTTTTTTCGGATGTAAAAAATTTTACCGTAGAAGAGAGCTACAACAAAAACAAAATGATAAGGTGTACGCACACAGTAGTGAAGAAGCGAGCAACCGTATTCCGCGTGTCCAACGAGGTCATTTTCCACCCTCGCTCATGGTATGGTTGGGAGTTTCTTATTGGGGCTTAACAGAGGTACATTTTTGTGAGAAAGGTGTAAAAACTAATGCAGTTGTGTATCAAAATACAGTCCTGACGAACCTTGTGGAACCTGTTTCTCATACCATGTTCAATAACAGGCACTGGGTATTCCAACAAGATTCGGCGCCAGGTCATAGAGCGAAGAGCACACAAGACTGGCTGGCGCCGCGTGAAATTGACTTCATCCGGCACGAAGACTGGCCCTCCTCCAGTCCAGATTTGAGTCCGTTAGATTACAAGATATGGCAACACTTGGAGGAAAAGGCGTGCTCAAAGCCTCATCCCAATTTGGAGTCACTCAAGACATCCTTGATTAAGGCAGCCGCCGATATTGACATATTATGGACCTCGTTCGTGCTGCGATAGACGACTGGCCGCGCAGATTAAAGGCCTGTATTCAAAATCACGGAGGTCATTTTGAATAAACTTTATTGACATAAGAATCTATGTTTTGTTAAGTTCATTTTGGTATATTAATGGTTACATAATTATTAAACTTGTTTCAATTATTTTATATTAAACATGTGACAGAATTTATGACCTGACTAGTTATATAGATAAATGATATGCATTTCATTGCACAGTACTGTTAGTGAATGCAGACACGATGCATGTAAGTACATACACATTATCAAAAGTACTATATAAGCTAACTGTATCCTTTTTTAAATAAGCAAGCAAGTATTTATGATTTCAATAAATTCGTAAAATGTAAAGAATTGTCAGACTTAGCTTTCAGATAACGTTATACATGCAACATTCCAGTTCAACAGTTTCTGAGAACATATCAGTCGTTATACAAGTAGTACACTACACATGAAGGCGAATAGTCTCGAGAGATTGGACACTCCTTGCTAAGATTCTCGATAACCCTCTCAGCTAGCCTTTGTACCGAACAGATTTCTTTGACTTAGTATCTGATTGTTACAATGATGAAAGCAATAAGTAAATTATGCAACCCGAGTTCTCAGTTCAGTTGTCTTACAGAGATGTTCAGATTAATGATGAAATTGTTGAAACTAAACAATAGTACTGTAGTTGTGCAATTTTACAAGGCAACAGCAAATGTGAAGGGACTGAATCGATCTGAATTTATGACTATTTTAAAAAAATAAATATATCCATCACGCCTTATCCCCGAAGGGGTGGCAGAGGCATATTATATGCCCACTTTTCACCGTGTGGATTCCTGTCCCACGTAATAGGCGGTGAGCCCATTGCCGTGTTGAAATAGACAGACGCAGGTTGTGGTTACCTGCTGCTGAAATTTTTCAAGCCGCCCATCAGGCCTTCAACCAATCTTAACGACTGAAATTTTACTGGCAATCGGGACCAACGGCTTAACGTGCCTTCGGAAGTACAGAAACGCTCGCAATGTAAATGCCACAAAGTGGACATCCATCCGAGTACCAGCCATAGTGAAAGTTGCGTAACTCAGTAATCGTTTACAGAACACTGAGACGGCGGGGCCACATTTTTAGTAGACTTTTTAAATTATATATAATTGTTGATTGATGGCAGAAGGTGATTCTTGCTACACATCTATATTAATAAAATTAAGGATGACTCACTTATCTATCAACCGACTGCTGAAACCCTAATACCTAGCTTAAAAATTTTATATTAAGCTACTCTTATAATGTAGGCAATAAATCGGAAGGGTTTTTTTAAATTCTACCCCTAAGGGGGTAAAATAATGGATAAACGCTTATGTGAAAGTTTGTCATTTTCCGAGTTATAGACATGAAATAAGTGCACTTATTTCTAATTACAAATAAATTGATACGTGCGTACCTAGATCGGTTTTGCAAAATTTTATCTAATGGGATAAAATATAGGTGTAAAATAAGGGATGAAAGTTTGAATGAAAATATTTGAAAATTAATTAGGGGCAAGATTTAAAGGAGTGCGGGTTATTACAACAGAAGTACAAAGTATACACAGGCGAAGCCGAAAAGGTGCTCTCTGTATTTACTTTTAAAGTAGTTTATTATAGAAAATTCTTCATTTTCAAAGTTAGCAAAAATAATTTCGTATAGGTAGCTGCTTCTGATTAAAAATAAATAAAATGATTAAAAAAATATAGGGGTGAATAATTGGAAGTAACGTTTGTATGACAGTATTCCAATCAGGCGCATGGGTTAAATGTGTAAGGTACAATGGGTGTTTGAAAAAATGACACGAACGAAGCCGGGAGGCACAGCTAGTATTAAATAACACCACTTGTACTGTTCCACTACATTTACTTAGTTAACCTAACCGGTTTCACCTTACGCATTCTCAAAGGTTACTGAGATGGCCACTGGACCTAGTAGCATATATATTTTTTAGGCCGCATTTTATTAATCGCGCGCGGTTTATTGTAAAGTGGTCTACACAGCAATTCAGTGTTGCAATGAAATCAACTAAATTGAAATTCAACCATGGCAGATACTTGCTCAGTCTTCCCCCACCTCACAATGCAACACTCAACCCCCTTCCGCCCGGCGTTGTGGTGGCTTTGCGATGTCTTGGGCGGTTACTGTAATAACCGGATAACGTTCGCAGTGACTGTTGCATTTACTGCTCCCGTCTAAAAGACTAGTTAATTTTATTAAAAGAATTTCAAACATAAATTAAATAAATTAATTAAGCGCTCGGGACCCCGCGGACTCAGTGTTCTGTAAACGGTCACTGAATTACGCAACTTTCACTATGGCTGGTCCTCGGATGGGGGACCACTTTGTGGCATTTACATTTGCAAGCGTTTCCGTGCTTCGGAAGGCACGTTAAACCGTTGGTCCCGATTGCCAGTAACATGGCAGTCGTTAAGTCAAGTTGAAGGCCTTATGGTATCATGTAACTAAAGCATCTTCTTTACACAGTTTTGAGACACACGGAACTGCACAGCTCATTGATAAATAAAACAATTTTGTTACCAAGTTACAGCCCCACGTCGGCGCTGCTCAGTAGAACGTAAACGTTGTTATTTTACGATCGGAAACGCGCAAAGAATAAATAGAGTGCACTAAACCCAACTGTACAGCCTCCTAAAGTCGATCAAACCGTGTCGTTTAAACGAATTGATATTCAATATAGATAAGTTTATAGTCATCATCATCGAAACGTATCAGTCCTAGGTGATTTGAGCCATCGCGTCGAAGTCTAAGGTTATTTTAACCCTTTTAAAAGAGATGTAGCTTTATTTAATGCCATAATATCGCGGGTTAAACATTCCGTTGGAGGTAGTCTTATTATTTAATTCTAAAATCTTATATTAAGCACGTTTAATATCACCCCTGCTGTTCACTTAAAGCTGTGCGTATGGAGACAAAGGTCATGTTATGTTTATAATTATTCAATTATTATAATTGTATAAACATACTTTCACTATTATTTAGCTTCCAAATAGTTAAATATTTTAATTTTATAAATGATAAATTCAAATTCGATAGTTTAGTATCAGGCTGCAAAAAAAAAACTAAAGGAAGCTCGATCATTCTGCGAATAATATTTATGCGAAAGTACTTAATATTTAGACGAACTTTTGTAAAACTTGAAATAGCAGTATTTTAGAAAAAAAACAATTATGGTAACAATTGTAATGTTATTACTAAAGAAACGGTTTTACTCACGTGTAAATTTCGGGATAGCCCGACTAGTTTCGGACCTAACGGAGGTCCTTCTTCAAGAGGAGCGTCAAGCTACGTCGGAAGCTGCGCTGGCACTGCGTTGCCAGCGACCTTTCTGGCGTAGAGCACGCTGTGTCAGTGTAGGTGGGTGTGCCTCGTCTTGAGTAACCGATGTCAAGATTGCTGTGGTGTTAACCTCAGGCGCAGGAGGTGCAGTCTGACACACCGAACTGGTCGTATCTCCTTACAAGGCTGGAATATTGTTGAGGGAGCAAGCTTTAAAGCCGGTCTCCATGCAGGGGGCAATACCCAACCAGAGTCCCTGTTGAAGTTCGGACGACGGCTGATTTCGATGGCCTCGCGTACTTTACATGGAACGAAGTACTTCTCTGTCGCTAGTACAGATCCGAGGCCTTATCGAATCTTATGTAATGAGCCGTGTCCGTCTGGCAGGCGTGCTCAGCCACCGCTGACTTCTCGGTGTCCATGCTTTTCATGCTACGTATATGCTCCTGTAACCTGGTTGAAACGCTGCGACGTGTCTCCTGCCGCAGTCACACGGAATGGTGTATACTCCTGGTACACTCAGTGGATCTGCATCCTCCTCAACTGTCCGGGTGGGCAAAAGATTGTCCTAATGCTATATTCACGGCGCAACAGTCCTCCTATCTTATCGGTAACTCCCCGGATGTACGGTAAATATGCGCCATTCCTCTCCACACCAGGTGACCGTCGTTTGGCTGTCGCACTCGCAGCTCTCATGCTCTGTCGCCACCGGTAGCAATTCTTCTTCAACGTGCAACGGACATGCGCCAGTTCTACACTCACATACTGTGGATCGAAGAGACTCAGGGCCCGGTTTATTAGCGATCTCGGGACTGATGAGAGCTGAGAAGGGTTGTGATGTGAATACGCTCGGAGGTATCTGTCCGTGTGTGTTGGTTTTCTATATACCGTATGTGACAGGCGGCCATTATGACCACGAATTACCAAAACATCCAAAAACGGAATCACCCCTTCATTCTCCTCCTCTACTGTGCACTGGATGTTACTGTGCACCGAGTTTAAATGTTGTATTAGGTCCGCCAGAGTGTCCCGGTTGACGACAGCAAATATGTCGTCTACGTACCGCCACCAGTATCGGGGTCATCAGGTCAGGTCAGTTTGATGTGTGCGACTGCGGGTCCGTATTGGGTTGCATAAATTTTCGAGGCATAACTTAAAACTGCATAACGTTTTTTGGCATACTCTTCGTTTCGCATAACGTTCAAACAGAATAAATCATTAGGCATACTGTAATTTCCCATAACTTTTTTAAAATAATGATAAAATAAATATAAATAAATATCCATCACGCCTTATCCCCGAAGGGGTGGCAGAGACTTTTCACCGTGTGGATTCCTGTCCCACGTAATAGGTGGTGAGCCCATTGCCGTGTTGAAATAGACAGACGCAGGTTGTGGCTACCTGCTGTTGAAATTTTTTAAGCCGCCTATAAGGCCTTCAACCAGGCTTAACGACCGCCATTTTACTGGCAACCGGGACCAACGGCTTAACGTGCCTTCCGAAGCACGGAAACGCTCGCAAATGTAAATGCCACAAAGTGGTCACCCATCCGACGACCAGCCATAGTGAAAGTTGCGTACCTCGGTGATCGTTTACCGAACACTGAGACCGCGGGGCCACGAGCGCTTCAATTTAAAATAATGATAGTCCCGCATAAAATGTTTACGCATAATTTTTTTTTACAATAACGATTTCTAATCATAACATTTATTGGCATATCACTCACTCTCGCATAAAGATTACAAGCCATACATATAGAATACCATAAAGTTAACTAGTAAATATTTATATTAAGCTATTGCATAGTTTTAATCGCGTGCTTTGAGTGGGCTTTAATCAAGAAATTCCGTAAAGAAAAAACCTAAGACGAAGGTCGAGACGAGGTCACACGAAGTTCACCGATCACGGCCGAGCGTTGGCTTAACGTGTATGTACATATATTATATGGTACGATTGTACGCAGCTCGCACGGATCGAGACGTGATGATAGTAAGTGTGAGTGTGAGGCTGAGGATGAGGGTGACTGTGAGAGTGAGGGTGAGGGTTTTTTTTGGGTTTTATTTTGTTTTTTTTAGTGTAACTTGAATTAATATCAAAGAAAAACAAAGGTGCCACAGGTCTCTTTTTATCTCTAAGCTTGAACTGTCTAAGATTGAAATGCCCACTGATTAAAAATGTCGATAGTCACTTTACTGAAGTTCAAAAATTTTAACACTTATATATAGAATATATAAATAAAATACAAAAAGAAAGTAGGTAGATTAAAACGAGCGATTCTATTCTGGCGCATCGCCGGCCGCTGCCGCGACCCGCTCGCTTCGCTCGCTCGGCTTGCGCATTGTAGTCACAAGTGACCTAACACTCCTCCTCGCTTCGCTCGTCGTACCTATTTACGACTTTGCTCAAGACTAGTCTAAAAAAAATTACACTTACAATATCGTTTTATAAGTTACAGCTTAAAAACTTGGCTATGAGTGAGATTATTATTTACAATGGTGTCTTATCATTTCTTAAATATTCTTAGTCAAATTATTTTTCATTTATGATTTCAACGGTTATCCATACCTCCATTATGCGTTTTGTATTTTATGATAATTTATCTTTAGACGTATAACATTTATACCCTTTACATTTATGCTGATTAAAATTATGATAAAAAAATTAGAGTCAGTTAATGTTATGCCAGTAAAACCATTATGCGTTTATAACACTCTGCTTATCATAATTTATGCGAGAAAACTTTAAGCTGAAACGGTTATGCCAAACTACATTATGCTGAAAAAAAATATGCGATCGAAAGGGCACCCTGCGACTGCACACACCAAACTGCGCCTGAGGTTAACACCACAGCAATCTCCACATCCGCTACTCAAGACAAGGCACACCCACCTACACTGACACAGCGTGCTCTTCGCCAGAGAGGTCGCTGGCAACACAGTGCCAGCGCAGCTTCCGACGTGGCTTGACGCTCCTCTTGAAAAAGGACCTCCGTTAGGTCCGAAACATGTCGGGCTATCCCGAAATTTACACGTGAGTGAAACCGTTTCTTTAGTAATAATGAACATCGCTCACGAAATTTATTATTCTAATCGTAATGTTGTTACAGCTACCTACAGAATCTCCTAAATATCAAATAGCTGTAAGTTACGTAGAACGTACACGACACATTCGCATTTAATCTTTTAATCTTCTCCACTCTATTGACCTCTCAAACAAGCGCTTCCTTCAGCAATAAATAAATAACTACACCATATATAGTACCGAGCGACGGAGATGCTAGTATCGGTGCACAATATAATTGAATTCCCCGGCATTGCTTGTGGCTCGACGTAGCTATGTCTTGGAGTCTCGTAGAGATACTGCTTCTTTTGACAGACTAATAAGGTTAGCCCCCTTTTCTTTTAGAGCCAAGCGTTCTAGAATTACCTTAGTAAAGCGTAGTGACATTTTACTTTTGTTAAATATTAACTCTGCCTCATGCAAACCATGAGGCAGAGTTAGTATTTGCCCTTGATATTTTTGCACCACTGTTACACCGTACCTGATTATTGTTTTCAGCTCTTTTATTAAATAAATAAATAAAAATGTCTTTATTTTGCATAGACCATTTTAACGGCGCTTACAAAATGTCATACACTACAACTAAAGATAAAAAAATATTTAAAGTGACCACCGGTTCGGAACGCGGTCCACCTGAGAAGAACCGGCAAGAAACCCTGGAACGCCTTTTGTGATATCCTAAATACAATTTAATACTATTTCACTTTGCCAGCAGATCACTTCCAGTCGTCCTTGTCCTGCAAATAGTCATTAACAGCGTAATAACCTTTTTACAAAGATTTTTCTTAATTAACTCCTTGAATTAATTTAATGGTAAATTTCTCAGGTTACAGGGAAGGTTGTTGTATAAGCGTATACATTTATCCTGGAAAGAATCGCCAATCTTATGAAATCGACTGTGGTGGACTGAAGTATTTAAGGAATTTTTGCATGCTATTGGTTAAATGGCTAAATGAGCTAGTACTACAATATTGTGAATTAAGATTTACAATCTCGCTACAACCTCATTTACAGCAAATAAATCATTTGAATTTGAATTTGAAAGATTGTTTTTATATCTAGTGTATGGTTATCACAGAATTTAGAAAACTGTGATAGATTGTTCTGGATATACATAAGATTAGCAAAAATGTATTGTGATGACGGTTCTAGAATATTTATTTCTTTGAATTTTTCTCGGAAAGAGACTCTGGGGCCCAAATTATAAATAGCGCGTACAAGCCCGCTTTTGAAGAACAAAAATATTATTTTAATCTGCATTCATCCCAAGGGGAAAATACTGTAAGAAATTGTCCATTGTAGTACGTGTCCTTTATTAAAATTTTTATTAAGGTCGGTTAAATGAAAAATGGAGGGTTATGTAATGCAATAAAATGAAATATGTAGTACCTGAGTTGAGATTAGCGCGTGCAAATCAAACTGCCTATTACTAATATTATATATACTAGTAGTATTTAAGTGTTTAAACTTTAGGGGTATTTACCATGTACATATTATTATCTGTTTTTCCAATTTCGGCACTGTAACAAGCATAATATCAGAAATACATATTTGTGGTACATTATTTTTTCGCCTAAACACGCCACCAACTCCACGGAGGCAGTCAAGTTAACTCGAATACTAATGACAGAATCAAATAAAAAAATGGTAATAGTACCTACCTATATAAGTATAATATATATAAAAATTATATAAGTATTAAATATTTTTATTCAAGAATAGAAAAACAAAAAAAAATAAAAAAATAAAACTAACTATCTTCACGCTGTATCCCTGACGGGGTAGTCAGAGAGAGCAGATCGCCAGGCTTCGCGATCCATGCATACTTCTTTCGCTTATTCAAGATTTATCAATCGCTTCATACACGCACGTCTGGGTATACGAGTACTTTTGACCTTTCCGTTTTTTCACGTGGTCTTCATAAGTAAGTCTCGGCCTACCCTGACTTCTTCTACCCTCTACTTTCGCACAATATATATACTTCGTCAATCGTTCCTCACTCATTCGTTGGACGTGTCCAAACCAACGGAGCACGCCCTTTTCCAGCTTAACGCTGACACTTTCATTCAAACCTGCCATATTGCGTATCACTTCGTTACGTATTCGATCGGCCAAAGTAACGCCGCACAATTTTCGAAGTGATCGCATCTCCACAGCATTCAATTTACTTTCATACATCTGCTGACATACTCAGGTTTCGCTACCGTAAAGCAAAGTTGGCATTAGCACTGCATTATGAATCGCCAGTCGTGCTTCTTTTACGATGCTTTGTCGCTTTACTAATTGAGACAAAGCACCGTTAACTCTGTTTCCAGCAGCTACTCGCCGTTCTACATCTTAATCACATCTTCCATCCGCGCTAAACATACTCCCAAAATACACAATCTCATGCACTTGCTCTAGTCGTTCCTGGTTTACCTAATTTGGTTTTTACGTCATCTCTTTCAAATACTAGAACCTTAGTTTTACTTGCATTCAAGCGAAGACCCTTACTTTCACACTCCTTTTTCATATTAGTGACTAATGCATCGGTCGGCTTTTCCTGGTCGTTGTAGAGAGGGTCTCGTATGAGAAAAGAGCCATTTACAATTTTTCACAACAAAATAAAATAAAAAAACAAAATAGACTATATAGATATTTAAGTTTCTTGCAGCTAATACACAAAAATTATGTGTAACCTGTGTAATGTTTAATTAATTAACCTGTGTAACCATAATTCCATAACCATAATTGATAACTGATCCACCATTCAATAACAGGTAATACAAACAAGCGGAATAGGTACTTATAATTTTCCATTACTTTCCCGTATATCATTACTTCCCAGAAATCGATCCTTATTAACAACACTATCGAAAGGTGTCATAATACAGGCTGTTTTTTTTTTCAAAATCATTGGATGTGATTACTGACTAGCATTATTGATTTTTCAAAAATCCAATGATGCAGTTTTGATATTCATCAAAATCGGGCTCGCGACTCCTTTGAGCAATTTTCGATATTCCTTATAGTTTAGGATTTTGCCCTAAAGGCCCACTAGACAAATTCACCCTATGTAGATGGCTATATAAGTATGGCGAAGCCGTGGGGGTCACCTAGAGTAGCTATGTAGAGAAGAAAATATGTATAGGTAGGTATTGATGAAGAGTCCTAAACAAATACAGCCCGTGGGCGATGGGCGACAATGACAAGTGTAGCTATTCCAAACGCGCGTCGTGCTTACAGTCCAACAATCACAACGAAAAGTGGAAAGAGTCGGAGAATTATTTTTGTTGACATTGACCACGGTGTGTTTACTTATTTCTATACAAAAAATCATTTCAGTTCTACACAAAATGTTTTAAATAGTTTTTATCAAAAACGGTACACAATTTTCTTTACATTTGTGTAGCTTTTTAAAAACTGTTACATTTATTGCTGAAGGGGTAGGCAGAGGCATATTAATTTGTCCCCCGTAAAAGGTGGAGAGCCTGTTGTCGTGTTGAAATGTACAGCCGCGGGTTATGATATTTTCTCAAGCTGTACATAAAGCCTTCAACTGCCAAGTTACTGGCAACGGGGATGAACGGCTTAACGAGCCTGCCAAAGCAAGAAATACTTGTACCTAAATGGAAATGCCACACAGCGGTCACTCATCTGAGGACCACCATGACCAGATCAACCAGCCATGACCAGACCAACCAGCCAGGACCAGACCAACCAGTCAGAACAAGACCAACCAGCCAAGACCAGACCAACCAGCCAGGACCAGACCAACCATCCAGGACCAGAGCAGACCAACACAGTGAACGAACACTGAATTAGCGGGACCATGTGCGCTTCCTAGAGGGGCTAAGAACGTTTTAAAAACTCAACACGTGTTTGTGTATGGTCCCTAAAAGTTGGGGATTGACATGGTAGAGGATAATAATATGCACTCCATTAGCGACATTACAAATGATCAGCGTAATCTGACCACCGTGTAAAGTAGGTAGGAACAACAGTTTCGGACACAACCAGCATCAGCGCTCGGATGATGAAGAGTGTAATATTATTATTTATCTATCACGTCTAATCACCGAAGGGGTGGCTGTTTATATGCCCACTTTTCATCATGGGTATTCCTGTCCCATGTAATTGGTGGTGAGCCCATTGCCGTGTTGAAATAGACAGACGCAGGCTGTGGCTACCTGCTGTTGAAATTTTTCAAGCCACCCATAAGGCCTTCAACTTGATTAAACGACTGCCATGTTACTGGCAACCTTGACCAACAGCATAATGTGTCTTCCAATGCACGGAGGCGTTGGCAAATGTAAATGCTATAAAGTGGTCACCCATCCGTGAACAGCGATAGGGAAAATTGCTTAACGCAGTGATCGTTAAATACCTATACGGGGCGTTCAAAATTGCTAAATATGGTATGGTCTCATTAGAGATATGTAACATTTAGAGCCCTCATAAAGTTAAGTTTTTGAATATGCCTAATAGTTATGTTAAGTATTATACCTAAATGCTTAGGTCTTGATTGGACATGAAAAGGTTTAACAAAAACTTTGAACTAAAAAAATAATATGAAACCAATAAGCTCAATTGAACGCTTTGTTTCGCAAGTGGAGCACTGGAATGCCAATTTAATTTAAGTCGGTAAAGAGAATAGCCCGAGGAGTGGAGAGAAGCGCTCGATAGAGCTTAATCAACTCCTTGAAAGCCTCGTGATGGAAAACGAATTTTAGAGCGTAGCGAAGAGCACTTTGATTTTATAAAGTTGTTTGAGCCATGTTAATCAATTTAACCTTAGCTGTACTCGTATTACAAAAATGTTACTAAACTTAAACTGATCACGTTAGTGGACGACAGCCTTATAAAAGGTTTTTCTTTAATATATTTTATATCAGTCAGTCACGTCTTGATCCTCATAGGGATGGCAGAGGCACATTTTACTCCCACATTTAACCGTATGCATTTTTGCCCCACGTGGTGGGTTGTGAAGTCCCAGGTGTGATAAGTGATAAGTGAGCCCATTCCCGTGTTGAAATACACAGAGCCAGGTTGTGACTAACTGATGTTAAAAAATTTTCAAGCTGCCCATTAAGCCATCAACTTGGCTCAACGACTGCCACTTTACTGGCAACCGGGACCAACGGCTATATATTTTGGTATCCAATTTGGGAGTATTAAATTAATGACTTCATGTTTCAATCTCAGCCAGTCGGCATTCAATGTAATTAGACTTTCAATATTTCAATTATTATTATTAGAGTACCTACTTATTTATAACTTGTATTATTAAAATACATTTCTTTGAAAGAAAATGATAAACGTTTATTTTTCCTCCCAGAGGAAGAATATTGATATCAGAACTTATAATAAGTTCGCAGAATCTGACAGAAAGATATAAATCTAATGTTTGAGCCTAAACTCGTGATTGGTTTGCTGAAAGTGACACAATTTCTCGTTACGTTTATTTATATCAGTGGTATAAAACGGCTATATAAGCCTATCTGACGACAAATGGTTATCGCTCGACTAAATCTAAGAGTAAGCGAGAATAATCCCGTATTGGACTAAGCCCTACACGAGCTCAGGTTGCATAGTGCACGAGATGCACACCTGTCCGCGATTCGATGTCGCATGTTGCAGAACCCGTGGATAGTACGATACTACATAATAACTGTGTTCCGCGGTTGTTCCCGTGACAATCTGACTCCTGTTAAACACCTTTAAAGAGAAATTCTCCATCAGTTGACAGCTTCGATGGTGGCGGTCGTACTAAAACACTAAGAAGAATTTTTATTCTTCAATTTTCATTGGTATTTAAATAGACACCATGTATATTTATAATTTATATCTTTAATATTAACTCGATAAAAGTGTTCCCGCACAGTTCCTGAGTGTACTAACAACAAAGCCGAAGTTTCGTGAGCACTTGACGTACCTACTACCGAGTTGTGCTTACTTTGAACAATCGCGTAAGAAGTCTTGCTCTCGTACAGACTAATCTCAGATTTGCGGTTTATAGGTACGGGTGGAGTTGGCGTAAGGAATGTTAACTTGTGAGTTGAGACGTGTAGTCGACAATTGCTCAACCACTTGTTAAAAGTTTGAATAAGAATAAGGCAATTTTCCGTATCATTACTTTTCAATCCTATGTTGGTAGCTAGGTAGCTACGTTTTATTTTCAAATGGTAATAGTGGTTACTTTTGACATTATTATGTACAATACATATTAGTCACGCCTTTATCCTCAAAGGGTTGGTTGAAACATACTATACACCCACATTTATTAGTATACTGCCGTTTTAAAAATTTTCAAGCCACCCTAAAACCTTTATGTTGGCTTAACGATTGCCTTATTTTTACAGCCGGGACCAACGGCTTAACGTTCCTTCCAAAGCAAAGAAACGCTTGTAAATGAAAGTGTCACAAAATGGTCACCCATCTCAGGACCAGTCTTAGCGTAAGATGCATAACGTAGTGATCGGTTACAGAACACTTAGTAAGCGGAGCTTTAAATTTTCAATAGATAATTATTATAGTTTTACTAACTAAAACTAACTAACTATCTTCACGCTGTATCACTGACGGGGTAGTCAGAGAGGACAGATCGCCAGGCTTCGCGATCTATACATACTTCTTTCGCTTCTTCGAGATTCATCAATCGCTATCAGTATATTTCGCTATTATAGTTTTAGGAATGATAAATCTGCTATGAACACCGAAGGAACTCGTTTTAGCGATTTAAAGTCACCGAAGTATAAAATATGAGGGTAGAATAATGCAGTGACCGAAATCGCGAATTGGCCAGAGAATGCGTCGCAGCTAGGTCAAGTGAAAGAGATAAATGTTAGGATGAACTAAGAGGATTTATCGAGGGAGGCAGGACGTTGCCGAGGGAGTAGAGACGCTAGGACTAAGAACATTAATCAATCATATTACCATTGCTGTGGATACCGAAAGATACCGAACTAAAATTCATTACCCATTAAGTGTTTAACAATTAAATAAATGGCAAATTAAGTATTTATTTTTGACAATTGAATTCAAGCTAAAAATGCCGAAGTGAACTAATTATCTAGAGTTAGAACAAGAAAAACTATTCCTTAATATCTGTTTTCTTAACTTTAACTGTTGTGCAACTACTTACCTAGCGTATTAAACCAGTGGTTCTGTGAACCGTAGACTTCAGAGTAATTTTTCGGACGCTCGGACATCAATAGCATTTTTCCTGTACCAGTGGAGTTAAAGCGCTTGTGGAGCCCTTTATAAGTCTTGAGGTATTTGAGAGGTTTGTGGTAAGTACTACGTTCATTTCAGCCAGCCTTTTTAGTATTAACCAGCCCGCTAAGAAAAGAACTGTGGCCCAAACTAACCTCAGTTCTCTCTCACCCGCCACTTGATATATACCTAAACTTACTGGCAAATCATCTTGGCTTTGACGTAGGTACACTAAATGGAGGTTAGATTCCATCACGTCTTATCTACTTCTGCTCGGAGTTGGCAAGAGCAGCATAACCAGAGATGTGTAAATACCTAATTTTAAACACTCATGTTCACAACAAATCAGCCCCCGAATTACCTTCTGGAAATACCAATCGGTTCGGTGAATTTAGCTATTCGGTGGTACTCGTATAAAAGTGCTATGCTACCTGGGCTTACACACTGCTAACTTCGATAATGCTACTATCAAGGTCTGTTTTGACCGATACTGTCGTCGAAGGAAAGCTTTTATCATCTTTCCGATTTTAGAAGAAATCGCCTGACTTAAGGATTGCTGTTTGGTTTGTGGTGTTTGCCTTTGCATTACAACGCCGTTGATTTGATGGATTGGTAGTTGGCACATCCACGTAGCAATTATTCATACTTAAATACATATTGTCACGCCTTTATCCCCGAAGGGGTAGGCAGAGGCATACTACACGTCCACATTTTACCCTATGCATTTTTGTCCCATGTAACAGGTGGTGAGTGGTGAGCCCATTGCCGTGTATACAATGTGTGCAATTATTCATGATAATTATAAATTATTAAATGGATATTATAATCACAGATATAATATTACTACGGTCTGTAATATAAATTTATTACATTGCCATAATCTATATAAAAAGATCATAAGTGTAAAAGTTTTATTAGTAACGCCATTTAAACAACTTTGTCAATAACATAAGCACTGTAACATCATTTTATTTAAATCCTCATGGATACCATACCTTCATCTGTCAATGTTTCCAATGATGTTTTAATACTTAGTTTAATGTGTTTTAAGTTTAGTTTAAAAATGGACTAAACTTCTATAAAAATAGGTATATTGTATGCTTAAACAAATTCAAGTTTGCCTAAACACCTAGACTGAGTCTCTTTGTATATCTAAACACACTAAATATGATTCGAAAATTATGAACGAAAGTTAAAGAAATATATAGATAGATGTAGAATAGTTGTGACTATGGGATTTTATGCGGCAAAATAGCTGACAGCATATGCTTGCTGTATATTATTTTCTAAAACTAGTGCATTCATCTTATTTTGTGTGCGAGTTGTGGTGATTTCTTGGACACAAAAGTTGTGATAACGTGCTATAGTCAAACACAGTGCATATGTGCCAATGGTCTCACTACAGGGGATGCCGATGACCGTGCAAAGTGGAGGAGAAAAAGTAGGAAAGCGAACCCCGGGCGTCGCGAGACGCAACTGGGACAGACGCTCGGATGATGATGATGAGTCAAACACAGTGCATATGCATGCATGTATATATGCAGCGAAATGCGATTTGCTATCTTGCCGCCTAAAATCCACTGAAAACCTCAGTATAACAACTAATATATACTGTGGCGAGACTGACCTTGACTTAAGACTAGACTTGACTAACACGTAGTGGATGGCGACATTTTAGACAATAATAAGAACATTGAAGAAATATTAAATAAACACGATTAAGTTATAAGATTATAGCAACCAGGCCATCAAATTATTACAAAAAAACTGACTATGGTGACAGTGACAGTGAGTGATGACACATGACACTGACATAAATATCATAACGTTTTGTGCGATTTGTAGTTTGTATTTATTGTCGGATGTTGTTCGCAGAGAAAATATTTACACTACGAATAATTTGTGTGCATTTAGACAAGAAACCAATACGTATAACGATGTTATAAACATTAGTAAATACTGCAAGGAAACTTCAACATCATTGCATTCGTTAGCGAACGATTTGTAAGTATTCTAAATTTTGTTTTTAAAACTTGGAACAATAGCAAGCATTGTGAATCAGATTATTATTGTAACTTCTAATAAGTGACTGCGGCATCTGAGGCTAATCATAACATCACATGTTTCGTAAAAAGTTATGCGTGCCTTTGTTTCTCTTGTGATTAGCTGAAACAGTAAATTATTAAAATTTGATGATGTCACTATTAAAATTGGGTCATTATAGATGATTATCGTCGTTCGAATTACAGTTTTTGACCTAAAACATTTGTTTTATATTAAGTATTACATATTTTAATGACCACAACAGTTTTCTACTGTAGATAAGATAGGAATTAAAGTTGCTAATTTTAACATTTCAAAATGGGTGATATTCATTTGAGTAAGTTTATTTTGTTATTTTAATGTTGTTGTTAATATTATTTCAAGGTTAGACAGTTTCAATGTGAACATTTATCCACCTAGACACTTTCATTTCCTTATTTTTGTTTTAATTAAATCCTAAACATTTAGTTTAGGCATATTTTTGAGTTTGTACAGAATTCTTTTATTGCATTTCATTTATTTATTTTGCGAAATATGGGTACAAAGGTTGTTACAAGAAAATAATAAGTTACACCATACTTGACTTAACAGCCATGCAAAAAAAGTTAGAGTAAAGAAAATTGAAGATAACTATTCTAAATAAATCCATATAAAATACATCAAAATATTAAGCTCAATGAGAAAAATAAAAATTAACGCCAAATTACATAAAATCATTTACAAATTAGATTATCATATCATCACATACCAATCCAATTTTGTTTACAATTTATTTATTAAATTTATTAATATTGTATTATAAATTATAAGTATACAAAATAAAAGTATACAAAATAAAACAAAATATCAAATTCAATGTCAAAGGGAAAAAATAAAATGTCTAAATTAAAATCATTTACAATTTTGATTATCATAATTGTCAAGTTTGATTGTCAAATTCATTGTCAGATAGGTATTTGTCAACCAAATAGTAATCTTTCTCCATTAACACTTGTCTTAAGGCTATTGAAATTAGATTTGGCCAAAATAAATGTAGGAAGATTGTTATAAATCCTAGGTAACATACACAATATACTATTATTTGAAAATGCGGTTTTATTTCTTGGTAGCCATATCTTTAATTTGTGTCTTATACTATTCAGTTTATCAAATAATTCAATATGTTTTCTGGCAAATAGCCTACTTCCAGAAGATAGATGCATGGAAGTGTAAGCATTTTAAAATTAATAAAATAGGATCTACAGCTGTCAATCTGTTTTAATTTAAAAATTGCCCGTATGCATTTTTTTGTGCTATGAATGCTACGTTTTTGTCTGTTGCATTGCCCCAGAACATGATTCCGAACCTTAATAGGGAATGCGAAGTGACCATGGTAAGCCGGTAATATGGTCGATGTATTTGACATTTTAGATAACATATAGTTCAATTTTTGATTTGCATGTCAGCCAATCTGTTTATTCTGTTTCTAAATGTCATAATCTTCGTTTTGTTATAATTTATTGTCAATTTGTTAATAGTTAACTAATTTATAAAATCAGATAATGTTTTTTTGTTATAATTTATTGTCAATTTGTTAATAGTTAACTAATTTATAATATCAGATAATGTTTTATGTATGTCAAATTGCATTTGGGAGCTGTTTTTGTCTGTGAATATGATTGTGCTGTCATCGGCAAATAATATTGACTTATGGTTGGTCACCTTTGGTAGGTCATTTATATAAATTATAAACAAAAGCGGACCTAAAACGCTTCCTTGTGGGATTCCCAGTTTTACAGCGTTAAATTGAGAAGAATAGTCAATTACTCTTTTTGATGATGGGCAAATTCTAGAGATTTGTGTGGACTGCATCCTGTTGGTTAAATACGATTTAATTAGGTCTAAAACATTTCCTCGAACACCGTAGGCATATAGTTTATTCAAAAGAATTTTGTGATCAATGTTGTCGAATGCCTTAGTCAGGTCCATAAAAAGAGCACATGATTCTCCACAAATTGGTCACTTTCACTTCACTTTTCACAATAAACTAGTTCTAGTTTATTGTGAAAACAAGAGTGTTTTTTGCAACATACTGTTTAAATCAAATCAATTCATCATGAACTTTTACTGTATTTTAAGTAATAAATCCTGGTATATTTAGATCTGTGGCACATGTACATAGCCACACTTTTGTCATTCTTTCTTTTCAATTAGCTGGAGCAAGTGCAGTTTTTAGGAGCATTGTACAATAAGTTCAAATTTTAGATCATATTCAGACATAATTTTTTTGCTGTGATACCTGATTTCTTCAAGGTTAGTTGCTCCTAATGACATATCTCAATCCAAGGTGAAGCATTGGACTGTGATAAACTAATACGATTAATTGAATCAAAACTGTTTCAAAGATACATCTATATATATAGACTTCAACCGGGGTGTGAAAAGGCACATTATATCAAGTCAGTATTCTAAGAGGCTGTGAAAGGGCCCTTATACTATAAAAGTCCTTAGCTTATAGTCAGGCAGATGGCATCATTTTTACATACCATAGTAGAAACACAACACTATAACATTAGAGACCGGGCCTTTATAAAATTTAAAAACTGCCATAATATTAATTCACTAATCTCATTATTTTTATATATCACCTTAATGGTGAATAAATCCTTTGACAGTAAGCCTTCCTTAGATTTAACCTAAAACCAAAATCACCTTCTGACTAATTGAAGAGACTCAAGTTCAGGCTACCAATTCTGACCATACCAGATTAAATAAATCTTCAGATTCAGTTTCATCAACTTGATAAAATAAAGTGTAGACAGTTTTGGTAGGCTGAACGTACCTCCTACCTCTACACTTAAATAACATAATTATGCCAATGAATAGACTTTTATTTCTTGTAATAATCATCATATCAATCATAATATTATTTATTTCAGTGACGAGGCCAAATATGGCGGAGCCCTTGAACCCCCTGTCGCCCAGCACAAACAATGCTGGGCAACCAGGTGTCATGCACAAACTGAGAATGAGATTTGGACAAGCATCAACCAACAGACCAACCGGAGAAGGTAGGGATCCCTATAGAGTATAGTTATATACAGGAATATAGTTCCATGCCAACTTTACCTACACATTATTGGTACATTTATCGACGATAGGCATTGCGCTGGCACAAGTTTGGCAAGTCAGATAGCAACAGCAGCAGTTGCCAAAATCCAATTCTTTTCTTGACATACTGAATGATGCGTAGCGAGCACTGATCTCCATTATACTGCAAGGCAGCTTGTGCAGTCAGCATGAATAAGGTGACCATAATGTTTTAAATGATTCTAGCCAATATGAAAATCAACCATATCACATTTGGATAAAGATCATATCACATTGACAGACACCACATAAAATTTTACACACATATTTTTTTTTTTTGTATTTCATTTTACCAATTGTTTTTTGTTAAAATCGTTAGAATATCGATCCACGTACCTTTGCCACATTACCTCGATGATTTGGTTATTGCTATTGTTGCTCAGGTTACAGCGATTGTGTTGTATGTTCATGCAAATCAGGCTATCAATTTGGTTGTCATTTGCTCGCGTCATCAATTGGTAAGCTATATGACAGAAATATCCCGCCAGAAATATCACCAATAAATCCTGCACGGGTTTGTCAGCCAATTGTGTTCAACTTATTGGACACAATGAAAATCTCGACGAGCGTCCATGCACGACATGATTTTCTTCTTGTCCCACTCCAATTACAATCAGACGGAGTTATTATATATACGCTTGAAGTTATTGTTGCAGCCTCCTAGATGCGGGCAATCTTTGTGGGAGGTATATGTACAGCAGCTAAACTAAACTAACTATCCTCAGGCTGTATCTCGGGTGGGATAGTTAGAGAGGACAGATCGCCATGTTTCGTAAAAACTGTAGAATAGCGATCCCAGAACTTAGAAATAAGATTCTCAATCAAGTTAATGGGATGATAAGGGATAGTGATACTGTCAATCAAGCCTTATTATCGTGGTATTAGGTTGTAAGTTTCATGCAGTGGAGAATGCAAACAGAGTCAAATTGAATTTTCGAGTTTGGTTATATTGACGACAAGATGCATTTTTATACCAAGCAGACAAGCATACGGCCCAGCTTATTGTTCACCGTATCCTATGGACGTTTGCAACCCCAGAGGCGCCACTCGAGATGCCGATTCGAAAAATAAAATGTTTTTACTACAATTTCGTGTAGAACACGATGTTGTGTGAAAATTCCCATGTGCTGGGTGTTTCTTACAACTTTACGGCTTGTTAAATGCTTAGTAAAATGTTAATAAGAAAGTACGTCACGTTTTGTTGTGTGTCTATGACTATATTTCGATTAGTATCTACCTCCAGTAGGAAAAAGTACTGCGGTATCGGGTCACATAAGTGTCGAACACTGTGATCTCATCACGGCGGTCTTAGATGATGCTGAGTTGGGTTTTAAGATAATGTCCATCAACGTACCTAAATTGTTTGAATTTCTTTGTTACGGTTTCATGCCTACACTGTGAACCCATTTTGATAAATTTGGTACCAATATAAATTGACCCTACACATCAACCACACAGCATTAGACATCTATTGTTGCTTGTTTTACGTACAAACCTTTCTGACAACTAGCTACAGCTTAAAAGCGGGTAAGAGGCGCGAAAACTGAAGATATAGTGTAACCTTTACGTATGTAAACAAGGGACAAATCCATTACTTATTATCTATATAGCTAACAGCTCTAATACGAGCGCAATGAGAAAACGACCATCTGCGTCAGAAATGTGTCGCCCGTTATTTGGTGTACCATTTTGGTAGTGTGTTCGATGTCCAGACGACATACAGTATACAGTTATTGTCTATTTAAAAACTAGAAGAATCATATATTATGTTAAAGAGCCGCGAGCAAAAGCTAGTTATCTATAAAAATTTAATACAAACCGTTGACTCATTAAGAAATTAAACAAAACAAATGAGTAATTTATCTTATATTGAGTAATTTTTATTATTTGTATACCTAACAGTTATTTAAGAACTTTGCCTTATGTTAGTGTCGCTACTTTCACAAAAGTTCACCGCTACATATTATAAAACATAATAACAGAGCGATTACGAACATTTCAGAAGTTACTTGTCTAGTACTAGTTTACTGTGATAAAAAAAGCGTTGCAAAACCGAATAAATCACCAGAACGCGGCTCAACTCGCGCTATCGGATAGGTAAGGTAATTGTCTTTTCGCCAAGGTCGGCGGTCACGGACCCTGCACCGATTGTGTAACGGCACAAGCGGTCACTGGTGCAGTCTGTCAGTGACTCTGTGTTTGTGGTACACGCCGAACGAGATATGGTCGAAAAAAGTGGAGGTGATCATACTTACTTGTATTAAAATAATTAGCGTGAATTATTTGTGTTGTGAGCTCGCGTTGTTGTGTTGTTCGTGTGGATGTGTAGACTCATGCGCAGTTACCGTGAGAGGATCTTTACCTGCATTAACGGCGACCTTCATATCCGTGATTTTACTGACAAACTAATAAACATAATAAATATTGTAGGACATTTTTTTTTACACTGCCGTCTAGCCCAGAGTAAACTAATATAAGCTAAGTGCCCGGCGTGGGACGGGCCGCGTATCGCCCTCACGGGCGCATTGGTGTCGTCGACTTTTAGCTGCCGGCCGTGGTGCGAGCCATGGTCGGCAGCCAACAGTGCTGGGCCGCCGTCGCCTCGTTTGCTTCCGAGGAGATGGCGGCGAAACGTGAGGAGTTGCGGGTGCGGGAGCGTACAGGACAGACGCTCCCGCCCCACCGTCGTGTTCGAGAACGTCGTCGTGGTGAGCAATTCATGCGCGCCCCCTAATAGTGTCTGGCCGTGGGCGGAAGGTCGGGGGACCCCGCCCAACTGGCCACTTGGCGACGGGCACCCTTTCTGTGTTCCAGGGGGTGCCCATTTTGCGCACGCCTGTACCGGCCGCTCTCACCTCTACTTACAGAGGGGCGCCCGAGAGCGGTGGAGGTGCGGGCAAGTTCTTCAGTTCCTTAGGGAGCTCCGGGGTGGTCGCTTATCGGCCGCCCCGAGACGGACCTCTCCACTCTGGGGTGCCCGTTGCTGGCTCGCAGTGATTTAACCTCAGGCCTACCCTACGAGCCGGTTTTATGGTGAGGCGGAACACCGCGGGGTTTAGTGGGTAGGACGGTCCCTCTCTCACGGGCCGGGAGCCCCACACACCGTACCTGCTGCCCCCGCAGCTGGAATGACGTAATGCATTCCACGCGAAAACAAAAAAAAACTTGTTTAATGGGATTTTTACGACTAATACACTAACTTATATATTTCTAAATACATACATATTATACATAGGAAACACCGAAACCCCGAAACAAACATTTGTGGATCTCGCAAATATTTTTTCCGACACAGGAATCGAACCCGGGACCTCAGTCGCGGCCGTCGCATACACTACTACTGCGCCACCGAGGTATTCAAGTTTGGATTCGGTTAAGTAAAAGAATCGCCTCCGCTATACTTCCATTCTTGCAAGTTATGTACAATTGACTGAACGTGTTGCCTTCGTCAGAAGTAGGATATGATCCAATATTGAGCTGGTAGAGAATACAAGTGGGACGGTATACGTCCTGCTAGAGATGCTATAGACAATTACAAAAAATTGTAGGACCAAGGGTTTGGAAGCTATAGTTCCGCATGCAACACGAACTATTTCTTCGTATATCGAAGTTAAGTTTGAATGTACATCAGTGAGACTGCTGAAACCTGACCTCTCTCTCTCTGCATCTTAATTTGTTTTTAGTAAATTTCAAACCCTACCTGCATTTGGAAACTGAGGTTTATTTATTTATTTATTGAATACTTTATTGTACACCAAGAAAAGATACAAAAAAAACAGTGAAAATATAGTTACAATCAAAGCAGTACAATTGGCGGCCTTATCGCATAAAGCAATTGAGAGAGCTGAGAAAAGAGACTGAGGTTTACTTTTATTTGGCTACAGGAGCAGCTATCGTTTGACTTCTGATTTTTGACATCGTTGGGAGTAACTGCCGTATGACCTCCTCGATCTGTATATAATTCCATTTTTGTGGGTTGTGCACAAAGACCACATAAAACGTCATAGTATAACTGTAAGATCTATATCTTACAAATAACATGACAATATAGCACAAAGCCGGTAGAATGTTGATAACCCACTATCGGGGTCGTATGCTCTGCCCTAATCAGCAAATAATATTAAACTAGTATCATAGATCATTCAGTTTCTTGAGTATTGCACGACTGCAGTAAAAGATTTCATCTTGTTTACTTTCGTATTAATCCATTGCCCAAATTTGGAGCTCTGGTCATCGTATTTTAGTTGGTTTATTTAGCTTTTTAGCCAACGAACGCTTTTTCAACCTTAACTTCGTCAGTCGTTTTAAGGCAAATACAGGTGTTGGCGTGTATCCAATGTTCGTGTTGGAACAGATTGTATACTTGACTTGAGACCTGTATACTTTATTGTACCACATGATTTTTTAATTATTTTCACTGATGTTTGGAGCAAAGGCGACGACCCGTGATTGAGGGCCACTACTCAACCCTTTACGTTCTCTTAATTCTCTGTGGGAAACATTAACATGTAGAATATAAGTCACAACGCTGAAATGGTTAAAATACATTTATAAAGCGAGTTTATTGAGAACGCGCCTCATACACCACAGAAGGAAGCGAATATCATATAATTTAGTCATATCCTACATTTAAATAACCAATTGTATTATGAATCAACAATGGCAAGGTTAAACTGCGTTACGTATTTACTAAACGAGGAGCTTTTTCGTACATCCTACTATGTGTTATGTAATTAGTATATAATATATTATTAATGTTACATTTATTGCTAGTCAACGCACAGTTTCAATCGCTGAGTGGACTTGACTTAAATTTAGAATTAGTAAAGATTTTATAATGACAAAGATTAAAAAAATATTTTTCTCAACTAACCTTGTAGGGTCTGTAGTAAGCTGCGGGTGAGGCCTCAGTGCTCAACAGATAAAAATTGTACGTAATGTCGTGACTACCATTATATTATTGTTATCATACGCATAATCGTGTCTGAAATGAAATGAAAAATCTTTATTCATTCATGTAGTTCACAAAGTAACACTTATGAACGTCAAGATTATTGTTTCTACATTTACAGTTACTGCCAGATTCGCAAAGCAATTGGGTAGAGCCTGAGGAAGAACCTGGCAATACAACTCATGGCCACTCTTTTCTAACCGCCAGTAATTACATTATTTTTATTTACATGATATTTGACCAATTATATAGTAATGAAGCGCTCGTGGCCCCGCGGTCTCAGTGTTCTGTAAACGATCACTGAGTTACGCAACTTTCACTATGGCTGGTCCTCGGATGGGTGACCACTTTGTGGCATTTACATTTGCGAGCGTTTCCGTGCTTCGGAAGGCACGTTAAGCCGTTGGTCCCGGTTGCCAGTAAAATGGCAGTCGTTAAGCCTGGTTGAATGCCTTATGGGCGGCATGAAAAATTTCAACAGCAGGTAGCCACAACCTGCGTCTGTCTATTTCAACACGGCAATGGGCTCACCACCTATTCCGTGGGACAGGTAAATCCACACGGTGAAAAGTGGGCATATAATATGCCTCTGCCACCCCTTCGGGGATAAGGCGTGATGGATATTTATTTATTTTTTATTTTATATAGTAATGAGTTTATACAAAAGAAACAAAATCAATGTTGTGTTCAAAATCAAATCAAAATGAAAGTGATTCTAGTTGCCAGTTCTAATGACAATCTACCTTTTATAAAGATGAATCTGGCAAGAAAGTCCATGAATGCTCTTTTAAAATGTAAGTTTGACTTACAATAATAAACTTATATTGCACTTTTGGATTTATGTGAGAACAGTCAACTAAACATAGTTTGCCCTTAATTTAAATAATACTATTTGTAATAATTGCTATAACATCTATGAGCTGACCAGTCCCAACAGACGGCATCCGTTCACGTGTATAACGCATATATCAGCCATCGCCCTACTTAACCGTGGGGAATATCCATGTAATTATTGTAAAATGTAGGCGGATCTTGTGCTCGCTCGTGCATCTGTGAGTAGAAGGAATTAACCGCCCAAATAACGGACAGAATGAGCGGGTAGAGCAGGGTCCCAGGGTTTTTTGGGTTTCTCTCAAGAATATACCTGACTCGCTGGCTTTGAAGGAATCCACGTGTATGAATAATATTCGATATTCTATGGTTAAACTAAAAAAAACTAACTAACTATCTTCACGCTGTATCCCTGACGGGGTAGTCTGAGAGGACAGATCGCCAGGCTTCGCGATCCATGCATACTTCTTTCGCTTCTTCGAGATTCATCAATCGCTTCATACACATATTTGACCTTTCCGTTTTTGAGCAATCTGCTCACGTGGTCTTCATATGTAAGTCTCGGCCTACCCTGACTCCTTCTACCCTCTACTTACTTCTTCATTTGCTTACTAAATGTATTTAATTACATTACAGGTTATGTGGAGTTCGGCGAGTTTCGCACGGAGGGGCCTGGTGTCAAGAAGGTGGGCACCTTCGCTGGCGTCTTCTGTCCAGTCGTCTTGTCTATGTTTAGCGCGCTCGTGTTCATTCGAATGGGTAAGTTGCCTATACCAGTCGCTACTGCTAGGAGCGCTGATGAACCCATCGTAGATTTTGACTTTTGAAAGAGATCTTCGAAGAATCTTAGCTAAAACTATTATGAACTGGAAAGTGTGTTTCTTTATAGCTTTTCCCAATTATGGAGCTGATAAATTGGACCCTCGAAATGGTACTAGCCTACATTTTGCGAAGACAAAACTTGAAGTAGCTCATAAATAAATAATAAACAAGTTACGGTCAGTTAATGTGTTATGTATTTAATTATCGTGACAATTTGTTATGAGGTAATATATAGGCGCTTATCTCGTCCACGCCCCGCATGCGGCGCACTGACTCAGTGATGGATAAGGTCAGACTAACGTCAACGTGACGTCACACCTGAGCTGCCATGTGACACTACCCTGTAAACTGACCAAACATAGAAGTTGGATTTGTTGTAGACTGTATGTATACTTTGAAATAGACTTCTATTTGCCCCATTTAATACCATACTTACGCCAGTGTTCTCGTATAAGGACAAAGAAATAAACACGCTTTCACAAATTAGTAAGATTTGAATAATTTGGCTGCCTTACTGTCTTTAGTGGTAGTGTATTTTCTTAGTAAACCACATTTTTGGTACGAAAAACGAGCTCATCTTATCCCGTCTATTTATCTCATCGTTATCACCATCGCGCAGGGTACCTGGTGGGCAACGCGGGCCTGCTGGTGACGCTGGGCCAGTTCGCGCTGGCCTACCTCATCGTGGCCTTCACCGTCACCTCCATCTGCGCCATCTCCACCAACGGCGCCGTCGAGGGCGGCGGGGTCTACTGTATCCTTTACACAACCATATTTTTAGTTAATGGCATAACTTTTATGACTTGGCCATTATCTTTCTATCTTACCAAACTGTCACTTTCAGATGCTAAATGTTTTTAAAAAAGTTTATTGTGACTAGATATTTTGAAATAATAATTTGTTATAATTATATGGAGTGTATTCAGTGTTTCACCAAAATCTCCAGAGGGGCTTTGGACCACCTCACCTGCTGATTAACGAACAAGGCGGCCTTATGAGGGTGAGAAGTCAGACCGCAGCTGTTCCCAACAGTGCTGATAGTAAAAAACCAAACGATAGCTGCTCCTAGTAGCCAAGTAGAATTGAACTGTAGGCTCCAATGTTAGGCAGAGTTGACAGCCTCGATTGCGTAAGTGACTACCACTTACGCAATCGAGGCTGTCAACTCTATAAGTATACCACTAATGTGCAGAGGTCTCTGATTCGATTCCCGTGTCGGAACAAGTATTTGTATTATCCACATAATAATATGTATATTTTAGAGTTCGAGTATTTTTTTGTAATATGTAATTATTTAGAAAACACCCATATCCCATACATCGTGGGCACAATAAATGATGAACAAGTACAGGATCCAAACTAGTGTCATTAGTTAGGGAAAAATATGAAATTCAAATTGCCACTTTCAGTTTTATTGACAATGGCATTCTCAAGAAATATGACCCCGAATAATTTTTAGGTTATGTTGTGTGTGATATATTTTTAATTCACCTTTTAATCCAGATCTCATCGGATGACGAATAATAGCACTTCATATAAACTCTCACTTATATAAAGTGTTCGAAAATGTGCATGAGTTATGGAAATTGAAATGTTACAGTGAACAGCGGTGTTCTATGTGTTAGTGCCATATATTCTAAGAAAGCCCTAGTAAAGGGTCCTTTGCTTTACTAGGGCAAAGACCTAGGACTGAGGACTTGACATCGCATGACTAACATACATAAGTACATATTTTCACGCCTCTATCCCCGAAGGGTTAGGCAGAGGCATATTAAGCGCCCACATTTCACCGTATGCATTTTTGTCCCACGTAACAGGTGGTGAGCCCATAGACATATTTTGAAATAATAATTTATTAAAATTATATGGCGTGTATCGTTTAGTGTTTCAATAACATCTGCAGAGGGGCTCTGGACCACCTCACCTGCTGATTAACGACATGACTAATGATATGAATATATAAATACTGAAGACAAGGCTGTATGGACCAAGTACCTTTGCCTGCGCAAGACGGGCGAAGACAACTTAAAAAAAATAACGCGAATGGCATGACGTTTCATCTATTGACATTTACACTTTGATACATGTGACATTAGACATTGAATTGAATTAGGTCTTTTCATCCATTTCTCGGCGAAATGTATGAAGTTGATAAAAATACAAATATTTCTATTTTCCCACTGTAAATTAAAATTATTCTTTGTGTTTTTGGATGAAGATAAAATAACATGATTTTTACAGTTCCATGTATCTCTGTACTTTGTGGGCCCAATAATGGGCATTCTCCTTTATATAAGTATGTTTTTTTAGGCCGAGACTTACTTATAAGGACCACGTGAGCAGATTGCTCAAAAACGGAAAAGTCATGGGATATAGTGTGAAGATAGTTAGTTAGTTATCGTCTAGGTTCCATACTTCTTATATCAGTTTACTTCGGGCCGAGGTCGGTAGACTTCCTTAGCGCGGCACAGTCATGATCAGCCGCACGCTGGGCCCCGAGTGCGGCGGCGCCGTGGGCTCGCTGTTCTTCTGCGCCAACGTGGTGTCGAGCGCGCTGTGCATCTCCGCCTGCACCGAGGCGCTCGTCGAGAACTTCGGCCCCAACGGTACTCGCCACACCACTATACTAATGTACTTGGGCCGAGGTCGGCAGACGTCCTTAGCTCGCTGTGCCTCTCCGCCTGCACTAGGAGAGTTGTTGTCTGCGCAGGGTACCTGGTAGGCGAAGGCGCGGGCATCCCGGACGGCTGGTGGTTCCGCTTCCTGTACCGCTCGCTGCTGAACGCGGCGGGGCTGTGCGTGTCGCTGGCGGGCGCCGCGCTGTTCGCGCGCACGTCGCTGGCCATCTGGCTCACCATCCTCGTGTGCCTCTCCAGCGCGCTCGTCAGCTTCTTTGTCACCGCGCCCACCATGGTGAGCCTACTTCACTGTTTACTTAGGCGCTGCAGCGCCGGACGAACCCACATGTGCTGTGCTACACAGATCGACAAGCCGGACACGAACCGGCTGACGAACGTGACGCAGTTCAGCTACACGGGGCTGAGCGCGGCCACGCTGCGCGAGAACCTGTACCCGGGCTACGCGCGCGACTACACGGCGGACGGCCAGCTCGTGGACTTCGCCGCCGTGTTCGGCGTGCTCTTCACCGGCCTCACCGGCGTCATGGCCGGCGCCAACATGAGCGGTGAGTCCCTGCACATCTTTCCACTCTTATATCCTTAAATTGACAGCAAAACATTGTATGGCTCCGGCGCTACTTGACTTGAAACGGGCAGAGCAATAAAAATACCGATTTCGAAATAGAAAGACATGGTTTGCTGTAGCAGCTACAATTTTTAATCTCCGTCCTAAATTCAATTACACTAATCAAATAATTCTAATAAAATTTGAAAAAATATTAATATATAAAAAATATAACAAAATTCTAATTTATTTTAGAATTTTATTTATTCTTATTTACTTACACTTTATTCTTAGCGTAATCGCTAAGCTTACTTCACCTTACCACAGAAATAAGTGGATTAATTCGTCAATTTCGAGTAGATTTCGATGGTGTAGTAGGTTCGAGTCCAGCTCGAGACTGAAAACATTTTTCTAATTTAAATTTACGTTAAGTTTGGACTGTAACACATTGCTGTAACAAGTGCCGTCATTTTTGGGTCATTTTGCCATGTATTGGGATTTCCTTTAAGTGTGAATTTTGACTCAGAGAAGCTCGACGTGTGTTTATTTTTATCTATCACGCCTTATCCCCGAAGGGGTGGCAGAGGCATATTATATGACCTCTTTTCACCATGTGTATTCCTGTCCCATGTAATAGGTAGTGAGCCCATTGCCGTGTTGAAATAGATAGATGCAGATTGTGGCTACCTGCTGTTGAAAATTTCAAGCCGATAAGGCCTTCAACCAGGCTTAACGACTGCCATTTTACTAGCAGCCGGGACCAACGGCTTAACGTGCCTTCCGAAGCACGGAAACGCTCGCAAATGTAAATGCCACAAAGTGGTCACCCACCCACGGACCAGCTATAGCGAAAGTTGCTTAAGGCAGTGATCGTTTACAGAACACTGAGTCAGCGGGGCCACGAGCGCTTCAAACAAGTACGGGTTCAACGGTATTATTAATTAGGCTTAGTTCAAGTTTGATTAATAATACCGCCTACGAGACACATTCACAACCCAGGCGAGCTGCAGAGCCCGGCGCGCAGCATCCCGCGCGGCACGCTGTGCGCGCTGCTGTTCACGGCGCTGTGGTACGCGGCGCTGAGCGCGCTCACGGCCGCCACGTGCTCGCGCGCGCTGCTGCAGAACAACTACGTGTACCTGCTGCCCGTCAACGTGTGGCCGCCCTTCGTCGCCGTCGGTCGGTGCTCATCTCTAACTCCTCAATCATTCATTCGTTCAAACTATCATTCGTTCGTTCTAATATAATATTTATGCATCAAATCAGTCATTCATTTTTTCGAATTCTGTTCTACTAAAGGTAAACTCACATTACTTACTGACTGACATTGACGTCCTGACATATACGTATAAGACCTAAAGAAAAGTACTCGATACTTTGAAGTTTTTTCGTGTTCTGTTTCACTGATGCTAAACTGACGTTACTTACTGACAAATATTCACGGCTTCACATATACTCATAAACCCCAAGAAAAGTACTCGAAACTTTGTAGTATCGATTCTTTTAGTTCGATACTTTAACGAGTATGATACTTTTTCTTCGATACTATTCATAAGTACAGTATCGAAACTTTCCATACGATACCGTGTCGCTAATGACATGACGTTTCATCTATTTACATTTACGCTTTGACAATTTTGACATATATGACATTGGTTATTGGACTGAACTAGGTCTTTTTATCCATTTCTCGTCGAATATTTCTTTTTTGCCATTGATAATGAAAATTGTTTTTGTATTTTTAGATTAACAAAAAAAACAATTTTTTTTTCAGTATTTGTTTTCTCTTTAATCTGTGGGCCCAAAAGTGGGGCTGGTTATCCTCCTTTGAGCTATAGTTTTCTATAAAAAAAAAATATTTATAGTAAAAACCATACCTTTATTCTCGTAAATTGCTCTAAAAATACCTATAATTCTATAGACAATAGAATCATAGATAATTTACTTAATAGCAATTTATATATTCCACCACTAGGGTTTAGTTACGTACATTTTTGACATATAAACTACTAATTTGTGACATGACATATGTCGATTGTAGAACAATAATAAATTAGGGTATGAAAAACCGTCGAGGCTATTGATACTTTGCCATTAGTGAACCCTAGTCCCAAAAGTCGAGCAGCAAATCCCCAGCAAATTTGCAATGAAAAGAAAAATAACTAATCGAACTCCTCTAGGAAAGGGATACAGTACAGGTACTAGATAGCTAACTATCCAGGTAGTTCTTTATCAAATTATTTCTACATTATTTTCCGTTTTAGGTATGCTGATGGCTACCTTCTCTGCTGGGTTATCTAATTTAATTGGAGCTTCGAGGGTGCTGGAAGCGTTAGCAAAAGATAATATATTCGGTAAGCATTGTAATAACACTCATGCAGTATGAATATGATGAGGAACTCAAGTTTATCCATAATTTTCATTTATAGATCGCATCGTCTGTTTATTACTGCTTCGGTGGCGCAGTGGTAGTGCATGTGACTGCCGCGACTGAGGGTTCGATTCCCGGGTCGAAAGAAATATTTGTGTAATCCACAATTGTTTCGGAGTTTAGGTGTTTCCTATGTATAATATGTATATGTCTATCAGTTGTCTAGAACACAAGCTTACTTTAGGCTAGATGGCGCTGCGTAAAAAAATGTGCTACAAATGTCCCACAATTTTTTTTTCTGGACATATCGTAAAACTGCTGTCACGGATATTTAAGATATAGTGGCGCAATACCATCTGCATGGGTTAGTCGCCCTCCTCTACTATCTTATTCCAATGGACGACAACAGGACTTTAGTGACGCTTTCTGAACGACCACCTCATTATGCCAATGAGCTTGACACATATTACGTGGTTTTTAAACTTTCGCGGTTTATACTCATATTTTATAAACTACATATTACGTGGTACTGAGTATAACTGTCGAATTTGGGACTTTCACTTTTTTTTTAATAATAATAATTCATTTATTTGCAATAATATGGGTAGGGAACATGTTATATAAGATTACAGCAAGTATCACCATATTTTACATCAAGCATGCAAACATTTTCAATATTTATAAAATTCAATTTGTTCGAATTCGAATGAAGAAGAAAGCATGGCTAGACTACTTAGCCTCGCGGAATGATTTTTATATGAAAGAGAGATACAAGCTGCAGAAAGTTAACACGAAGGCACTGATAGAAGAAGCTCGTGAAAGGTGCAGAATGAAAGCGGATGAAAGGTTGTCGTCCAATTTCCGGGATAATGCCAAGCTCTTCTGGAAAGAGGTAGGCAAGACCCGGAGTTGTTCGGCAATCTGCAGTATGAATAAAGTGCTTAGTGTTAACAATGACGTCCTAACAGACCAAAGTGACGTCCTGCAGAGATGGAGTGAATATTATGGAAAGATGTATGCAAGAAAAGACAGAGATGCCACATCGGGAAGTAGAGCTCACTTCGATGCTCCGGATCCCGATGTCATTGAAGTCATTAGTATGAAAGAAATAGAACAAGCGATAAGAAGTATGAAATGTGGTAAGGCTGCGGGAAAAGACAGAGTTACTGCTGAGATGATCAAGTACGGTGGGTCGCGTGTCTGGGACACACTATGTCTGTTATGCAACTTGTGCTGGCGGACGGGTGAGGTCCCGGATGACTGGCGAGTAGCAGTTGTAGTACCTATTTACAAAGGGAAAGGCTCGCGCCTAAACTGCTCCAGCTACAGGGCGATCAGCTTGGTCAGCTTAGCTAGTAAGATGCAAAGGTTATAACGGCACGAATGCAAGAAAAGTCTGAAAGGTATTTATGGGAGGCTCAATGCGGAGTCCGACGTGGAAGAGGTTGCATGGATCAAGTGTTTTCTCTCCGCATGATCGCGGAAAAGTTTCTGGCTCTTAGCCAGAAGGTTTTCTGCGCTTTTGTGGATCTAGAGAAAGCATTTGATAACGTTGTGAGAGAAACGCTGTGGGACTTGCTGCCAGGATATGGTGTGGACGGCTCGCTACTGCGGGCAATACAGTCGCTTTATAGGGACTGTAAGGCTTGCGAGCGAGTAGGGGGGGATGTGTCACCTCTTTTTGATGTCTGTACAGGCGTCAAACAGGGATGTGTCATGTCCGCCTGGCTGTTCATAGTGTATCTGGACAGTTGCCTGCAGAAGTTGAAAGATTTTAATATGGGTGTGAATTTGGGTGACTTTACAGTAAACTGTCTGCTGTACGCTGATGATGCGGTGCTCATGGCCTCGTCAGAAGCCGACCTACAGGCATTAGTCACTAATATGAAAGAGGGGTGTGAAAGTAAGGGTCTCCGCTTGAATGCAAGTAAAACTAAGGTTCTAGTATTTGAAAGAGGTGACGTAAGAACTAAATGCGAGATTAGAGTAAACCAGGAACGTTTAGAGCAAGTGAATGAAATTGTGTATTTAGGAAGTATGTTTAGCGCGGATGGAAGATGTGATTCGGATGTAGAACGGCGAGTAGCTGCCGGAAACAAAGTTAACGGTGCTTTGTCCCAGTTAGTAAAGCGACAAAGCATCGTAAAAGAAGCACGACTGGCGATTCATAACGCAATGCTAGTGCCAACTTTGCTTTACGGTAGTGAAACCTGGGTATGTCAGCAGATGCATGAAAGTAAATTGAATGCTGTGGAGATGCGATCACTTCGAAAATTGTGCGGCGTTACCTTGGCCGACCGAATACGTAACGAAGTGAGACGCAATATGGCAGGTTTGAATGAAAGTGTCAGCGTTAAGCTGGAAAAAGGCGTGCTCCGTTGGTTTGGACACGTCCAACGAATGAGTGAGGAACGATTGACGAAGAATATATATTGTTCAAAAGTAGAGGGTAGAAGGAGTCAGGGAAGGCCGAGACTTACATATGAAGACCACGTGAGCAGATTGCTCAAAAACGGAAAGGTCAAAAGTACTCGGATACCCAGACTAGACTTCGCGATCCATGCATACTTCTTTCGCTTCTTCGAGATTCATCAATCGCTTCATACACGCACGTATGAAGCGATTGATGAATCTCGAAGAAGCGAAAGAAGTATGCTAGGATCGCGAAGCCTGGCGATCTGTCCTCTCTGACTACCCCGTCAGGGATACAGCGTGAAGATAGTTAAGTTAAGTTCAATTTGTTTTCATCTACAATTACAATTATATTTATATTCTTTTACATTTATTTTTTATTAGTATTTTTAGTATAATATAATCACAGTTAATTATTAAAATCCATCAGTATTTAATTCAATAATATTCCGAAATAATAGGCAGCCATTTCTCAATCAAAACCCAACAATGTCACAAAAGAAACAGAATTCACAAATGCTAAAATGTTGAAAAAATATATAAAAAAAAATAAGGATAATCAGTGAAATACGATTGTTAAAGCTATAATTTATAATGTCAAAGATCAGAACCATGTCAATTAATCAAAGTTTGTCTGTTAAGTTTTCGTCAACACTATAGTAGCATTTTTATATAAGTAATTTTTTAAGTTTACCATTAAATAACTCATGAATTGTTATCTCTAGTAGTTCTTTTGGAAGATGGTTGTATATACGCGGTGCCGTACAACTGGTATGCAGTCAACACTGTTGGGGTGTTTACCGTTCGAGCAAGCATGTAAATAGCATACGATTGGCGATATAACCTTTGGCATAAGTTTTCTGCGTGAGATTTCCAATTCAAATCATTATCTATATGTAGACCGAGAAACTTTGTAGTTTCAATTTCTTCTATTTTATTGCCTAGGTAATTAATATTAATGTCCGATATTTGAGCTTTCCTGTTACGGAATATCATTAAATTGGTTTTATTTATATTTAATTTCAAATTGTTATTTAATAGCCATGTATTGATGTCCCTCAGAGTGTTGTGAATGTATGATTCCATTAAAATTTTATCCTTACTCATAAAAATAACAGTACAGTCGTCAGCGAACAAGAATATTGGAAAGTTTGTTATTCTTGGAAGGTCGTTAATGTAAATATTGAACAGCAATGGTCCCATCACACTCCCATGAGGGATTCCCATATTTATTTCCCTGTAGTCTGATGTGTAGATTAGTTCCCTAATACCATTTTTGCACAGGCGATTGATTTGAGTACATTGCTTTCTGCCCGTTAAATACGAGTCAATTAGATTTAGAGCTCTATCGCGTATTCCGTAGCGACGTAACTTATTAATCAAAACTTTTGTGATCAACGTGGTCGAATGCTTTACTAAGGTCCATAAACAGAGCACACACTGGCATTTTTTGGTCAACATTAGTTATAACCTTTTGAAGAAATTTGTATATTGCTTGATTTATGTTTCTATTTTTTTTTCTAAAACCAGTTTGTTCTTCAGCAAATAAATGAAACTCCTCAAAAAAATTATAAAGTCTATCATAGATCACTATTTCAAAAATCTTCGAAAGTACGGGTACTAACGCTATTGGTCGGTAACTACTAATGCATTTTCTGTTTTCTTTTTTAAATAACGGCTTTATTATTGTCACTTTCAATGGGGTCGGGAATTTGCCATGTTCGATTGCTAAATTAATAATGTGACACATCTGATACTTTATAAGATACCTTTTTTAATATTTTAATTGAAATTTGATCATATCCGGTACTATTTGTGTTGTTCAGATTAAGTATAATTTTGTGTATGTCATTTGGTGAAGTAGGTTTCATAAATATTGAATTTAGATTATTAGGGATTTTCGCAGTATTAGATTGGAAAATATTTCCCCTTGCCTGTTTAAGAAAATAGTCATTAAAACAATTAACGATCATCTGTGGATCATTTGTAACGGCCTCATCATCGATTTTAATTTCATCTATTTCCTGCTTTGGTATATTAGATGTTACATTGTTGATAATAGCCCAAGTTGCTTTTGTTTTATTTCTAGCAGTGTTTATGGTGTGATCATTTTGAGACCTCTTAGTCAATTTTATGATTTGTCTCAATCTATTTGACAATGTTTTGAATATAGTTTTATTTCCATCGGTGCGGTTTCTTCGATATTGCCATAGAAGTTGTCGTTTGCCTTTACAACATATTTTAATTCCCTTAGTCATCCATCTAAGTCGCCTTTGCGTATACACCTTCTTAGAAATCAATGGAAAACACATATAATAATAAAAGTAAACAATTCATAAAATGATTCGAAAGCTTTATCAGCGTCATTAGTTTCAAAACTTTCGGCAAAAGTTAAGGTTACATTCAACAAATTTATCCGTGTTCTCTTGATTATATTCTCGCGACTGTGTGTACCAATATCTTCGAGAACAACTACGTTGCGTGGGGCACGTCAGCAGTTGAGCCGTGTGATCAGATAAAGCGAGCTCAATATTGACGCATTCACTACCACGTAAGTTAAATATAAAATTATCCAAACATTTCCCGCTTATGGGGCGTGTTGGTTCGTGTACACCTAATTTCAGATTGTATGATGACAATATGTTTAAGAAGTCTAAGGTGATTTTATCTTTCACTAAAGTGTTTACATTTAGATTACCACACACTATACTACTTATTTCAATTCACCCGAGTTATTTCAATATTAAACAAAGAGGTCCTATCAGATATCGGTATCAGTTGCCGATATTGGATGGGCCATTAGTGTGGTAATGCTTCCCCGGATAGCGATATCAAATAGAGTAATTAGAAACCGATTTAAGGAAAGACGGTTCGGTCAGGGTTCCTGCTGCGGCCCATGGTGCCGCGCGGCCCCAACCCGGTGCTGGCCGTGCTGGCGTCGTGGCTGCTGGTGCAGGTGGGCATCATGGCGGACTCGCTCAACGCCATCGCGCAGGTCAACTCCGTGCTGTTCATGACCAGCTACCTCGCCGTCAACCTCTCCTGCCTGGGGCTCGACCTGGCCTCGGCGCCCAACTTCAGGTTCGTCACCTCACATTGCTCAGCTCTCTGCATCGAGTCACACTCCGCGATCTTCTTTGTATGATTCACATCATACCGTGTCGGCCAGGGCGCGGTCAAACTATTATCCATTTACCGCCGCCGGCTATCGATCGAGGCTCTAATGAACGCATCACCTAACTAATGAAGTAGATCAAAAAAATAATGTAGTAGATTATCATAAATCGCGACGTAATAATATTAACTGGGTTATAACAGGACGAGTTATTATTTTTGGAACTCATCATGTCGAACGTCTGATCGACCGTTCATTCTTTTCAAAAGAGATGAACAAGACATATGGTATGTTTTCTTATTTTAGGAGTACTTAGTACAGCGCTCGTGGCCCCACTAACTCAGTGTCCTGTTAACGATCACTGCGTTAAACAACTTTCGCTATGGCTGATCCTCGGATGGGTGACCACTTTGTGGCATTTACATTTGCGAGCGTTTCCGTGCTTCGGATGGCACATTAAGCCACTGAGTCTTACAGTTCGAGACTACCAGGACTTCAATTGGTCGTGCTAATGAGTGTCCAGCACATAAGACCTTTAAACCTTTTTGTTACCACCTCACTAAAAAGGCAACGGGTTCAAAGTTTCTTCTTAAACCTTTTTGTTACCACCTCACTAAAAAGGCAACGGGTTATTTTCCAAATTTAACATCTAAAATAGACACTTTTTATTAAATTTATTCGGCCCTCAGACCCACCCCAGTTCCGTGCTTCGGAAGGCACGTTAAGCCGTTGGTCTCGGTTGCCATTTATATGCAGGTTAATGGCGACTTAAAAATTTCAACAGCAGGTAGCAACAATCTGCGTCTGTCTATTTCAACACGGCAATGGGTTCACCACCCATTACGTGGGACATAAATACACATGGTGAAAAGTGGGCATATAATAAATATGCCTCTGCCACCCCTTCGGGGATAAGGCGTGATAGATAAATAAAATAAATAAAGTCGAAAAATTAAAAAACAATGCAAATATTGTTTTGACCTCGACAATAATCTGACACTTGATATGCAGATAACTCACACCCTGATTGACCACAATTGCTTACTTTTTCCGGGAACAAGTTTCTGTGGGACGCGGACGTTACCCGCAGCACTGTGGAACTGCAACACTTAACATAAACAGTACGCGTGCGCAGGCCGTCGTTCAAGCATTTCTCGTGGGCCACGTCGCTGGCGGGCTTCCTGGGCTGCGCCGCGCTCATGTGGGGGCTGCGGCCGCTGTACGCGTGCGGCGCCGCGCTGGCGTGCGGCGCGCTCGTCGTGGCGCTGCACCTGCTGTCGCCCGCCGCCGCCGAGCGCGCCTGGGGCAGCCTCAGCCAGGCGCTCATCTTCCACCAGGTGCGCCACTCCCCACTCGCTGCTCCTGCTGTCGCCCGCCGCCGCCGAGCGCGCCTGGGGCAGCCTCAGCCAGGCGCTCATCTTCCACCAGGTGCGCCACTCCCCACTCGCTGCACCTGCTGTCGCCCGCCGCCGCCGAGCGCGCCTGGGGCAGCCTCAGCCAGGCGCTCATCTTCCACCAGGTGCGCCACTCCCCACTCGCTGCTCCTGCTGTCGCCCGCCGCCGCCGAGCGCGCCTGGGGCAGCCTCAGCCAGGCGCTCATCTTCCACCAGGTGCGCCACTCCCCACTCGCTGCTCCTGCTGTCGCCCGCCGCCGCCGAGCGCGCCTGGGGCAGCCTCAGCCAGGCGCTCATCTTCCACCAGGTGCGCCACTCCCCACTCGCTGCTCCTGCTGTCGCCCGCCGCCGCCGAGCGCGCCTGGGGCAGCCTCAGCCAGGCGCTCATCTTCCACCAGGTGCGCCACTCCCCACTCGCTGCTCCTGCTGTCGCCCGCCGCCGCCGAGCGCGCCTGGGGCAGCCTCAGCCAGGCGCTCATCTTCCACCAGGTGCGCCACTCCCCACTCGCTGCACCTGCTGTCGCCCGCCGCCGCCGAGCGCGCCTGGGGCAGCCTCAGCCAGGCGCTCATCTTCCACCAGGTGCGCCACTCCCCACTCGCTGCTCCTGCTGTCGCTCGCCGCCGCCAAACGCTACACTCCACCGACACAAATACCCATTCCGTATATCGTCAGTGACTCGGCTATTTATGATGCGTGTTTAATAAATCTGTTCCTTTTTGGCAGGTCCGTAAGTATCTACTTCTGCTGGATGTAAGACGCGAGCATGTAAAATTCTGGCGGCCACAGATGTTGCTGCTGGTCGCCTGTCCACGCCAGTCTGCTCCACTCATTGACTTCGTCAACGACCAGAAGAAGGTGAGATATAAATGATTTAACGGCAGCTTCTAACTGTCAACTAAAATATATGTAATTCCAATAAGAAATGTATCAACGAAAGTTTTTCACGAACGAAACGAAAGTTTACATGAAGCGCTCGTGGCCCCGCGGTCTCAGTGTTCGGTAAACGATCACTGAGGTACGCAACTTTCACTATGGCTGGTCGTCGGATGGGTGACCACTTTGTGGCATTTACATTTGCGAGCGTTTCCGTGCTTCGGAAGGCACGTTAAGCCGTTGGTCCCGGTTGCCAGTAAAATGGCGGTCGTTAAGCCTGGTTGAAGGCCTTATAGGCGGCTTAAAAAATTTCAACAGCAGGTAGCCACAACCTGCGTCTGTCTATTTCAACACGGCAATGGGCTCACCACCTATTACGTGGGACAGGAATCCACACGGTGAAAAGTGGGCATATAATATGCCTCTGCCACCCCTTCGGGGATAAGGCGTGATGGATATTTATTTATTTTTGTACATGTATTGATAATTACGTAACATATTAGTTGTTCATTAGTTGAAATCTAATGATGTAATTAAAATTCAATCTTGATATTGTGTTATGAACTATATGGCGTCTGAGTCACACCATACTACGCCATCTAGCGAGTTTTAAGTAAATTGTGTTGGCTGAATCTTAATACATTATAAGTTCAATTTTTATATTGAACATTCCACCCACCAAGAAAGGGCTGGCGGTTAGAAAGGACTAGTCATATCCAGTCCGAGACTGTCAACCTCAAGTCTATCACCACTTAAGTAATGGAAATACATCCTTGGTGCACGAAACATTTACAAAATCAACAGTTGTTACAAACTATGTGTTGTACTCAATACAACTTTTAAAATTCAGATTTGATCGACTTTCAATAAACTATGCATTTTTTAAACATTTGTTATTGTTTGCAAATAAAGACAGGAACAGGAAGGAATCTTTTCGAAAATAAGAGTTGAATCACCTTTCATCCGCTTCAAATGATGCTTCGTACTTTTTATTCGAGCTTCCCAATGGTTTCCGAAGTTGGAAGAGTTAGGAATATTAAATGTCACTTTGTATCATAATCGGCCAAAGGTTTGCTCGGTGTAATTCTACAATTTGGTTACTGAACCAATTGTTGATTCCTGATCATGACGGCGTATATGTAGTTTTTCTTTATTGTGTTTCTGTGTTAAATTTATACGTATTATAAAATGGTTACAAGTCAGTTAGTTATTAATATCCTTGATGTTTTTACGGGATTGTAAATTTTTAATAATCACCTATAAATGCAATAAAAAATAACTTGTTTTACAATGCACTGTTTTTTTTTTAAGTTGAAATGAAACAGAAGGTTTCTACATAAGTAGTGTACATATTGCAGGGCGGTCTGTTCGTGCTGGGCCACGTGCGTGTGGGCTCACTCAACGGGGATGGAGATCCCCTGGCGCGCGAGCACAAGTACTGGCTGCAACTCGTCGACCATCTCAGGGTACGGTTCAACTTACTCTTTTCTTAATGGTGTTTGAACAATATTATGAATTTGAAGGGAGTCTGAAAAATGAAAATGAAAAATCTTTATTCATTTAGGTCACAAAGTAACCCTTATGAACGTCAAGATTACTGCTTCTACATTTATATTTCCTGCCAGATTCGCAAAGCAATAGGTAGAGCCAGAGGAAGAACCTGGCAATAAAACTCATGGCCACTCTTTGCCAACCGCCAGTAATTACATTAGTTTTATTTACATGATATTTGTGAATTTATACCAAAAAAAACAATGTTGTGTTCATTAAAATTACACTTACATAGTTCCTTTGGATTTATGTGAGAACAGTCGACTAAGCTTAGTACATATCGTACATAACGCGTGTGTGCGTCGGTGCAGGTGAAGGCGTTCGTGGAGCTGAGCCTGGCGGCGTCGGTGCGCGAGGGCGCCGCGCAGCTGGCGCGCCTGGCGGGGCTGGGCGCCATGAAGCCCGACACGGTGCTGCTGGGCTTCAGGGACGACGCGCCGCCCAGGGATTTCTTCCGCGAGTAAGTGTCTAGGCGGCGTTCGAGGAGCTGAGCCTGGCGGGGCTGGGCGCCATGAAGCCCGACACGGTGCTGCTGGGCTTCAGGGACGACGCGCCGCCCAGGGATTTCTTCCGCGAGTAAGTGTCTAGGCGGCGTTCGAGGAGCTGAGCCTGGCGGGGCTGGGCGCCATGAAGCCCGACACGGTGCTGCTGGGCTTCAGGGACGACGCGCCGCCCAGGGATTTCTTCCGCGAGTAAGTGTCTAGGCGGCGTTCGAGGAGCTGAGCCTGGCGGGGCTGGGCGCCATGAAGCCCGACACGGTGCTGCTGGGCTTCAGGGACGACGCGCCGCCCAGGGATTTCTTCCGCGAGTAAGTGTCTAGGCGGCGTTCGAGGAGCTGAGCCTGGCGGGGCTGGGCGCCATGAAGCCCGACACGGTGCTGCTGGGCTTCAGGGACGACGCGCCGCCCAGGGATTTCTTCCGCGAGTAAGTGTCTAGGCGGCGTTCGAGGAGCTGAGCCTGGCGGGGCTGGGCGCCATGAAGCCCGACACGGTGCTGCTGGGCTTCAGGGACGACGCGCCGCCCAGGGATTTCTTCCGCGAGTAAGTGTCTAGGCGGCGTTCGAGGAGCTGAGCCTGGCGGGGCTGGGCGCCATGAAGCCCGACACGGTGCTGCTGGGCTTCAGGGACGACGCGCCGCCCAGGGATTTCTTCCGCGAGTAAGTGTCTAGGCGGCGTTCGAGGAGCTGAGCCTGGCGGGGCTGGGCGCCATGAAGCCCGACACGGTGCTGCTGGGCTTCAGGGACGACGCGCCGCCCAGGGATTTCTTCCGCGAGTAAGTGTCTAGGCGGCGTTCGAGGAGCTGAGCCTGGCGGGGCTGGGCGCCATGAAGCCCGACACGGTGCTGCTGGGCTTCAGGGACGACGCGCCGCCCAGGGATTTCTTCCGCGAGTAAGTGTCTAGGCGGCGTTCGAGGAGCTGAGCCTGGCGGGGCTGGGCGCCATGAAGCCCGACACGGTGCTGCTGGGCTTCAGGGACGACGCGCCGCCCAGGGATTTCTTCCGCGAGTAAGTGTCTAGGCGGCGTTCGAGGAGCTGAGCCTGGCGGGGCTGGGCGCCATGAAGCCCGACACGGTGCTGCTGGGCTTCAGGGACGACGCGCCGCCCAGGGATTTCTTCCGCGAGTAAGTGTCTAGGCGGCGTTCGAGGAGCTGAGCCTGGCGGGGCTGGGCGCCATGAAGCCCGACACGGTGCTGCTGGGCTTCAGGGACGACGCGCCGCCCAGGGATTTCTTCCGCGAGTAAGTGTCTAGGCGGCGTTCGAGGAGCTGAGCCTGGCGGGGCTGGGCGCCATGAAGCCCGACACGGTGCTGCTGGGCTTCAGGGACGACGCGCCGCCCAGGGATTTCTTCCGCGAGTAAGTGTCTAGGCGGCGTTCGAGGAGCTGAGCCTGGCGGGGCTGGGCGCCATGAAGCCCGACACGGTGCTGCTGGGCTTCAGGGACGACGCGCCGCCCAGGGATTTCTTCCGCGAGTAAGTGTCTAGGCGGCGTTCGAGGAGCTGAGCCTGGCGGGGCTGGGCGCCATGAAGCCCGACACGGTGCTGCTGGGCTTCAGGGACGACGCGCCGCCCAGGGATTTCTTCCGCGAGTAAGTGTCTAGGCGGCGTTCGAGGAGCTGAGCCTGGCGGGGCTGGGCGCCATGAAGCCCGACACGGTGCTGCTGGGCTTCAGGGACGACGCGCCGCCCAGGGATTTCTTCCGCGAGTAAGTGTCTAGGCGGCGTTCGAGGAGCTGAGCCTGGCGGGGCTGGGCGCCATGAAGCCCGACACGGTGCTGCTGGGCTTCAGGGACGACGCGCCGCCCAGGGATTTCTTCCGCGAGTAAGTGTCTAGGCGGCGTTCGAGGAGCTGAGCCTGGCGGGGCTGGGCGCCATGAAGCCCGACACGGTGCTGCTGGGCTTCAGGGACGACGCGCCGCCCAGGGATTTCTTCCGCGAGTAAGTGTCTAGGCGGCGTAAAGTTTTTCTACAACTCACTCGAAATATCATCTAACTAGTTGACGCCCGCGGCTTCGCCCGCGTAGATAACATTTCCCGTTCCCGTTTCCTACCTCCCCAGGTTCGCAAACTAGGTCCTCAGCGAGACTACATAAACATAATGCATTTGGACTCAGTTCGGCCGAGCACCCTTCTTAGTGCGAACACAGCATGCTCTAAAAATTCTTACACTTCAGTACAAAAGCGAACTTTTCGAATTAAAAATTGGAATAAACATTAAAACACAATTACTAACGATAAAGAAATCAAAACAAATTAAATAAAGAATTAAAAATAGAAATAATTAAAAGTTAGTTATAATGAGCAGAGCCGGGCCTTGAGAGAAAAAATGTCTTAATTGTTTTCACCGATGCACTAAAAAAATCCAGGTCATGACAAACTACATTACAGGTGTGGCACATCCGGTATAACGATGAGTGTTGACCGTAATTGGTACGACAGAAGGGCAACGCAAAGAGTTTGCAATTATGCAGGCGGCTTCCAGCGCGGGGTACGTAGATTTGCAATTTACCAAGCAAATCAGAACTATTGACCATCCCATGTAGAACCTTGTGAAGAAATACAGCGTCGGCTGTACTCCGTCTGAGGACCAGGGACGCCATGGCAAAGTAATCAAGTCTCGAACGATAAGTATTCAGTTTCTGACACAGGTTATTGTTATAAGTAAGGTGGTACAAAAATGTTTTCTGTAGTCTTTCGATTCTGTATATATAGTTATTATATTATAGACGTAACTATTATACAGAAGAATAGGTATTTCTGGATCTCCAAAACTTTTGGTTTGTCTTATAACAAAACCAGACAGCCTACCACCCTTTTTGATGATGCTGTCGATGTGCTCACGAAAGTCACGGTTGCGATCGAGAATTACTCCCAAATCGCGAATACTCACGACCTCATCAAGCGGCTTACCATCGACTACGTATACAGTGCTTTCAGAAATTATTTTTCGAGTGAATTTCATGTAAAAGCACTTCAAAGGGTTAAGCATCATTTTATTTTGGTTACACCAGAGACAAACGGTATCGAGGTCTTTTTGTACAAGTTATATCGGCTTTGGACTCGATCCTTCTATAAATCTTCAGGTCATCCGCAAATAATTTGAACTTAAATGTCAAATTTAAACCAATGTCATTAATAAATATAAGAAAGAATAAAGGGCCAAGATGAGAGCCTTGTGGTACGCCCGAGGGAACCAAAATGGTTTGAGATCTGAAACCGCAGACCTGCACCAGTTGGGAGCGATTTCGTAGGTATGAGTCGCACCATCTTAGCAAAGAACCACAGATACCAGCATGGCCAAGCTTCTGCACCATGATATTATGGTCTACGACGTCAAACGCTTTTGAAAAGTCAGTGTATATAGCGTGAACTTCATGGCTGGTTTTAAAGGCATCATTAATATCATTGACGTATTTAAGTAGAGCCGACGCCGTTGATCTTCCCGGTAAGAAACCGTGCTGCTGGTCGCCTATTATAATTTTTACTTTAGAATAGATGACTTTTTGTACCAGCGACTCGAAAATTTTGCCCATGCACGACAGGATGGAGATAGGCCAGTAATTCGACACGTCATTTGCGTCGCCTTTTTTGTAAACTGGTGTAATGTGAGCTGTCTTCCACCTTGAAGGAAAAACACTACTATCAAGAGACTTATTGAAAATAATATGAAGTGGGGCCACCAGTTCGGACGCACATTCCCTAACAAAAAGAGGAGGTATGCCATCTGGCCCAGGGCCCTTACTTGAGTCTATACTTTCAAGAGACCTCAGCACTTCGTGTTTAGTCAAAACACAAGAACCAATAGAATTGTGGAATATGTTTGAGTCTAGATGTAGAAGAGCATTTCTCGAGATCCCACTATACACCGAGGCAAAATACTTTGAGAAAAGGTCACTAACCTGCTGCCCTCCTTGTGCATTCTGTGCGCATAGGTACATCTCGTCAGGAATATCGTTACAGTTATCACGAAATGACCCGACAAAACTCCAGAAGCTGCGTGGTTGTTTTTTTATTAGCAACTTGGCATTGGATTTGAATACAGATAGGCATTCAGTGATCATTGTCACAGCGATTACGCAGCATTTTATACGCCAGTTGATCCCTCTGGTTACCGTATTTTTTAAAACGCTTGTGATATTTCGCTTTTTCACGTATAGTTCGAATTAGTGACCGACTAAACTAACAAGGATACTTGTCGTCACGTTTTGTTGATATTGGAGTATGTCTATTAATTATAGTACTAATGGTATCATAGAAAACATCAACTGCTTCATCCACGCTCCGATTATAGTCAAATAATGCGTCCCATTGTATCATCTCCAATTCTGCAGTTATACTTGGGTAATTGGCCCTTGTAAAGTTGAGTGAGGGCAATCTATTGCATTCTTTTGTGGGGTTGAGCTTTCAGTAACATTATCAATGACGGGTGACATTCGTCCAATTTTACAAGTGGGCTATTGCAATTTTCTACAATGAAGATTGTTGAATGAGAGTGTATCTACAAAAAGATTATACTCGGAGATACCACTGCGCACAGGGTGAAGAAAATTGGCGTCTGGATCTTTGATCCATGATAATTTTGGTAAGTTAAAGTCACCTGCCAGTAGAAGTATTAAATTTTGGGGCATTTTGTTATGAACAAAATGCGTAATATTTTTTGTAATGCGTTCAATGCGATCATAACAAGTAGGAGGAGGGTTGTATATAATGCCAATGCACAAACACTTTGACATATTACCCTGCCTTAATTTGACTACAACCCACAAATCTTCACCCGTCGATTCCCACTTTAACTTACGGCTAGCTTCATATTTCTTTAAGACAGCGACCATAACCCCACCACCATCCAATTGCTCACTATTTATAGAATCATGATCACGCCGAAAAATCCAATACTTACCATCCAAAACCTCACGATCATATACAGAGTCATTGAGCCATGTTTCTGTTAATATTATTATGTTAAATTGGTTCTTCAGTACATTAGTAAATATAGTTTCTGTTTTTGTTCTGAGACCCCTAACATTCTGATAAAAGATTTTTAAGTTATGAGCTGAGCTAATATTATTTATAAAAGCCATACAAAATTTTAATAGAGTTTAAACGGTTCATATCCCTAACAACCATAGACTTAGTATTACTGTCCTTGCGCATATATATCCATCCGTTGCGCACCCACACAAACTGGAACTTTTTTTCCTTGGCCACTCTCCGGGCCGCCGCATGAAGTTGCTTATTGGCGGGTGATAAGTGTTCACATACGTAGACTGGTTTTTTGTCCTTATCAGTGAGTCCCAAGTGTGATGAATTAAATTTATTGTTGTGGTTTTTCTTATTGAATGTCTTAGTTGCAGCGATGAATGAGTCGCGAACCAAAGGGCTAGAGAGCTTGACTATAATAGAGCGGGGCCTATCAGAGTCTTTCCTCAATTTTGCTACACCATGGTAATTGATTAACTGTTGGTCTGTTAAGTTGTAACCAACAGTGAGAGCCAGTTGGTGCACGACAGTCTTTAAATTCTCCGATGAGTGTTCCGGTACACATTGGATTTCCAAATTACAATCACGTGATTGTTGATCGTATTGGTTAATGCGATTGTTGAGGTCAATTACTGAGTGTAAATGATTCACCTGAGACGTAAGGGATTTATTTTCTTCTTGTAAGTCCTTAACGAGTTTAATGTTGGTGTCAAGCGTGTCCTTGAGCTGGTCGTATTTGGCTGACATAAAGTTTACGCAATCAGTTAGCTCCTGAATCTTAGTACGAGTATTCGAGTTGTCTGCGGTAATGTCTTGCTTAATATCTTCACAAAGTTGCTTCAGAGTATCCTCCAGTGTTTTCTCGAAATAGTTCTTTAAATCTTCAACCGTAGTAATACTTGGTAATTCTGATGTATAAGCATTAAAATCTATTCAGTAGTTTTTACGGGAAAGAGTAACAAACGTCCACACAAACTTTCGCATTTATAACATTATTAAGATTAATTTCGATGCGATTACAAGACATTCTTACTTCTGGGACGGTGTAACTTTTTGGCCTTGGTTTCAGGGGCGACGCGCCGCCCAGAGATTTCTTCCGCGAGTTAGTGTCTAGATGGCGTTTTGTTTTTCTATAACTTACTCAAAATACCATCTAACTAGTTGACGCCCGCGGCTTCGCCCGCGTAGATAAGATTTCCCGTTCCCGTTTCCTACAGGAACTTGTTGCCGAGATAAAAAGTAGCCTATATATTCTGATGTATAAGCATTAAAATCTATTCAGTAGTTTTTACGGGAAAGAGTAACAAACGTCCACACAAACTTTCGCATTTATACCATTATTAAGATTAATTTCGATGCGATTACAAGACATTCTTACTTCTGGGACGGTGTAACTTTTTTGGCGTTGGTCATTGGTTTACAGGAGTCACAGTACTGGGAATGCGGGTGGGTAGTCCCAATAGTACCTGTAAGTTTTTTTTTACACTATTGCGAATAATCCATTTTTTGCTTATATTGACGTAAAAGGGTACGTGGAGTGATTTGAGGTAAATGCTGTTAATGTCTGTTTGATGGACAGGGCCGCCTGTAAATGATCTACTGTAATAAACACAGGAACAGGAAACTTTTCGAAAGTAAGAATGGAATCACCTTGCATCCGCTTTAAATGATGCTTCGTACTTTTTATCCGAGCTTCCCAATGGTCTCCGAAGTTGGAAGAGTTAGGAATATAAAACGCCATTTTGTACCATTATCGACCAAAGGTTTGCTCGGTGTAACTCACAAGTTGGTAACTGAATCAATTGTTGATTCCTGATCATGATGGTGTATATGTGATTTAATCAGATTTTTTACGTATACTATTCAGAACTTACAGTGTATAAAGTTTAATGTAAACTAATGTTGTCTGTGCAGTAGTGATCTACTGGTTTCATGAAATAATATAAATTATCAAAAAGAACTTCGAGTTTCTTGCCAGTTCTTCTCATATGGGTTGCGTTCGGAACTTGTGGTTATGCTAATAGATTTTTAAGTGTTGTATAGAACATAAACCCTTCCCCAGGCCGCAGTCCCCGTACCGCACGGAGCAGTTCGAGGCGGAAGGCGAGGCGCCGTTCCCGCCGCGGTTGGCTAGTTCCCGCCTGAGTCCCGCCGAGTACGTGCGGCTGGTGGGCGACGTACTGTGCGTCAACAAGAACGTGGCGCTGTGCAGACACTTCCACCTGCTCGACATGGCCGCCGTCGAACGGTCGGTCCCACATACATATTTATACTGTACTTTACAGCCTTTTGACGGCTGACGTCGATGGTCTCGGTTGGATTTTGTGTTTACATTTAAAATAAAAAATATTGGACTCGTTAATATACATGAATTTTATTGAAATAGTTACAGTAAAGTGACAGTGAAGAGTGCAAGTATTAACAGTGTTTATGAAACATTGGAATTGAAACGATTAGCAAAAAATAAATATTCACAATATTTACAGTTATTTAATATCAACCCTGTAGTTGCTCGATATATAGGATTCAATGTAATTAGTGCGTAAATATTATTATAGTTGACTGTGAAACAGAATACAATCGGTGATTAAACTAAAACGAGTCTCGCACCATACAGCCCATTGTTAATATTAAAACTTACTTGTTAATAAATATCCATCACGCCTTATCCCCGAGGGGGTGGCAGAGGCATATTATATGCCCACTTTTCACCGTGTGGATTCCTGTCCCACGTAATAGGCAGTGAGCCCATCGCCGTGGTGAAATAGACAGACGCAGGTCGCGGCCACCTGCTGCTGAAATTTTTCAAGTCGCCCGTAAGACCTTCAACCAGGATTAACGACTTATCTTCGGTATATCGATGTTAATCTTGTATTTTAGCAATATTTTTTTTATTTCTTTTCATTCTGTGCGTGCGTGGTGTGCAATGTACGCGTGTGCGCAGCAAGTGCGCGTCGCTGCGCTACATCGACGTGTGGCTGGTGGAGCCGGCGCGGCCCAGCGGCTCGGACGCGTTCAGCGTGCGCGGGCTGTTCGCGCTGCAGCTGGCGGCCGTGGTGCGCTCGGCGCGCGGCTGGCAGCACCTGCAGCTGCGCCTGCACGCCGCGGGGCTGCCCGCCACGCACCTGCGCGGTACGTACTACGTGTCCGTGTGTACCTCCCCCACAGCTGCGCCTGCACGCCGCGGGGCTGCCCGCCACGCACCTGCGCGGTACGTACTACGTGTCCGTGTGTACCTCCCCCACAGCTGCGCCTGCACGCCGCGGGGCTGCCCGCCACGCACCTGCGCGGTACGTACTACGTGTCCGTGTGTACCTCCCCCACAGCTGCGCCTGCACGCCGCGGGGCTGCCCGCCACGCACCTGCGCGGTACGTACACAGTGTCCGTGTGTACCTCCCCCACAGCTGCGCCTGCACGCCGCGGGGCTGCCCGCCACGCACCTGCGCGGTACGTACTACGTGTCCGTGTGTACCTCCCCCACAGCTGCGCCTGCACGCCGCGGGGCTGCCCGCCACGCACCTGCGCGGTACGTACACAGTGTCCGTGTGTACCTCCCCCACAGCTGCGCCTGCACGCCGCGGGGCTGCCCGCCACGCACCTGCGCGGTACGTACTACGTGTCCGTGTGTACCTCCCCCACAGCTGCGCCTGCACGCCGCGGGGCTGCCCGCCACGCACCTGCGCGGTACGTACACAGTGTCCGTGTGTACCTCCCCCACAGCTGCGCCTGCACGCCGCGGGGCTGCCCGCCACGCACCTGCGCGGTACGTACACAGTGTCCGTGTGTACCTCCCCCACAGCTGCGCCTGCACGCCGCGGGGCTGCCCGCCACGCACCTGCGCGGTACGTACACAGTGTCCGTGTGTACCTCCCCCACAGCTGCGCCTGCACGCCGCGGGGCTGCCCGCCACGCACCTGCGCGGTACGTACACAGTGTCCGTGTGTACCTCCCCCACAGCTGCGCCTGCACGCCGCGGGGCTGCCCGCCACGCACCTGCGCGGTACGTACACAGTGTCCGTGTGTACCTCCCCCACAGCTGCGCCTGCACGCCGCGGGGCTGCCCGCCACGCACCTGCGCGGTACGTACACAGTGTCCGTGTGTACCTCCCCCACAGCTGCGCCTGCACGCCGCGGGGCTGCCCGCCACGCACCTGCGCGGTACGTACACAGTGTCCGTGTGTACCTCCCCCACAGCTGCGCCTGCACGCCGCGGGGCTGCCCGCCACGCACCTGCGCGGTACGTACACAGTGTCCGTGTGTACCTCCCCCACAGCTGCGCCTGCACGCCGCGGGGCTGCCCGCCACGCACCTGCGCGGTACGTACACAGTGTCCGTGTGTACCTCCCCCACAGCTGCGCCTGCACGCCGCGGGGCTGCCCGCCACGCACCTGCGCGGTACGTACACAGTGTCCGTGTGTACCTCCCCCACAGCTGCGCCTGCACGCCGCGGGGCTGCCCGCCACGCACCTGCGCGGTACGTACACAGTGTCCGTGTGTACCTCCCCCACAGCTGCGCCTGCACGCCGCGGGGCTGCCCGCCACGCACCTGCGCGGTACGTACACAGTGTCCGTGTGTACCTCCCCCACAGCTGCGCCTGCACGCCGCGGGGCTGCCCGCCACGCACCTGCGCGGTACGTACACAGTGTCCGTGTGTACCTCCCCCACAGCTGCGCCTGCACGCCGCGGGGCTGCCCGCCACGCACCTGCGCGGTACGTACACAGTGTCCGTGTGTACCTCCCCCACAGCTGCGCCTGCACGCCGCGGGGCTGCCCGCCACGCACCTGCGCGGTACGTACACAGTGTCCGTGTGTACCTCCCCCACAGCTGCGCCTGCACGCCGCGGGGCTGCCCGCCACGCACCTGCGCGGTACGTACACAGTGTCCGTGTGTACCTCCCCCACAGCTGCGCCTGCACGCCGCGGGGCTGCCCGCCACGCACCTGCGCGGTACGTACACAGTGTCCGTGTGTACCTCCCCCACAGCTTCGCCCGTGGAATATTTCGACCTCCCGTCGCTTATGATGCATCAAAATTTGCCCGATTTATCGACATTTATGACCGCTGCTCTGCTTCCCAGTGTAGTGGCGTAATGATGTATAGCCTATAGCCTTCCTCGATAAATGGGCTATCTATAAATAAAAAAAATCAAATCCAACGATTTGTTCATCTTTATAATATTAGCTACGAGTGTGAACAAGAAATATTTTATTAAAATTTAACATTTTCCATTAGTTTCCCTACATCATTACTTTTTAAAAATCAATTCTTATTAACGACGCTATCGAATGGTGTAATAGTACAGGCTGTGTTTTCCAAACCATTTTTTTTTACTTTGTTTGTTTGGCTGCATCTGTGGCGCGGTGGGAGTGCATTCGACTGCTTCGCAAGAAATCGTGGGTTCCATTCCCACCCAGGATAACACTTTGTATAATGAGCAAAATGGTTTATTCTGTGCCTATGTGTTATTTATTTATGATATGTATGTATTTAGAAATTCATCAGTTATCTGATTACCATAGTAAAAGCTTTGCTTAGTTTGGAATCAGATGGCATTGTGTGCGGTACTTTGTTTCCAGAAGGCGGTAGAACGGTATCGCTGGAGAGCGCTTCTCCGCTTGAAGCGCTAGCAGGAGGTGACCCGAGAGCGTTAGACGAGCGGTTAGCGAAGCTGCTGAAGTTACTGAGGATTGACGCTACTATACACATAGTGAGTAAAACGAGATATTTGTTAGTTGCAAAAAAATGCAAAGGTGTCGAAAAGATCTATACCAATATTATACAAGAGGAAAGGTTTGTATGAAAGTATGTTTGTAACGAATTGGCTCAAAAAGTACTTGATCGATTTTTAAAAATTCTTTCTCTCTCTGAATTCTACATTATCCCTGATTAATAAAGGCTATTTTAATTGCCAAAATGTTTAAACTATAAATGTCCACCCGTGCCGGGACGGGCCGCTATTACCTTATGATTATACAGATTGATTTTGAATAACTTGGTTAAACTCGTTTATTTTAATCTCAGATCTTATGCTTATTAATCTTAAGCTTATGAAAAATATTTTTAGACTATAAAGATGTATTTGTTCCGTATTATTTTAAATCTTAAAGGCGTTTAGAAGAGGCTAGCTTTTAATATTGCTAGTAAAATGTATTGAGAAGTTAGAAATTGTAATTATTATTACGATTCATTGTAGATGTCTGAAACGTGTTGGTAGTCCGCTACCCTGATCAAACGACTTGGAGACCTTCCTTCCCTGACTCAAAAATAGTCTCGGTAACAGTGCCAAAATATGTGCAGTATTTTAAAGTTTATACAAACACTAGCTGACCCCCGCGGCTACGCTCGTGACATATTTAAAACCACCGTCGCATCGTATTTTAACACGTCGCTTTTACTTTTACAAAAATGAATGAAGGATATGTGAACATTGTGTGTCGTGTGCAGGTGGACGAGTGGCCGCCGGTGGACGAGGCGGACGAGTGGCGCCGCGTGCCGAGCGCGTACCTGCAGCGGTGAGTGCGCTGCGTCTGCTGCTATTGCTGGCACACGCTGTCTTCTTTACGTCGTAACACATTACACGTTCTCTATTCGTCTTTCTCTGTATATATTGTTGTCCCACGTGACAGGTGGTGCGTCCATTGCCGTGTTGAAATGCACAGACGCAGGGTGTGGCGACCTGCTGCTGATTGTATCCAAGCCAAACTCAAGTGTGTGTAGCTCCTCCATCTCGAGCTTCTCCCCTACTGGCACTCAAGTGAATTTTTGCGCAGAAACTTCTCGACTGGCAGATGCTTTCTGTATATAATTTTCCAAAACTAGTGCATTACCCTTGTTTTATGTGTAAAAATCATCATATTGACACGCCTTTATCCCCGAAGGGGTAGGCAGAGGCATACTATACGCTCACATTACACCGTATGCACTTTTGTTTCACGTAACAGGTAGTGAGTTCATTGCCGTGTGTGTAAAAATGCACTATAGTCCAGTCATTATTTACATTTGGAAATGCAAATGAACCGAAAAGCCAAATTTTGGATATTACGTGGGGGCGGGGACTAGAAAAGCTTAAGTTCAAATTGTCGACCAAAATAAGCTGATGGGTTTACCGCCATGTAGAAAAAAGAAAAAATAATAAAATTGTGAAAAAAAAAAATGAAAAAATATAAAAATTTCCTATCTCAACGGGGGTTTTTTCCTTGTGGCAACCCTAGGTATAACAACTGATTTAAATTGGCTCTGTATTTTATATTGTAATATTGCAAAAATAATTATAGTTTTAATTAAAAACCAATTCATCATTGCCAAATAATACCATATTGAGTAACTAATTGAATCAGGCGTTACATGGCGGAAATCCATTTCAAAATACTATAATTATTATGTTTTTAAATGTTATTTTTGCAATATTCCGTGCCAAACAGTCTTGACAATGCCTCGTGTGTAGGCGAAACACGTGTCGACATCGTACGACATTCTAAAAAGCGGAATATTGCAAAAATAACATTTAAAAACAAAATAATTATAGTACCATATTGAGTGTTAAATAATTATTTTCACCATTTATTTTGCTAAAAGTAAATAAATATAAACTTGAAAATTGTACCGGTGTAGTGACAGTTAGAACATCGGAAAAATTTTCAATATTTGAAAAATTATTACTTGGATTTGGCAAGATTTATAAAACTAATAGTTTTTTCAATCAAGGTTTGTGAGTTTATTTACTTTTACATCCTCATATGTCCATTAATAGTGTGATTTTGTAATTTTCTATGAATAAAACATAACCTCGTTTTGTTTCGCATTTCTTTGCTATAAGTCTACTTTGCTAATAATTACTGATTCTGTAGCACTATAACAAAATGTCAGGCCTTGGCTCATCAACAAGAGACAAGGCTTCAATTAACGTTGAAAGAGTTACAGATTTTGAGTGAGAAGTGCGATAAACTGAACAAGGAAAGGGACGAAAATGAGTTAGAACTGCTAGGTATTTTAAGTAAGAACGGACAACTCAAAAAAGAACTGGCACAGTTGCATTCACTGTATACTGATACCTTACAGGATCGGGATAGGTTACAACTTATAGTTGACAGTTTTGACTCATGTAGGGAACATTATGAACAAACTCTGCACCAAATTAGAATACAAGGAGGAGCTACAACGATCGGAAATCAAAATATCGCAACTAGAAGACGAGGAACAGAGCACAGTGGTTCAATCTAATCAGAGTTTGTTCGATGAACTGATGGCTACAAGCTTAGATACTGCTACAGCTCACCCTTCCATTGTCATAGACCTCACTTCTGATGATAAAACCGGGGGCTGTTCTACATCATTAAAAATTATTAAGTGTAGTAAGAATAAGTTAAAGAAATATTTAAAAATTAAAAAGTTTATTACTAAATCTAAAAAAATGATACATAAATACAAGTTTTTTATAAATAGCATATCACTTAATAGACAGAGATTGCAACTGATTGACCAGGTAAATGTGTATATGTTAGAACTTTATACTGTTGCACAACAGTAAAAACTGATACACAGGCCCTTCAATGTCAGATACACAATTACAGACTTCAAGACTCTTTGAAATCAATTTCATATAAATATGAAACAGCAGAGAAACAGAGTAGGGAACAGGTGTTAGCCATAGGTAAATTAGTAAATTCATGTCATTGTCAAAATGACCAATTGATATCCGCAGGCCATGTTCCCTCCTCACCCTTGAGTTGTGAAAGAATTAGATGCAATGATGAATTTTCACCAATTAAAACTGTGTGCAGTGTGGATAATAGTTTAAGTTCAAGTAGTAATTGCGAGGCATCTATAATAGAAAAGTTGCAAATAAAAAGTGATGCAAAGACCATAGTCTATTGCGATGAAATAGGTAAAAATTTTGGACATTATTTATCACAGTTAAGTCATTCTGTAATAAATCATACATATCCAGGAGCTTCATACTCTCAAATTATAGATTTTATATTGACTGGTACACACTGCATGCAGTCTACTATAGTGGTGCTGGTTGGCAGAAGAGGCAATATTCATAGTGACAAACTTTTAAAATTTTTTGATAAGTTATCAAGTCTGCAAGTAAAACAAGTAATTTTGTCCACCTTGCCATACAGCACTGCTTTGAGCCACAAGGAAAATCACTTAAGATACAAATTAAATATGAAACTACATACCATGGTATCATATTCCAAAAAAATTGAATTGTTCGATTGGAACATAATTTTTAATGAAGCGCTCGTGGCCCCGCGGTCTCAGTGTTCTGTAAACGATCACGGAGTTACGCAACTTTCACTATGGCTGGTCCTCGGATGGGTGACCACTTTGTGGTATTTACATTTGAGAGCGTTTCCGTGCTTCGGAAGGCACGTTAAGCCGTTGGTCCCGGTTGCCAGTAAAATGGCAGTCGTTAAGCCTGGTTGAAGGCCTTATGGGCGGCTTGAAAATTTCAACAGCAGGTAGCCACAACCTGCGTCTGTCTATTTCAACACGGCAATGGGCTCACCACCTATTACGTGGGACAGGAATCCACACGGTGAAAAGTGGGCATATAATATGCCTCTGCCACCCCTTCGGGGATAAGGCGTGATGGATATTTATTTATTTATAATTTTCAATAATAATAGTTTGTTGACATTAGATAGATATTTTCTATCAAAATTTTTACAACGAAAGGTAGCTCTGTTGCTATCTAATTTTTTAATTTTTCAAGCCAAATTATTGGCAAGTACAACTGCTTTTATTGAGCAGGATAGTTTTGATACTTCACATTTGGAAAATGAAATTCCAAAAAACTAGTTTATAGGACAGATAATAAATCTGGCCAGTTGACTTTGGCCCCTGAGAATAATCTTAGTAAAAATATTGTTTTTATAAACCTGGTGCACCATAATGTTAGAGGTTTAATAAATGGTAAAGATTTAGAGTTAGAGCTACACATTAATGCAAATTCTATTAATATTTTTTGTGCTACAGAGCACTGGTTAAAAGATCATCAAATCACATTGTTGAACTTCGTAAATCACCAGGTTGCTAGCTCGTTCAATAGAAAACATTCTAAACGTGGAGGCTCTTTAATATTAATTAATAAAATCTTAAAATTTAAAGAACGTAAGGATTTAGTAGATTGAGCGAGTTATTGAGATTGCCAGTATTGAATTTGAGCATTTCATCTTGTTGAGCGTATACAGCCCCCCTGATGCTTCTTACATTAAATTTGAAGAAAAGCTTGAAGAAGCACTGTTCAGATGCCAATGTTCTAAGAAATCTATAATAGTTTGTGGAGATTTTAATGTTGATATATTAGATACATCATTAACTCCATCAGAGAGAAATAAAATGAAATTTTTTTTTAAATCCTTTAATCTGCATAGTACATTCTTAGAACCCACTCGTATTACAGCCACCAGTGCAAAATGTATTGATAATATTTTTACTGATATTAAACCTATAGATAAAGGTATTGTGGATCCTGTGGAGTCAGATCATCGTGGCCAATGGATAAAATTTCCTAAAAGTAGTAACAAAGTCAGCAAAAAACAAATTAAATATGTACCAATTAACCAAAGTCGTTTGAATAATTTTAAAGAAAATGTATTAAAGAGATTACCATATCTACCTAACTTCACTTGTGTAGACCAGTCATATAAACACTTATTTAATTTGATTAATGATGAGTTTGGCAAAGTTTTTACCTCAAAAACACTACATATTGGTGGTCGTCCTGTTTTCAGTGACTGGGCAACACCAGGTATCTTTAAAAGTAGAAATAAATTATTTGAATTATATTCAGAAAAATCATATAATTTTAGGCAAACCTTTCAGGAATATGTTAAAAATTATTCAAAGATATTTAAACAAACGTGTCATCTTGCTAAGTCAAACTTCATTAAAAATAAAATTTCTAATTCTGTAAATAAAATAAAAATGACTTGGAACATCATTAACTCAGAATGCGGTAGATCTTTAGTGACTGAAAGGGATTTCCACTTAAAAGTAAATGGTTGCCATGTTACAGGGGACCTGGAAGTGGCGACGGAGTTTGAACATTTTTTCAAAAATGTACCTATCTTGACAACAAAATCTCTCCAAGCATCTTCCAGTTCCGCTGAACTTTTATTAGAAGAATCTGTTCTTTGTTGCAGGGATGCATTTGTATTCACAGATATTTGTGCTCAGGACATTGTAAAAACATTTAAATGTATCGAAATTAAGAAAACCGCGGACCTTTGGGGATTATCGGTCAAAACTGCATCATGTATAATTGAGGTAATTGCGCCCCATCTAGCAACTGTGTTTAATGACTGTGTTTCTAGTGGTACATTTCCTGATTTAATGAAACACAGCAAAGTCGTTCCCTTGTTCAAGGCTGGCAGCGCTACAGAGCCGTCTAATTTCCGACCAGTGTCAGTGCTGCCAACTTTAAGCAAAGTATTTGAAAAAATAATCTTGAATCAAATGCTATCCCATTTTAATAGTCATAAAATACTCCATGCGAATCAATTTGGGTTTACGAAAGGGCGCTCAACTTCCGATGCTGGTGTTGAGTTATTAAAATGTATTCATGAAGCATGGGAAGACAAGCACGATGCATTAGGTATATTTTGCGATCTATCAAAGGCTTTTGATTGCGTTCAACATGAAACGCTGTGCAAAAAATTACACCACTATGGAATAAGAGGCAAAGCTCTCGACCTTCTGTCTTCATATTTGAACAATAGAATACAGAGGGTCGATATTAATGGTACACGTTCTGTAGGATCCATGGTTACAATGGGTGTGCCGCAAGGCTCGATACTTGGGCCATTCTTGTTCCTCATTTATATTAATGATTTACCATTTTATGTAGGGGACAGGAATAGGATTGTTTTGTTTGCAGATGACACCTCATTAATTTTTAAAATTAAAAGACTATTAGATAACTATGACGATGTAAACAATGCAATTGCAAGAGTAGTTCATTGGTTCAGCTCAAATAATCTTTGCCTTAATGAAAATAAAACTAAATGTATAAAATTTACTCTACCAAATGTAAAACAAGTTGCGGCCAATGTTCAACTGAATGGACAAGTGTTAGAGTTTGAAGAATCAACTGTGTTCCTAGGTATAACTATTGATGCAAATTTGCAGTGGGGCCCACACATAGAAAAGACAGCCTCTAGATTAAGTTCGGCTGCATACGCTGTAAAAAAGATCAGGACTCTAACAGATGTGGATACGGCTAGAATGGTTTACTTCAGCTATTTTCATAGTATTATGTCTTACGGTATTCTCCTTTGGGGGAGTGCTGCAGATTTAAATATTATTTTTGTTCTACAAAAGCGGGCTGTACGCGCTATTTATAATTTGGGCCCCAGAGTTTCTCTCCGAGAAAAGTTCAAAGAAGTGAATATTCTAACCGTACCATCACAATACATTTTTGCCAATTTTATGTATGTCCAGAAAAATCTATCACAGTTTTCTAAACTCTGTGATAAACATAATATAAACACTAGAAATAAAAATAATCTTTCAGTCCACCACAGTCGACTACATAAGATTGGCGATTCTTTCCAGGGTAACTGTATACGCTTTTACAAAAGGCTTCCCTGTGACCTGAGAAATTTACCATTAAATAAATTTAAAAAGTTAACTAAATACAAGCTTTGTAAAAAAGGTTATTACTCCGTTAAAGACTATTTGCAGGACAGGGACGCCTGGAAATGATCTGCTGGCAAAGTGAAATAATATTAAATTGTAAATAGGCCATCAAAAAAAAGCTTTCCTAAGTTTCTTGCCGGTTCTTCTCAGGTGGGCCGCGTTCCGAACCGGTGGTCGCTTTAAATATTTTAAATAGTGTATGACATTTTGTAAGCGCCGTTAAAATGGTCTATGCAAAATAAATATATTTTTATTTATTATTTAAAGAACCGAGTTATGATGAAAAAACTGAATTTAACTTTTTTCAAGATGGCGGAAAACCCATCGCGTTATTTTGGTCGACAATTTGAGCTTAAGGTTTTATAGCCCCCTACCCCTCCACTTAATATCCAAAATTTGGCTTTCTCGGTTCATTTGCATGCTAACTCGATTTTTTCGACGTATGACTGGCCTACTAGTTTAATTTATTATTTCCTGACTGGATGGGGAGACATACATTATAACATAATAAGAAGATTGAAGAAAATATTTAATAAATAAGATATGACTAAAAGGCCTTAGTGACCAAGCCATAACATAATTACAATAAAATAATGTGCACGGGACGCCTGGCAGATGAGTGAAACTTCGAAACGGTTAACAAAAAAATATTTTTTTTGTTTTAATTATTGGCATACGTATTGTGGTCAGCTCCAGAGAAATCTCACCCCCAGTAGTTTACATTTACATTCTAAAGGGGTGAGATTTGTTTGAAGCTGACTGTGCATATATACCATAATTACATATAGATATCCATCACGCCTTATCCCCGAAGGGGTGGCAGAGGCATATTATATGCCCACTTTTCACCGTGTGGATTCCTGTCCCACGTAATAGGTGGTGAGCCCATTGCCGTGTTGAAATAGACAGACGCATGGCTACCTGCTGTTGAAATTTTTAAGCCGCCCATAAGGCCTTCAACCAGTCTTAACGACTACCATTTTACTGGCAACCGGGACCAACGGCATAACGTGCCTTCCGAAGCACGGAAACGCTCGCAAATGTAAATGCCACAAAGTGGTCACCCATCCGAGTACCAGCCATAGTGAAAGTTGCGTAACTCAGTGATCGTTTACAGAACACTGAGACCGCGGGGCCACGAGCGCTTCTCTATATAAGTATAATAAGTACATGTAACCCGAAAAACAAGCACTAAAGTGACAGTGGGGCCCTAGCGTGAACGCGCTGGTGGCGGCTCGCGCGGGCGCCACGGCCGTCACGTTCGTGCAGCTGCCCGCGCCGCCGCGAGCCGCGCGACGCGACGACGCGACGTGCGAGGCCTATCTCAAGGTAACAACTCCACTACCTACACTAGTCGCTACTTCGCCCGTCTATCCGGCAGCTACGCGAGAGGTCGTGGGTTCCATTCCCACCCAGGATAACGCTTTGTGTGACGAGCACGATGAAATGAAATATCTTTATTACCAGAATGTTGTTGTATAAAGGTGATAATATTATGTCCAGTCTCATACATTCTACCGTAGCTATGGTATGCAAAAACAAAAAAAAACAAATTAATAATGACAATCAAAATAGTAAACTCATTAACAAAAGGTTATAAAATTTAAATTAAAGGGACTGTATCAATGATTAAATAGTTGATATTTGTCAAGTAAAATCAGAATTACATACAAAATTGTCTTGTTATTTATATCAAATTATTAAAAGAAATATTGTTTATTCTGTGTCTGGGTGTTATTTCTCTATAATATAGTATGTATTTAGAAATATTTAAGTATTTATCTGCTTACCATAGTACAAGCTCTGCTTAGTTTGGAATCAGATGGCGTTGTGTTAGTAGTCTCAATGAAATGTATATTTGATATTTTAGCTTCCGCGTCCAGTAATTTGGTACCTGTATCGATGCTTCATCGCGTAAATGGTAGTATACGGCTTATGAATCCTTCGTCAGTACAATTATTTCTGCGATCTAAAAATGTTTATTTTGAAGTTGCAGTCTTATGAGGTGCTAATCTTGAATGCAAGGCTAGCGGCCCTGGAACCCGAAAGTATATTTTTGTAAGAGTAGTAGATAATTACATTTTCTACCGGGTTCAGTCACTTAGTTTTGGAATTCTACCTCAAAAGTATGGTAAATGTTCAAATTCAACAACAATAGAGAGAATCTTATTATCTGCAGTTCCTACCGCGGCAATCTTGCTTCGCTCGCTCACTCGCTTTGCCATATGATTCAGTAATAATAGATGGTAAACGTTAGTAATTTAAAATGTAATCCATTGTTGTAATAATATACAATACTAAGTAGGTACATATTTATGATATTATTTTAATTTACATTTAAATCTAAAAGTTATAGTATTAAAACTCAAAAGTAACCAATATTCGCACTACACACGTGTAATAGACAAACGCACCAATTTTTTAATGTATGCTGATCCGTTATTACGCCTTTATACTTAGGTATTTTTGGTAGGTAACGTAATATATGTGTAGCTAGTATCCATATTGTCTCTTTCTACGCAGGTTCTGGACGAGTTCACGAAGGGACTGCCGCCTACCATTTTAGTGCGCGGCCTCAAATCCGTCACCTCCACTGCGCTCTAGCAGTCTGCAAGAGACACTTGTGATAAGTCTCTCTTTGAGTATCTCCATTGACGAGGATTACCGCATGTGCAGAACTAATAGTCTAATTTCATTTAAGTTTTTGACTATCAATGGCTATTGTGTAAAAAAATTGTTAATATCAGAGAGGTTAGACTTACAATTCACTGTGAAATTAGGTGTTAACATATAAAAGTATTTTTATATTTATTGTGCAGTAAAATTGGAATATAATTAGTGTTTCACATGACCAAACTAAATTATAAATCAATAAAAATATACGTTTTAGATAATCCTTAGAAAAAATTATGTTAATGAATTATCGAGTTAAGCTACTACAGAGAAATTATTTTTTTATGTTGGCAATTAAAAATGGCGTCTCCCGCCTGATGCAGAGACGATGACCCTGTAATTGAGGGTCGCTATCATACCCAGCAGGAATCCGATAAAGACCCTCATTTTACTGTGATCGATTTCTGGGTCAACCCTAAGGTCCGTATTCCAAAACGTATCTCAATACTCTATCAACGGTTGAGGCTAGTATTTGCCTTATAAAATCTACTGTCAAGCGTCGATTGAGTATTGAGAAACGTTCTGGATTAGGATTAGGATAGGTTATCTCAAAATCAATCTGTACACACATACTCATACTCATAAAGCAGACTTATTAAATAAGTAACCAATTATTAGTGTAAGTTTTACTATAGTATTTGACTGCGGGAATTGTCTGCGTTTTCTTAGAATTATAAATTATTCATTTTCTTGACTAATATTTAAAATAGTTAGAATGTAGTATTACATACGATTAAGATTAACTATTTATTTATAATGGACGTTATACTTTATGATATAGGTTAATAATTTTGACAGTTTACGCCTATATAGTTTTTTTTTATAAATTCTACTCTCAAATATATTCTAAACTCGGCTTTTAATCCCGGTAATGTTATGGACATCAAGTATCATCAAGTCCTGTAGTCTAATGACCCAGGGCTATAACACAGTGCCCCTCCAAATCCCAAATCCAAATGAAAATCATCATCATCCGAGCGTCTGTCCCAGTTGCGTCTCGCGACGCCCGGGGTCCGCTTTCCTACATTTTCTCCTCCACTTCGCACGGTCTTCGGCATCCCCTGTAGTGAGACCATTGGCTCGCATGTCATCCCTTACGACGTCAAGCCAGCACTTCTTGGGTCTTCCCCTCTTACCGGGACCCGGCGGGGCTGACATGGCCAGACATTTGTTACCTACGTAGCCCGGCGGTTGCCGCAAGACGTGACCATACCAACGAAGGCGACACTCTTGCAACTTGTCTGCAATGTCACGGACGTGAAGGCTGCCGCGGATGCGAGAGTTCCTCACGCGGTCCATCCGCGTGACTCCACACATCCACCGCAGCATCTTCCCAAATCCAAATGAAAAATATAACTTTATTTTTGCATAAAATAGATCAAAATATGTATCTTTATTTCTGCCAGTAAATGCTCATCTTTTCTGTTATTGCCTATGGTGACGTGTGATATTATAACTTGAAAAATCAGCTTAATAAACTCGATATAATTATCAATATTGCATTCGATATTTCTTTATGTTCAAAAATTAAATCTTGTCCATACTTTCGCATCGCAGTTTCCGTGCGGTTTATTATGTTTATACTCTCCTCGTACTCCTACTTACTTTACCTTTGATCTCAAAACATTCAAGTTGCAAAATAATCAAATCTTGTAAAATTGTCTATTGTGAACTTCTCTTCTGTGTCCCCAATAATCGATTACATTATTATCGATTGCAGTACCATTTGTTTTAAACTAACACGTGTTAAACACATACTTTTGTATCTAACGTAATATCGCGCGGCACTATATTATATGAAAATGGTTAAATACCTTTTGTTCCTCAACGTTATGACAGGGTTGCACCTATCCTGGTCCCAAGGTGACTGATGACGATTGTACTGTATCTAGTAATAAATAATGCACATTGAACTTTTTAAATAAGCATGCCCTGATTTCCATTTGATAGAGCACTATCTCTGTCGCACACTTCGCTTGTAACATTGTCAGACAGACATTTAGTATTGGCCCAGTACTATACTCGTACATCGCCAGCGAGACCTGTCAAATTTATCATCCTATTTTAGACGGAGTAATATTATAATTTTGTATAAACATTATAAAATTGGACCAATTTCGTGTAATAATACCCGCTCCACACTCTTGTAAATAAGCCGTGAATCACGATTATAGACGGCATTGCGGAATGAGTGTGGAGCGCCCATTACAATAGTTTTTGATAAACGGATTTGTAATAAACGGATTTGTAATAAGTTTGTCGCCGTAGTGTCTCTAATCGCTTCAGTTATCGAGGGTGACCCTCTAAGTAATATATATAACCCTATAACTGAGTAAATTACATTTGTGTGTATCAAATCCTTGCGGTACTACGATAGACTATATTTAAAGTTTATAATATAGTTCAGCGGCGAGAGAATGCGCTCTCGAAATTTGACAGTCTCGTATATAGAAAAGCAAGAAAAAGGTAGTGAAATCAACGCGGACCAGATAGCTCACATAAACAGATCATTTAATCCCTTGCCTTTATTTGATACGGTTTAAGTCCCGGCTTGAACCAAGGTGACTTTCATTTCGGCTGAAACATGTTGACTTTAGAAATGTCTTAGATAACGTTTATATTCTGATTTATTTATTTATTTATCTATCACGCATTATCCCCAAAGGGGTACCACGTAATAGGTTGTGAGCCCATTGCCGTGTTGAAATAGACAGAGCCAGGTTGTGGCTACCTGCTGTTGAAAATTTTCAAGCCGCCCATAAGGCCTTCAACTTGACTTAACGACCGCCATGTTACTTGCAACCAGGACCAACGGCTTAACGTGTCTTCCGAGGCACGGAAACGCTTGCAAATGTAAATGCCACAAAGTGGTCACCCATCCAAGGACCAGCCGTAGTGAAAGTTGCGTAACTCTGTGATCGTTTACAGAACATTGAGTCCGCGGGGCCACGAGAGCTTCAGTTTATATTCTAATTAATATCATCTATGCCATCTGTACCAACAGCGCTTTATATGAAAGTTGACACACATGTCAAGAAGCCATTCTCACACCGGATGAACCTCCGATCTATTCAATATTGTACATAAATGTGACTAAAATATTCAAAACGTTCTGCTATTATGATCGGGACTAATTCTTGCTGTTGCTACACTATTCTTTAATCATGATATGTCTTACTACCGTTCGGGAGGCCTTTTTAGTTATACTGAGGTATACAAATATAAACTCTCTCGTCTATTAGATAATGCGATTGCCCAGAAAAAAATGGGTAATAGTGGTAGGACGATAAGGTAAGAGTTGAAAAGTGTTCGCCATTAGAAAATTTGGAAGACTGATTTAAAAAATGAAATTTATTGCTTTATTTAATCGGCCCAGTTTGTCAAATCTATTGAGGATAGAAATTAAAAATATTGTAATTTAATTTTTTTTTTCTTTTACAATTATAATATCATCTTTGTCTCAAATGTCGTGTTTATTATATATTCTGTAAAATAAGTAACGTTTTGACAGTACAGCCAACATGCAAAAAATAGTTCCGTTAGTGAGAAACAAACTTAGCTAGTAAGAACCATGCCTATTTCCCTGACAAGTTTGTATATGTGCCCACACCTGTTGTATTGTATTCGGTGAACGGGCAACACCACCTATTATTTTACAAACAAAGACTTGGCGGGAAGAGTGACAAGTGCAGACGCTTGCTGTATATTATTTTCTAAAACTAGTGCATTTATCTTGTTTTATGTGCGGGAGTGGTGGTGTCTTGGACATAAAAGTTCTGTAAACGTGCTATAGTGAAAGACAATGATATATATGTAGTGAAATGCTATTTTCTCTCTTGCTGCGAAAAGTCCACTGAAAACCTCAGTATAAGAATCACCATTATACTGAGGACAAGGACGGACCTAGGACCGAGGACACGACATCGACAAAGACTGGACAGGACTAATTAGAAGATAAGATTGAAGAAATGTGATATACAAAATAAGATTTGGCTAAAAGGTCTTTGTAACCAGGCCATAAAATAATTATAAAAAAAAATTACAAACACGCAAGCGGTTAAAGTAAGAGGGAGAATCTTGGAAATGAAATGAAAGAGATTAAATCTTTGAAATGAAAGTAAATTTGTATATGCCGAAAAAGACAGCTATTTGCCTTTCATTATCTACTTAATGTAGCTCACTATTAACATGAACGAAGATGTTTAATACTATGAACTGTATGTCGTCGATAATTCGGTTCTATGTAGCTATAAGTGGTAGAGTATTTTGCGCTGATAAGACGAACATTGGCAGTTAAATTCTGCCAAAGGCTTAAACTCGCAGATGGTGCGACTCTCCAGACTAAGAATATATCTCACTGCCTGTTACAAATTGTCCTCGAGATAAGATTAAAAACAACATTTTTACACCATAATATGACGTTTAATGTAATAAAAAAGTGTGTACTATACATATTTAGTGCAAATAAATGAAGTCATACTTAAAAAAATCTGCGGCTTATTTCGTAAATAACATCAGAAATGCGAGCATTCTATTTCTATTGCTAATATTTCTGATCTACCATGTAATAGCTACTGCTATGTCTAGATTGTCTTTACATAGTTACATGTTAAATATTTGACATTATAATGGGCCCTTTTTAACCAGTCACTCAGTAATTATTTATAAATAAAGCAGGTTCTTGTTATTTTAAAAGCAGGTTCTTAAGAAATCGCAGTCTTAAGCCGGGATCGCTGCAAGGTGTTTTGGTGTATGCTAACACACTAACAGGTTTACAGCGTGGCATAAAGCCGGTTTCGCTGCGACGTGCTACTAACATGTTTTATTAACACGTTAGGGGCGTCACCTAACAGTTGGTTAGGAAAAATACCGTGACATGTTTACCGCGACGAATGGAACACGAAAACACACTGCAGCGGTTTCGGCCTAACAGATTTGTTACGATAAACACCCTAATATGTTTGGTCAATCTGTTTTGTTTAACAACTGTTGCTGCGGACCCGGCCTTAAAGATGTTAGCGTATGTATAGTTTAACCGCGACCGCTGTATCACTCACTGCTTATAATTTTGTTCGTTAACTAAAGTAAAAAAATGTCAAGCAATTAGTTCAGCGCGGATCATATAGCTCAGATGAGCAAATCATTAACTACACTACTCAAAGCTTTGTTTGATACGGTCCTAAGTCCCGTCATGGACTATTTTGACTTAATTCCCGCCTGGAACATGTTGACTTTAGAATTGTCTTGGACCATAATGACTTTAATCCCGTCTTGAGTCATGTTTATATCTTTCACAAAATGAGTATTATAAAAAATCGTGTATCTTCGTGTAAGAAATCGATTGAATCGGAGCAATTTGACGTGAACCATTTTTTATTTATTAACATTGTTATAATGATTGTGACATATTATGAATTATGCATTTTATGTTACTCGGGTCTTTTCGCGTATTATTTAAAGAAGTCTACTCGTGACCACGGCTATTGTAATATAGCCGAAACGTCGAGAGGTGTGAAAAAGGTAAAATATTACGCGAAAAAGTCCTGAGTAACATAAAATGCAAATGTCCTGAGTAATATAAGTCGTGTGAGTTTAAAAACATTAATATTATGAATTAATTTTTAATTATTATTAATTATATTTTGACAATTGCACATATATAATCATTCTTACTTAAATAGACACTTAAGGTTTATTTGACTTAGATTTATAGACAATTTAATAATCAATAAAAGAGCACTTCAATTTAATAAACAATAAAAGAGCATTTCACAAAAAAAAAATTATTAACACATTTACCTTTTATAAATAAATATACATAATTATGTAAGGTAGGTAACGTATTTATGCGAAGGACGTGTTTCAATGTGCTTAAGACATTTTATTAACTAAAGATATTAGTTGAATCGCCTTTAGTTGGTTTTTAATATAGTTTTATTAATCTAGTTTTGTAAACCGTCTGAAAAAATCAATGGTCTCAGGCAATATTGAAACAAGTCCACCACAGGTACCATAAGTGTAATTATTTAAATCAGTATTGTATAATTCAAAATGTGATACGACAATAAATCATGTATATTTTTATACTGTTGTTTGTTTTTACTCTGTGACACCATTCAGCGCCATCTATCAAAGAAAAATTGAGGTGCATAGTTTTAAATTAGGTACTGCCTTCCTCAATGTACAATGTGTTACCTACTGAAATATGATTCATGAAAATGGATGTAAATGTTCCAACTAGGTATATTTGTTGAGTGGTCATTCTTTTTATTACAGATGCCATTATTTGGAAAAAACTCTCTTGGATGAAAAAATAACGGGTGATTTTCTTACTATTTTGTGAGATTAGCGGTTCAGACAGGGGATTACTTAAAAATCATTGAATGTATTTTAAATTGTTTTCATAATCAAAATGAAGGGTTATTTCAGTAAAATGGTATATCTACTGTATTTAAGATACTTTCCCTGTGTGTTAGGTACATATCTGTGGGCTGCGTTTCATATCTCTGTTCAATCAATTTTTTATCAGATTAATTCGAGATAACCATTCACAAACACAGTAAAATGCACAATAACCTACGTATCACACTGTATAAATGCTACGTAATGGTCTCAATGTCTACTTATCAATTGTAAATATCTTATTTTCGGTAAGGATTACAAAAATACAAAGATATAAATGCATGATGTTAGGTATATCGACATACCCACTCTTCAAGCGTAGTTATGGTTAATGGACGGCTCCAAATGATGAAACACTCAGAGTTTTCATTTCTATATCAGTATTGGGCTCTTCGACAATACCAGAAGTAAGCTTCTCTTTAAAATACTCTTCGATCTCATGCAACGGTTTGTCCTTAGTCTCCGGTAGGCAGTCCCACATCACAGCTAAACAGTATATCAACACGGCGACATAAAGGCAGTACGTGCCGTGCAGCGTCATCGTTCTGAACATCGCAGTGACAGTCTTCACAGTGACGAAGAAGTTAAGAGAATAAATGACGGCGGCGATCCCACTCGCGACGCTCCTGTACTTCATTGGAAATATTTCCCCAGCTATCACCATCGCCAAAGGAAGCGAAGCCGCTGTCGCCGAGATCGAGTGAACGTGGACCAAAAAGGTTCCAAAGACGCCATGACCGTATCCTATCAGGCCATTCGTGTTCGTGTAAGAGTATAGTGCGGTCGTCACCAACGTTATGATATTGAGGAGCGTCCCCAGCAATAACATCGTACGTCTCTTGAGCTTTTTCATTAAAACCACAGCGAATACGTTTGAAATGATCCTGAGGACATCTAGTGTGATGGTCAGAACAATGTCGTACTCTGTGGCTCTTATCGCGTGCTGATGGGATGTGTCTATCGTATAGGCTGTTACGAGATTAACACCGCCCCAATGCGTGATCATGTACATGTGGACCACTATGAAGATAGGGCCATAAAATTCTTTCTTTTTTATTGTCGATATAAAGCAATTGACAACATTTTTCAATTTCGTTTTAAAGGAAGCTTCTGTAGTGTCCGGTATCATTTGGGAGAGCCTCGCTCTTTCTTTAACATCAATAATTTTATTTAACTCATCTTCCTCGGTGTCTCCTCTCAACCAATGAAATGCTTTTCTACATTTATCGTACCTGCCTTGATCGGCTAACCAACTTGGCGATTCCGGGGAGAACAACACTATCAGCAGGTTTAGTAGTGATATAACTTCACACACTATTGCGATTAGTTCGCACGCTACGTATGGACCTAGGGCATGAATTACAAGAGTCATAATAGACATTGATATACCTATAGTCGACAGGAATAGACCGCGGTGCTGAGGGCTGCTATATTCACCGATTAATATAGGGCCTAGGGAAGTGCTCATTCCCATGGACAAGCCTTGTAGCAGTCTGCCGATGATGAAGTGCGTGGGGCTCTGAGCTGCGCCGATGGTGACCCACCCGCAGGTCACGATGACAATGCTGACGAGGTTGGCCACCTTTCTTCCAAGCTTGCTCATGATAACGGGTACTGTTATATTTCCTAGTAAAAGTGTAAATCCAGGAGCCGCAGCTGAAAATCAAAAGATGAGTTTCAACATAGGTAGGTACTTGTATCAGATATCATAGACCTCCGTGATAGGCGGCCTGAGGACGGCACTTCTAGAAGCAGGTCCAAGATGGCGGCGTGACTTGAGAGCTTCACGATCACTCCACGCCCCAAGAAGCAAGATAACACCCGAACCAACCCCCAATAAGTGTGATAGTGTCCGAACCATATATGCCTAAGGCGAGGCCGCGATGGCAGTCAAGTTTGCCGGAAACCATGACATCCGCGATTTCCACACGTTCAAAAAATAAGGTAGGTAGTTAGGTAGGTATATCAGATATGAAGCAGCCAAAATAAATTGCTCGTCCATCCACATCCTTACAACCAAATTAAATAGTGAATTTGAAAAGTTTTAAGGGCCACCAAGCAACTTAGTATGAACAGTGCCCCATTGATGAGGCCAATATATCTTACATATAGTCTAACTTCCCAACAAAAGTTAGGTGTAGGGGACCAAGATCTTAGGGCTGCAAGGGATGCACCTGCTAACGGTGTACCTGCTGGCTAACAGATGAAGCAACGACGCAGACGTCTTTATGGGGTTGTAAGGTCAGACTTGTCTATGGGTCAGACGGTAATCGCTTCCAATAATAGCGAAAATCAAAATCCAAACGAAAGCTGCTCTTAAAGAGCTAACACACGACCGGATATGCGTTGCCGGACCTCGACAGATTTGATCCGCCGAGTCTGCCGACCAAATCTGTTGTCGCAACAGACGACCGGATCAGACCGCACCGGACGACCAGACCAGAGGGTGTTCAGATTAGGGGCTTTTTCCCTATTCTAGGGTAAAATTATTATTTTTAAGAAACTTTTGTGGAAATGAAACGTTTCTAATAAAGTATATTATTTTATATGCATTTAGTGAAAAGCTGCAAATTTGAAATTACACACACACACACATTTCAATTTTACTTATCTATGTAGATAACTGGTATGCATAGTATTCCTCTACATAGAGTAAATAAACACTACGTTATGTCTTAACGTAGCTCTTTTTTCTTTCTGTCAAAAAATGTATAAATAAATATTTTTTTGGGGAAAGGTAAAATCGGTACTGGGGACATTTTTGACAAACTAACTAAGATGGCAACATTGGGAAAAAAATTATGAAAAAGTGTCTATTTGGAGAAAAATTAAATTAAATCTGGGGAAATTTACGACAAAGTAGCTAGAACGACAACATTGATCATATGCGAGGCGGACTCAATTAATAATAATTATGTCCGCCGGACTACTTTACAGACGGTAAGATTTGGTCGGGCGGCAAATCAAATCCGCGGTCTGATCGGATCAAATCCGGTCGTGTGTTAACCGTATTAGCAGTCAAACAAAAGTCAATCCCAAGGATTCCTAAGTCAAATAGTGAATGTAAAGCTATAGTAACCATGCACTTCGTTACGTGACGATTTTTACTAAATCGAACTAGCTGTAAGGCGCGTAATTTGTAAGTTGTAATTACAGAACACTTACCTACTTAACGGGGCTACCAAACGCATTTTTCTTTTTATTGGCACGTTTTTGACTTCTAGGTACAAAGGACTGGACAACGAATACTCAGTTTTGAATTGAATAATAACGACAAGGCTGTATGGACTGAGATTCATTTGCCTGCTCAAAATGGGCGAGAACATGAAACGAGCAAAAAAATAACGGAAATTGGAGGGGGATTCTTGATAAATGGGATCAAAGAGTATAATAAGTAATATTGAAAAAATGGGATCTTGGTAAATGGCGGTCGCTTGCCGTATATTATTTACCAAAACTAGTGCATTAACCTTGTAATATGTGTAAAAATTGTAGTTTCTTATACATAAAAGTTGTGTAAATGTGCTACAGTGAAAGACAGTCATATATTGCAGTGAAAACGAGTGAAAAGCTATTTTACAAGTTGACGTGCAAATTCCACTGAAGCCCCAATAACGCTCTACCACGTTAATGGGGCAAAAACACAGGACCTGGACTATGACTGGACTTGACATCGACAAAGGACTGGACAGGACTAAGATAGACGATAAGAATGGAGAAATCTTAATAATATTATAACGCAGTGCTAGTGCAACTTTGCTTTATGGCAGCGAAACCTGGGTATGTCAGCAGATGCATGAAAGTAAATTGAATGCTGTGGAGATGCGAAAATTGTGCGGCGTAACTTTGGCCGACCGAATCCGAAATGATACGCAATATTGCAATTTTGAATGAAAGTGTCAGCGTTAAGCTGGAAAAGGGTGTGCTCCGTTGGTTTCCACACGTCTAACGAAAAACCATTGACGAAGAATATATAATATATTGTGCGAAAGTAGAAGGAGTCGTGGTAGGCCGAGACTTTCATATGAAGACCACGTGAGATCAATCGCTTTATACAGACGTGAGTGTATAAAGCGATTGATGAATCTTGAAGAAGCGAATGAAGTATGCATGGATCGTGAAGCCTGGCGATATGTCCTCTCTGACTACCCCGTCAGGAATACAGCGTGAAGATAGTTTAGTTTTTTTTTAGTTTATAAATGCTAAAGTTTGTGTGGATGTTTGTTACTCTTTCACGTAAATACTACTTATTAATTTATTTGTTTAAAAACTTTATTGGGTGGAAAATGCCTAAAGGCGTTAAGCCTTTCGGCATTTTCTTCCAGTCAACCTTAGGGTGAAGCAGAGATCGATAAGTAAAGGAAGGTGCTCAAGGTTGATGCTGAGAACATTTTTAAATAGTACTTATACAATATTCCCAAACATATATAAGTATACACATATACATACATACATATACATATGTACACACATACATACATATAAATACATTATACCTACACATAATATATATTACTTTATATGTATTATTTATAATATAAATAAATATTCATAGTTAAAAATAGAATGTTTTTTCCTAGGACTTATAAAGCTCACGTACTTTACTTTTAAATGTAAAACGGTTGGTGCATGTCCTGACTTCAGGTGGAAGCGCGTTCCAGAGGAGAGTTGATTGCACAAAAAGGACGAATGTATCACACTTGAAGTGTTAGTAGGACAGAGAAGACGGCGATTGTTCGAAGAGCGTAAATTTTTCTCATGATTAGAACATAGTAATTGGAAATGAGATGTCAAGTAAAAAGGAGCATTAGGATAGTTTATTAGTGAAAAAAGCATCATTAAGGCACGCAACCTACGACGCTGACGTACAGGCAACCAACCCAACTCGGAACGACACAACGAGACATGATCGTATTTTCGAAGATTGTAAACGAATCGAATGCAATTGTTGAGAAGCCGATCGAGTTTATTGAGAAGATCTGCATTCAGGTCGAGATAGCACACATCACCATAGTCTATTACGGGAAATATAAGAGTCTGAACAAGCATTGCTTTGGTTTTAGACGGAAGAAAGTTCTTGAACCGATAAAACGCACGTAGCCTTCCAGTAACCTTCTGGCAAACATTGACCCCAGTGACCCCAGATTGAAGTGGACTCAGGATGCTATAGAGTCGCACGTATTTGATGAGCTGACTGTGTACACAGGATTCCAGCACCTTCAATAGAAACGGAAGGATGGAGATTGGCCGATAGTGACTAGGTAAAGAGGGATTGGAATTTTTTGGGAGGGGAAGAACATATGCTTTACGCCATATGGTAGGAAATTGACCAGAATCAAAGGAAAAGTTAATGATATATGAAATAGCTGGAAGGAGTTGGTCCAGAATGGTTATGATCATCCGACGACTAATATTGACGCAACCTACTGCTTTTGATGTAATAGACATTATAACCTTCTTGAGCTCATCCGACGTAACTGGAGAAAATTGAAACGGACCATAATTAGGACTGGCGAGCCCGGTCACGAAGCTTTTTTTTTCACACAGCGTCCTCTAGCCCAAAGTAAGCTAATATTAGCTTGTGCTATGGGATCTAGATAACTGATAAACATACTTATATATTTCTAAACATGGGCGTACCCAGGGGGGGGGGGGGGGGGGGCAGGGAGGGGCAGCTGCACCCCCTGGATTTGGTTTCGTCTCCTACTTTTGTCGATAAAAGTAGAAAAATAAAAATAACTTTTTGCCATTTGCAATACCCTAAACATCTTTTAAAAATCGTGAGACACGCCCCTTCTAACTGTTTGTTAGCAGCGTTAAGCCGGACTTGAAATGACAAAAAAACCACACTATCTCTACCTATCAGTGTATTGCCGGGCGCCCCAGGTAACTCCTCGTAAGGAAGAAACTTCCTGGGTTCCAGGTAGACTTTGGCTACCACCGCAGCCTCTCCTAATGGTTTGGGTGTTATCCAGCTTCTTTGAAGTTTAGTTTGGATCCCGCTGTATGAGGCGGTGCGGCGAGCATAAAATTTTAAGGTCAAGCCGCCGTCTTGGGCCGTCTTCTGAAAAAACAGCGGGTCATCCAGCGTACTTAAAACATAGGTAGTTAGTTAAGAAATTATATTAAAAATACTGGTTTTAAGCTCCCGACCTTAAAACGAAAAGGCCGTCTTCAAATTTCTTCTTCTGTTAAATAAAAAAAAGCTTTGTGAAAAAAGTTATTACGCTATTAAAGACTATTTGCAACACAAGGACGTCAGGCAATGATCTGCTGGCAAAGTGAAATAATGTTAAATTGTAAATAGGCCATCAAAAAAAGCCTCCCTAAGTTTCGTGCCGATTTTTCCTAGCCGGTGGTCACTTTAAAAATATTAAATTTATCTTTAGTTCTAGTGTTTTGTAAGCGCTGTTAAAATGGTCTATGCAAAATAATGAAATGTATTCTTAATAAAAATTTAAATTTCAAAAACTACGAAAAAATATACTTGTACTATAAGGAACAACTCAAAAAAGTACAATTGAACCCAAACTCGATATGTCTGCTGTGAGTTTTCGAAGAGTCGGGTTCTCTGGAGATCATTATCGTTGCAGCATTAGGTCGAAGTTATCAATTAATTGTCATTTAACGATAATTCTGGCACGCGTTAAGCACTTAGCTGATACTCTTACCTACACTGCTGGATCTATATTAACCAAAAATAGCTAAGAACCCCCACCAAAAAACGGCCTTGCATATAAAAAAAACCGCATTGAAATCGGTGCCTCCGTTTGAGAGCTACGATGTCATAGACAGACACACACGCCGATAACGACGTCAATCTAATAACACCCTTCTTTTTGCGGCGGGGGTTAAAAACAGGTAATCTGAAGCTTGTAAAAAATTTGAGTTGGCCCCCTGGCCTAGATCCTGGGTACGCCCATGTTTCTAAATACATACATATACATAGGAAACACCCAAACTCCGAAACACACATTTGTGGATCACACAAATATTTCGAGCAAAGAGCAAACGGACATCTGCATTGTTGCGAAAATCGTTTTTTTACATAATTTAATTAATAATAATAATAACCCTCGAGGACAGTCGTTATCTTTTATAGGATTAACGCAACCCTATGAGGGCATAGTAGATTCGCTTTTTGAGTCATCCACTTTCTGATATCAACAAAAAAATGTATCAGAAAGTTATTGAAAAGCTCACATCCGCAGGGCAGCTTGTGGCGAGCTGAATGTGTGTGGCTACACATCGGTCCCGATTCCTCAGAGTTTTGTTGCCCTTCTGCACCGATTAGGATTTAATGGCCTAACGGGAGAGCAGTGAGAGTGCTACTCCCGGGAGTGCAGCAAATCTCAACTCTGGCTTGCCTTAATTGGCCGGTCAGAGGAAGGGAGCCAGAGCTATATGCTCGGGGGTGGAATTGTCATTTTCAAGGGCATAACTACGGGGAAGCCCGCTCCGGGCCTGGCCCGCGAAGGTGAAACCGGCGCCGCACCGCTCGACACCCCAAGCCGCTCACACCGGTGTTGCCCTCTGTCGCCTTACAGGCTTATCATGCCTATGGCGATTGTATAGGGGGCCCATCTAGTGAGTTGGCAAGTCACCGTCTGCCACTATTTTGATAATAATATATTAAAAAGGCAGACGCCGTTTTCATCAATAGCTTAAGTCACCCAATCCATTTAACACCCAACCCAATAGCCCATTTCATAGTTAGCACATTTCACAATAGTTTAACTCCCATTGGAGGTGATCCATTACCGTTCTTCTACATAAGGCGGGCGTGGATTGCCTGTAGTGGGGATCCCATTTCCTATTAGATTAAAATTCTCAAAGGGCCTCTGCGTGTTGGACCAATATGTCCCCATGTAAGCCTGCCAAAAGACCGGGTATCTTCATAAGAAAAAAAATAGAAGATACCCGTGAAGAAGAGACAATAATAATAACGTTTATTTTCCTCTCTCACACAGTAACAATTACATTATAGATCTTAAGCTAGGTTACACTTTTATTAGATTAAATTATGTGTAAGAGACTGGTATCTGTAGTAGGTAAAGGATACCTGTGTGACAGATTACCAGCCTCTCCTAACTCTGGGCATAGGTACAGTGATAATCGTGTAGTGCATTTATTAATGGTTTGAATGTGAGGGGAGTCAGTAACCGTGTATATATGTGTGTGATTGTGTCTGTGTGTGTGTGTGTGTGAGTGTTAGTGAGCGTGCGTGCATGCGTGTGGGCCTGCGGAGGGAATTTTGTCTATGAGGGAACATGAAGCAGATTTTCAGTTTGGTCATAGCTAAGGGACTTAAGCCAACGAGAAACAATGGTTTTACATTTATATTTTGTAAGCTGGTAAATATACAGGTTCTCATTTACTTTATTGTATAAGTACACTCCTAAAAAGCCAAAGAACCTTCCTGAAAATGCCGTCGACCACCGATTTTCATTTTGACAGACCTTGTGCTTTCTGCGTTTATGTAAAACAAGATTTGACGAGTTATACGGGAGTAGTGAGTGCTGTTTTAGGACAGTGTTTAGTATATATATTTGGCGCACCGTTAGGACATCCGAGACTTGGTAGAGATCCCTAGTAGGGTATAGAAAAGGCAAGAAGAAGCTAACCTTTAGGACAGCCCTCTGAGCTCTTTCCACTTTAATTAAATTGGATTTGCACGTACCTCCCCATACTGTAATACAGTATGATAAAATAGGTTGACATAGGGACATATAAACCATTCTTATGACCTTTCTGTTAGCGCAATGTCTTAGATTTTTAAAGATGCAAATGAGTTTGCGAGTCCTAGATGAAAGTGTTTCTAAGTGGTGATTGAAGTTCAGAGTACTATCGATCATGACGCCCAGATACTTTATATGAGAGGCTCTCTCTAAAACATTACAAGTACAGGATTGGTATGATAAACAGGAATGGGCTTTAATATTGAAGTAGTTTAGTATCCCATCTGGGATATTTTTTAATGAGAAAGATATATATTTGGTTTTATCTACATTAAGTGTTAGTCCATTGCACCTAAGCCACATAGATACTGCGTTGAAACCATTTTGTGCGGAGACATAGGTAGCTTCCCAAGTGTCTCCATGAAAAACCAATGCTGTGTCATCAGCGAAGGACACAATTTTGGCGTTCATCAGCTTGAGACTGCACAAGTCATTGATGTAGGTAAGGAAGAGCGTGGGGCCCAGAACGCTACCCTGCGGTACACCAAAATCACACTGTAGGTCATCGCTAGTAAATTTACCGATTCTTACTCTTTGGCATCTATCTGTAAGATAACTTGTAAATAATTGGTGTTGTGTTCCACGGACTCCCAATTTTTCCAGCTTCTCTAGTAGGAGTGGTACAGATACAGTGTCGAAAGCTTTTGCTAGGTCTAAGAATATCGCAATCACTTTTTTCTTCTTATCCAATTTGTCAACAATGTGATCCGTTAACTCATGAACAGCATCATTTGTTGAGGTTCCAGCCCTAAAACCAAATTGGGACTTGGATAGAAGTTTCTTGTATTCAAGGTAGTCAATTAATCTTTTGTTTAAAAGCTTTTCCACTAATTTAGACACGGTTGATAAAATAGAGATAGGTCTGTAATTATTGATGCAAGCTCTGTCACCACTCTTATAGATCGGTATCACCTCCGCACGTTTCAACTCCTTTGGAAAAACTCCGCTGGTAAACATAAGGTTAAATATATACGTTAGGGGTGGCACTAAGATGTGATGATAGCGTTTTAAAAATGCTCCAGATATATTATCCCGTCCAGTTGTATTCACCTTCCTTAAGCTCATTATGTATTCGCGAACCTCAGCTTCGGATGTCGGAGACATTGCGAAAGAAAAAGGGTGGGAGTCCAAGTAGGATGCCTTGGGTAGATTGCTGCTTTGAACTTTCTCTGCTAAGTTTTTGCCGATTGTTGCAAAATAGCTATTTATATTATTAACTGAGGAGATTGGGTCAGAAGATAGTAATTGGTCCGTGGCTGAGTAAGACTTTTTGTCATAGTGCGTTACCTTTTTTATAGTGTCCCATAAGGTTTTATTATTAGTTTTAGCTGCATTATCTAATAATTCATTTTCGTAGTCGCGCTTTAACTTTTTTAGTAGCCGGTTGCAAAATTTTCTATATCTTAAATAGGCGATTTTATTAATCTCATGATCTGGGTGTTTCTTAAATTTTATATATAATTTATCCCTATTTTTCATACATTTCAACAGCCCTGTAGTCAGCCAAGGCTTTTTGATACGTTTGCGATTAGGGACAACTACGGTTTTAGTATTGGATTCAATTATAGAGCTAACTTTAGATAAAAGAAAAGTTATTGCTTTATTAGCGTCAGAAGTGTCATAAACAGGGTCTAAGCAAACACTCTCCAACTCTAAATCAATTGTAGAATAATCTATTTTTTTGGTTGTAAATGTAACTTTGTCACTAACATGGTGATTCAATGCAATAAATACACAATCATGATCAGTAACCGAGGCCCTAGCCACGTAGCAAAAAGCTGGTAGTGTGCTTTTTAGCATAATATGGTCATAACACGTTTTTCCATGCGTTGGTATTTGATGTGCAGGCAGTAAGCCATGTGTAGCAAGGAGATTTAAATATGTTTGCGAATTTGAATCCTTACTATTTGGCACTATATCCACATTGATATCCCCGATGAGAATAACATTAGGCGATTTAAGACCACCAATCAATTCGCCAAGTGACCCCATAAACGGTTCGACGTCTTTATAACCTGGTGGCCTATATATAGCTACTAAACTTGTATTAGTGTCTATTTTTAATGTAACACAGTTGGCATCTTGTAGACTAGTCTCAATCTTAGTCACATTCATAGTGTTCTTGTAGTAAACAATTACACCTTCATTTTGTGTGAGATTATTTTCACTTGTATATAAATTATATCCATCTAATGGTGGAATATAATGAGTATGAGGTAACCAACATTCCGAAAGTACAATCAAATCCCATGAAATATTTGATCTTTCAAGTAATGTCATGAAGCCAGGCAGATTGCAGTTTACACTGCGGATATTCTGGTGGATGATCTTCAAACTAGGATGTGTGGCTCCTATTAATTTGGGACATTCCTCTATTATACAGGTGGATGCTTGGGCTATTTGATAATGATCAAGATAATCGTTCATTACATTTATGTTATTGAATTTTAATAACTGGTATTGTAGGTGAATTCAGGAATAGGGAGGTGTACCATAAACATATCGCATGAGACGCTATGCTATCAGTTATTAAACCAACAGGGGACATGGGTACATATGTAAAGTCTATTAGGGGCATATGACATAAGTAAATAACAAATATATTGGAGATATAAAATGTGGATGTGACCGTGACAGTGTTGGTTGATAGTGTAAAGGTGTGATGCTTGTAAAACCAAACATGATGAACTAGAGTACTAAAACAGAAAGCCAGATAAAACAAAAAGTATACTGTAGCCAGAGATAGTCATTTAAGAAACATGTTATGTAGATCTTGTTCACAGTTTATGCGTATAGGTAACGAGTCCTGTGACTTTCTTATATATATTTTACCATATAAGGTCCAGGTACTGTGCAATTGTTTCTCCTTGACAGTTTGTCTGGCCAGGTACGCAAGTCTTCTCTCAAAACTTGTCAGTGATTCATCGATGAAGATAGGTTTAGACGGGCCAGGTAATTGAAGGTGAGAAGTATTGAGCTTATTGTTCTTGCTGTTTTTGTTAAAATTTCGACATTTATTGATGTAAGCGTCTTTACAGGTAGTTGTTGTGAAATTTACAACAATATGGTTGCGAGACTCGTTTTTAGTTTTTAAGCGATAAACGTCCTGAATATCAGAATTGTTTATAGGTTGTTGAATTACCTGACCTATGTTCTTCACAAGCATACCCAGCATTAATTTATTCTCTGAAGATTGTTTGGACACATTCCTAATCTCGACGCAGGTCGTGCGTTTACTACGCTCCAATTGCTCTAATTTATTTTGAAGAGAGTCAATTCTGTGCTCGTTGACTTTATTCTTCTGTTCTAATTGGGTCATTTTCTCAACAACTTCATCGTATCTTGCTGACAGAAAGTCCACACATTTTTGGATTTCGGTATTTTGATTTTTGATATCCAGTACCGCTTGCATAAGTTTCTCGAACTTGGCATTCTGACTAGTTTCAAAAGTGGTAAACATTTCCTTCAGTTGATCAGAAATAGAAGCGTCGCCTGGAGTTGATTCATTACCATCAACTAGTCTACGCTTCAATCTACGAGCAGTATTGTATTCCACCCGGCCTGCTGGCTCTGGATTCTGAGAGGATACATTTAACTGAGGATCCGATCCAAACGATGTAACAGGTGTCTTGACCAAAATAGGGCGATTTACCATCGCTGGGGGAGTACGTTTAAGAGACATTGTTTTCATAAAAAAAAACAATAATAAATATTTCTCAAGCAAGTACTCACTGATTATACCGGCTAGTATCACCCAGCACCGTGTGGTTCAATGTTGGCAGTTTCCAAGGTGAAAGACCTTTTCGGTTGCGCGGACACTAATCATTAGCTCCCGATGTGTAAGCACCCTTAGTGTTGTCAGTTTTCGAACAGATAATATGTGATGACAGGTGACAGCTCGATGACAGCTGACGTGACGATAATAAGGTGGGGTAGCTCGTTTGAATACTGCTGTCTCACTATTGCTATCACTTTTCACCACTGAGTCGATATTCACTTAGTTATGCGCTCCTGGTACTTTGTATTTTATTTTTGGAATTTTATATTTAAAACAAATCGAGAACAAAACTGTAACGAAGCACACGACTAATCGCCACCGCGGTCCAGAGGGGAAAGGCAAAATTAAGAATTTTGTCTTCCATTTGGACATAATTTTTATTTTTTTTAAATCTAATATTTAGTGGTATTTTGCAGCGTATACCTAAAAAGACACCTACACCCTTTTTTTAGAATGCAACGAAGTACACACGGGCATATACACTTGTCTGTGTGTGCGTCGGACAATATGGCGCGTCGCTTCATAATATAAACAAAGGTATCAGTTACTTGACCGTTTCGTCACGGGAGGTTGACATATTTAAGCTTCATCATCATCCGAGCGTCGGTCCCAGTTGAGTCTCGTGACGCCCGGGGTCCGCTTTTCCACATTTTCTCCTCCACTTCGCACGGTCGTCGGCATCCCCTGTAGTGAGACCATTGGCACGCATGTCATCCCTTACGACGTCAAGCCAGCACTCCTTGGGTCTTCCCTCTTACTGGGACCCGGCGGAGCTGACATGGCCAGACATTTGTTTCCCACGTAGCCCGGCGGTTGCCGCAAGACGTGACCATACCAACGAAGGCAGCTCCTGCTTGTGTCGCTCTAATATTGGCCACGTCTCACTGTCATGTAAAAGGACAGGTCTAATAATGGTTTTGTAGACCTATCCCTTCAACCGGATCGGTATTTTAGGGTCACAAATGACACCGGTCATCTCCCGCCATTTGTCCCACGCATCAGCAATGACATCGCCATCGATGTCACTGGACGTGTAAAAACAGATCCCAGGTATTTAACCTGGTCCGTGCGCTCGACCAAATCACCGCCTATGCGGACGGATGTGGGATCTGTCGAGTTTAATGCCAAGTACTCGGTCTTCGCCACATTTAGTTTCAGACCGCCGTTCTCAAGCGGCTCCTTCCACGCCTTTACACGTCTCACCAATCTGCCCCTGTCCGCGTCTGTCAGCACAATATCGTCAGCATACATTAGCAACCATGGAGGCTGCTCATACGAGTTCCTGATGCTGTCCGACAATTCGTCTAATATCACACTGAACAGAAGCGGACTAAGGACCGAACCCTGGTGTACCCTGACGGTGATGGGGAAGGGTTTCGTGTCGCCAACAGCAGTTCGAACCATGGAATCGGATTCACAGTACGTGTCCCGGATAGTGTCAATATAGACCTCTGGAACCCCCTTGGACCGCAGTGCCGACTAGATCATCGCACGAGGAACACAGTCGAAGGCCTTCTGCATGTCTAGGAACATACAGTGCAGAGGCGTGTTCTTCGACCTGTATTTCTCTGCGACAACCCTCAGGGCAAAAACAGGGTCCGTGGTACATGACCAGGGCGAAACCCATATTGACACTCCGAGAGAGTTCACTCCTGCCGGATCCGAGAGTATATAATCCTCTCGAAGATCTTCATGGTTTGGGACATCACCTTTATACCGCGGTAGCTCCTGCACTCCTGCACTGACCGTTGAAGACTGGAGTAATAATATTCAGTCTCCATTGGTTTGGGATCTGCCCGCTGAGGAGTATGCGGTTAAAAAGGTTTACTATTGACATATTAAAGCTTGCGTGCTAATTATTCTAAAATCTGTGATTTATTCAACTACATTCCATATTATAGTGTTAAGAAAGTGCCATTAAAGTGTATTTTTGTGATATTTTAAGAAAACAATTACTTAAATTTAAATCGAAGAAGAGTTAAATGAACGAATTTATTATTTTGTTTAAAGTTGATTGTTGTAATAAAACAAGCTTTACTTTATACGTGATTACTACTATTAGATTTTCATTATTTTTGATAGATTTTATTGTAGGTTGTGCCTATACGACTTTTTTATTTTGAAGGTTGTCACTCATAAGAAATGTTATTTTCTCTGTAATGTTACCTCATACTGTTACTTCTGTTACTTTATACAATTACTGTGATTAAAACGGAAAATACAATGCACTGGACTCTTTTATTGTACTGAAAAAGCTCATCATAATTAAAAAGATAACTGCAAAATCAGTAACAGGACCTTTACGATACGCAGTAAATTGAGACAACTACATTATTTTGCTATCAATCATACGTGCCCTTTATTCGTTGTCGTAGTTGGATATAGATTATAAAAAGGATAACAATCATTGACTTTTTTAATGAAATTAATTAGGGATCATAATTTAGAAAGTCGGAAGTAGAAGCAAACATATGGCAGTTGACTCATTTAGTAATTATTTGTAATTTATTTTTAAATATGAATATTACAGTTGACTGACCTCCATTACTTTCTTCGAAATGCTATTTTAATTAAGTATTCCAAATTTCAAGGAGCTAGCTTTGTAATTGTAAAAGTTATGTTTTTTCGTTAAAAACGCTCTCCTGAAAACTAGTGATTTTACAGATGTCCATTTGCTCTTTGCTGCCGTCGATTTGTTCCGACCCGGGAATCGAACCCGGGACCTCTTGCGTAGCAGTCGGATACACTCCCACCGCGCCACAGAGGCAGTCAAAGCTAACCGTATGGCGCTTGGTTAGATCATCAATTTTACAAGAAGTGGTGAAATGGCGATTAATGACATCCAACGTCCCAGGCAACTCCGTATGCCTTAGCCTAACAATACCGAACGACCTGAGAAACTTCCATACATCAGCAGACGAAGAAGCAGCAGAAGAAAGGTTAGCAAAGATATGTCGGCGTTGGGCGTTACAGTTGGCGCTCCAGTCCAATTCCCTACGTTGTTTCTTAAAAATTTTAAAAGCTTTGTCCCTACGTCTCATAGCCATTCGAACTTCTGCTGTTATCCACGGAGCTGGAGGACGCTTTAATTTGACTTTCATAACAGGGGCGTGAATGTGAATATCATACAATTTATGAACTGTTTCATTAAAAACAAGAACTTTGTCATCAATAGTATTAGCCTCAAGTAATGGATCCCAATCAATTGCAGGTGCATCGCTAAGTAGCCTTTCAACGTCCATCCGTCCAAAGCAACGCCTGTGCAGCATCTTGGGCTTCTGTTTAGGAGGCTTGAGGATATAGGAGACAAAAATTAAGTCATGATGAGAGAAAGCTGGAGCAAGATACTGACCGTGGGAAGAAACAAGAGAAGGAGAAGAAGTAAGAATTAAATTAAGCCACGTGTCATCGACGTCCACATTATGGTGTGTGGCCTGAAGTAGCAAGACATGTAGACTGGCAGATTCAACTAAATGTAGCAGCTTGACAGTTCGCCAAGAGCTACTAGCAAGAAGGTATTAAAATCTCCCATGATGATGTGATGCTCATAATCAGACCCTAAAGATTCTAGTGGATTTTAATGGAACTTTACAATAATATAGCTTATACATCAAATAACACTTAGGCTACTTATTATCCCGAGAACAAGTTCCTGTGGGAAACGGGAACGCGTAAACTTCTCTACGCGAGCTAAGCCGCGGGCGTCAACAAGTATGAAATAAAAAAAAAGATTGGGCTAAAAAGACTTAGTAACCTGGCCATAAAATTAATACAAAATATACAAAACGAGGGTAGTTGGACAGAGTATTGTTTTTTAGAACTTGTAAACCTTGAAATCCTCCCTTTTAATTAGTACATCTTATATACTTACATAAGTGTTAAGTGTAGGTAGAATTAAATTAATAAGTGTAACAAAACAACTCCACACAACAAAACAAACACGTAAATAAGAATGGCACCGATGAATAGAATCCTACTACCAGAGTCACAGAAGTGATTTACTAAAATGTAGGACAATTCACAAAATACCAAACAACATGATACTAAACTGGATTTGTGACCTAGTGAGTATAGAACGAAGACCTCATCTTAGTGATAAATCCTGATTGAAATCAGTATGTTTACCCTTTCCAGTACCTAATTAAAATGCTTGTGTGATTATTTCTCCAAGATTTGTGCTATCTATATAGGGCATGATTTTTCAATGTTTGATTGTCATCTGAACATCTAACCATCTGCGACAGATCCTCCAGACACAAAAGAGATGCATCACTTGCAGTATTTGAAGATATGACTTAGCTCAGCCGGAGATTTAGGTGGGATTTTTTGCACATAGATAAATATTTCATTACATACAACACTGATGGCTACCATATAGGCTGTTATTTTCAAATCTATATTCTGTATTAATATTATAGAGCTAAAAGGATAGATACTGATAGCTCTATAAAGGGATTTTGGCCTTGAAGTGGTAATTTTTAGGTTGCCTTAAAAATACTGCTATTATGTAGCTGAGACTATGTAAAAGCCCATAAAATAGTTTGTTTAGTAGCCAGTGCTGCACCTCTGGTGTTGCAAATGTCCATAGGGTACAGTGACCACTTTCCAACAGGTGGGCTGTACGGTTGTCTGCCACTTCAGTGGTATAAAAAAAAGGCAGGCAGTTTAAAACATAAATAAAAATGAAAAGAAACAGCAGGTTTTATTCTTAAATTTATTTTTGACGGCCATCATTATCATCTTCATACATTAGTAAAACATTGTCTAGGAATGAGCTGGAGGAGTAATATTATTATACCTCGCCCAACTTAGCACCAGATCACAAACATGATCGACAACAACCAACAGTTCTTCAGCTGTGCAGCTTTACTGTACAGTTACAATAATATTTTTCTTTTTAAGTTAGTTTACAGAAAATGTTAATTAATTGCCTGCACTTGTTGCCTTTAAGAATACTACCCAAAATGTTGCTAGTTCTATCCATTCACACTTCAACAATGTATACATGATCATTTCTCATGATCCAGTTTGTTTTATCTGGTATAAATAACATAACTATCCTAAGTTTTTTCGTCTTTAAAATACTACATTAATATTATTTAAAAAAAGGGTAAAGAAATTGTAAATTGAATTGGCGAATCAGTTATTGCTGTGGTATATAAATATATACTTTGTACTCTGTAAATACATGTACTCTGAGCCAACTAGGAACTTAATCGCTCTTCAGCTTTAAAGCATGATTAGTAATCAGCAGCTCTTCAACTTCAAATCTGCCAAAAAGATGATTCCTTCTGGGTTCTGTTGTTCGACTTGAATATTATATTTATTTATTTATAATAATTATAATAATAATGCCTATCGGGCAAAGCCAACAAGGATGACAGGTTCTGTCAGATGCTCATAACTGAAACAAAAAAGGCAATGAAAAATACTTCAATATTTGTAAAAGGCCCGCTGGTATATGTTGATGTAAGAAGCTCTAAAATAATCTATGGTCCGAAGCAATTTCACCTGCCTTACGCTGCTTTTACTCAAGACAGCACAGTAGGTACCTAGTAATCAAAATATGTCACAAACACATTGAGCATAGTTCCATATATTATTTTAAATAATATGGTCATATGTGGGAAGTCTGCAGCTAATCTATTTATATGTTTGTTGGCCACTTACTTTTTATTTTACTTAAATTTTTTCCACTTTACTTATATTAAATGGTACCTCTGTTGAAAGGCAAAAAAGAACCCAAGTGGAATGATCTAATTACTTTTAATGTTCTATCTATCTACCTTGATGCTGTATGTCTGAAGGGGTAGTCAGAGAGGAGAGATCGCAAGGCTTCGCGAGGTCGGGACCCATGCGTACTAATTTCGCTTCCTGCAGATTCATATCGTACATGCACGTCTGGGTATCCGAGTATTTTTAACCTTATAAAACCTACTTGAAATTAAAAAAACTTACTACTTGGGGGACCAGCCACTGAAGAATTACATGCCACAGTTCCATTAAGTCAAGGATGTCTTCTGCTGTGTCTATGTGTAATTAGGTAATTTCATTATCACAATTCAAAAAACGATGAATTTTGTTTATTTATTTATTTTTTTATTCTGGCTACGCACGGTGACGCGATTGCCATCAACAAAATTTATTGATCTTCCATTACGTATTAATTTTTTCTTCTAAAGTGATAATTTTCAAGTAGATAATGAATCTTCTTCGTTCAATGTCTTCATTTCATGTCTAGTCCTTTGTCGATGTCAATTCCTCAGTCCTAGTAAAGCAGTAGACCCTTTACTAGAGCTTTCTATGGAGATTTGGCACTAACACAAAGAACACCGCTGTTCACTACTACATTTCACTTTCCATAACTCATGCACATTTTCGAACACTTTATGTATCTTATTCCACCATTATTAAACACAAAATCACGGTTTTGGAAAATAATACGGCAACCAACCGCGCGTCATGTTCAAGAGTTGTCGCCAAAAAAACCTTACATTCGTTTGCAGATATTGTTATTTGTTTTCGCCAATCTTGGACAGGCAAAGGAAACTCAGTCCATACAGCCTTAGCTTTAGTATTTTTATTTCCTAAATTAGTTTTAGTCATGTCTAGTCCTTTGTCGATGCCCTTAGTCATAGGTCCTGTGTACCGGACCTACAGGACTACAGTCAAGCGATGCTAATTTTACTGTAGCTATATATATATAAATTTATTAGTATTTTGAAATATAACAGAAAATGCTTTATCCAATTTCATAACACTTGTAATACATACTCATGTACATAACACATAACTTACTTACTAGCAAGATTCACAGATAAAAGTCGCAAACTCATAGACTTGTTGAGACAATTTATAGTACATCAAATCTATCGTAAAGGCGCGAAGTATTCCTAATTTAAAATACACTGACAGATTGTCAAAATAAGGTGCGTTCAGAACGCCACATCCGTTTACATTTATGCTCAGGCGCCGGTTTTCTTGTGTAACAGATTCAACACCAAAAGAAATGCCAGTGTCGGTGTTAGACTCTTACTACTACTCTGTTAGGCTCTTTAGACCCTATGTACTCCCATAGGGTCTGAAGAGCCATGGTCGTCGTGAGAAGTAGAATCGGAAACCATTATGGAAGAAAATCTATAATTAATATTATAAAGCTGAAGAGTTTGTTTGTTTGGTTGGTTGAACGCGCTAATCTCAGGAACCACTAGTCGGATTTGAAAAAATCTTTTTGTGTTAGATAGCACATTTATCGAGGAAGGCTATAGGCTATATATCGTTACACTACTACACTGGGGAGCAGAGCAGTAGTCATAAATTTCGACAAATCGGGCATATATTGATGCATCATTGTAGAATTTATAAGCGACGGGAGTAAATAGGTGCGACGGGAGGTCGAAATATTCCACGGGCGAAGCTGTGGGGGTCATATAGTACTTGATAGTTACGAAGGCGTACGAAACGAAAAGTTGAAAATACTTTATTTGTATAAATTTGCTAACAACCATTATTTATAATTAACAAAGGTTGCTAGAAGATGAAAACAAAAATACCCAATACTTTAATCTTTTATCAAAATAGGTATACAATTTATTTAAAAAAAACATAAAATTTAAAATATTCTCGTCATACAGAAATATTCTAAGTAAACAATAAAATAATCACATAAACTATTCTGCAGAGTTTCAGTTATTAAATGAATTAGTACTTAGTGTTTATTAACTGAGCAGTTTTGACTTAGTTTTGTCTTTGCTTTTTTTAATGTGTAACACACTTTTATTGTCCCGCTGACAAAAAATATTATTAGTTTGTAAGCCAAAACAAATATTTTAATTATTTTTATTAGATAGTAATTAGGTATAAGTGTATGTACCTAAGTATAGTGTCGACTAACACGCAAAAAAATACACAAAGTACCGCGCCTCTGCTTACTCTTTCAAATTATACGACGTATGAATGTGCAGGTCGTAATTATCGCGCATAATATGCACCATCATAATGTTATGACTATTAATAACTTTTCCTCGCAAAACGTGATTCACCATACAAACATTTTAGTTTACTCAGTCTGACGTTAACGTCCCAGACACGCGTGCTTTGGGTTTAGCGTAGAAACCCAGATAGATCTGTTTGTGAGGTTTATGATAGTTCAATGCTGTGGATATGCGACCACTTCAAAAATTGTGCGGCGTAACTTGGGCCGACCGAATACGGGACGAAGTGATACGTAATATGACAGATTTGAATGAAAGTGTCAGCGTTATGCTGGAAAAAGGCGTGCTCCGTTGGTTTGGATACGTATGTAAAATGAGTGAGGAACGAATGGAAAAATATGTATTGTGTGAAAGGAGATGGTAAAAAGACCGCGTGAGCAGACTGCTCAAAACGGAAAGGTCAAAGGTTCTTTTATACCCAGACGTGCATGTATGAAGCGATTAATGAATCTGCAGGAAGCGAAAAAGTATGCATGGAGCGCGAAGCCTGGCGCTCTGTCTTATCTGACTAATCTGTCAGGTGAACCTACAGCTTGAATATAGTTTAGTTAAGCAAATCGGGCAGATTTTTATTTTGTGCTAATGGGTTCGAAGTACTTATGTAATAAAAAACGCGGCAGGGGCAGGTGGTCCAGCAGAATTTGGTGTGACTAAACTTATATAATTTAAATTATATTTTTATGTGGTAATGTTTGTATTTATATTTTTGCGCTTATGTTAGTATGGTTATACCCAATTTAATATAGAATTGAGGGAAGCATCAGACATCACGTTACGCGTAATCATTAGTTTCCATTACGTATGTCATTTCATTCAAATTATACCTGTACCTCAAATGTTAAGGCTTCAATGGTCAGTATCGATCAGCTGGGCTATCTGCCCACTCAGTCATAATAACTAATTTTACAGTTAGCAGTTACTTAACAAACTAATTACTATTCAAAAATGTGTTTAATTGTTAATTTTTCTGCGTAAGCTACATTTTCCATCTGGGACCTCTATAGCTTACTGTCTTGACGCCTTGTTTATTTAAATTATTTTTTTACGTTTGGATATCCTTATTAATGCAATGCCGGATTAACACCATACGGTACCCATGTATGGCCCATGGCCAGGAGTCACGAGTGAGCTCTCATAAGAATAGCCCCAGGGCTCCCGTCCCGACAAAGTTGATCCACTTATTGTTAAATTTTATAACACTCGTTTCGTTTATTTTTAATTTTGTAATTGTTTTGTTACAGATAGTTGATTTCATTGATTTTGTTTTTTATAAGTAAATTGTTAAAATATATAATACATACCAATATGAAGAAATGTCTAATTTGTAAAAAAGATGGCGTGAGAGTTTACAGACGCTTTAAAATTTACCGTCGCCGTGTGTCTTTGTACAAGTTTCAGGAGGACACATTTAGACGGTGTTGCGATGCAATAGCCATACGCAATGTGAAAGGACTTGACTTTGGTAATTTAGTACTAAACAATGATAATAGAGATAAATATGGATTTCATATGCACTGCTATAAAGAACTTGTGTCTATAAAAAGATCAGATATGCTTGCGTGGCAGTTGACTCCATGTAAAAGTATTATGGAAGTATATGTCCATCCAAATATTGAAATTAGACCCATACAAGATGTTCTTTGTCAAAACGTAAGTCCATTTCCGCGATCGACAACTAAAAACTACCAATGTTCTAGAAAACCTAAGATAATGGGCCAAGCTAAAAAAAAGAAGTTCCGTGATCCTGCTAAAGTGAGAAGAAAACGTAATAAATCTGTGATAACACCCTCAACTTCAACTACATCTGTATTAGTATCTACGGTTAATGAATCAACGACCTTTGATCCTGTTTCTGCACAGTCAGTTTTATTGAAGGATACACAGAATAAATCCAAATCTGCACAAGTACAAAACCAATCCAGAGTGGAGACCAATACTATATTAGGCTCAAGTCAGTTACCCTATGAAGCTCACTTTGCTGGGAAACTGAAATCGAAATTGCAAGTTAATCAAAATAAAGATTTAGAAACAACATATAAAATGGAGTTGCCAAAGACCAGCCATGGAATAACCCCAAAACCAGACTCACATCAAATACAGTATAGATCACACCCTGATGTGAGACTGGAGTTAAATACGCCCGTTAAACAAGCTAAAAATGTAGTTACAAAGTCTAAGCTAGAGCTGCCAAAGACCAGCTATGATGCAACCCTAAAACCAGACTCAAATCAAAATCAGTACGGGTCACAAACTGATATGAGTCTGAAGTTGAATACGCCTGTTAAACAAGCTAAGAATTTGTTTACAAAGTCTAAGCTAGAGTTGCCAAAGACTAGCTATGGAGCAACCCCAAAACCAGACTCAAGTACTTTACGATATGAGTCTCATCCTGGTACAAGCGTCAAGTCAAATGCTAAACTGGGTACAGATTTACCGGAAAGCTCCAAGCTACATTTACCAAAGAATGATTGTGTACAAACTGTGAAACCAGAATTAAATAAATTACAGAAAGGATCTTATCCTGGTACAAACCAGAAATCAAATACGCTTTTAGTAAAACAAAGTAAAGAATTAGCAGCAAACGAATTAGTCCGAAAACCGAAACCAATTATAGCAGAAACTGAAGACAAATTTAATCCTAGAACTAAGAAATCTATTTATCGACAGGGCTCTGGCTTTCCAATAGGCATTTTTAATTTAGTATCAATGTCAGAAGAACAAATGGTGATGGTTCGCTATGCTCTTATTAAACAGGTGGACAAGGATGCGCCAAATGGATTCAGGTTTACAGGATCTATGCATAAGCCTGGATGGATACTCTGTATTTGCCGTGATAATAACGGTCAACAATGGTTAATGAGAACAGTTCCGAAAATTAAGCCTTGGCCTAAAGCTAAACTTAAAGTAATATTGGAAAATCAACTGCCTGAATCGACGACGGCCACCATCTTACTGCAAAACACTGAAAAGAGTTCTATAACCAAAATATTTCAGCAAATAAAGTTACAAAATAAGGGATTAAATACCCAGTACTGGACGGTGGTGCAAGTAAAGTCTGTGAAGGGAGGTCGATTATTCTATTTGTCCTTGGATTTATCTTCTGTGCTGACCTTGAAGGAGGCAGATTGTTGTGCTTGGTTGGGTAAACGCAAAATCCAGTTTAGGATAAAGAGAACTGTCTCTGAATTTTGATACTTAAGCGGAATTATATCTGTACAGAAGTATAGATATACTCTAAAATTTAAACAAACTCTTCAGCTTTATATATTAATATAGAAATATTAATATATGAAGCTTGAAGAGTTAGTTTGTTTGTTTACTTGAACGAGCTAATCATAAAGAAGGAAGTACAGGTCGGATTTAAAAAACATATTTTTGTATTGGATTAGCCCTTGTATTTATCAAGGAAGGCATGTTATATAGCGGAGCAGTAATCATAAATGGCAACATATTGGGAATTTTTTTCTACATTTTTATAAAAATAATCAAATGGGTGCCACAGGGGTTCGAAGTATGTCACGGGCGATGCCGCGGGGGTCTGTTAGTATACGATATTTTTTATGGTCACGACATAATATTACAAGTAAGTTTACGTTTATATAATTAAGAATTGTTTGAATTGAAATTCAAGCGATAATGATACTCTAAAATTTAATCATGATATATATAAAAAAATGACATTTTTACTGATTATGTCTGATTCAGATCAGATCATCAGAATCAGATGTAAGGTGCTACTTTAGCATATCGTACACAAGTATTAGAACCATAATCCGTCGTAGTTCATTGCAGGTACATTATGTACATTATAATCTTGTTTTATATTCTTTTGAATAATTTAAGCTATATGTGATTAATCCCTTTAGCCTGTAATGTTGAACTCTCAAAATGTAGAATTCTCTAAATGTTGTGTTTCAAAATTTAGAATTCTCAAAACGTTGAAATTGCAAAATGTTGAAAACTGTAAAACAAAACTGTTTATCTATACTAATATTATAAAGCTGAAGTGTTTGTTTGTATGGTTGAACGTGCGCATCTCAGGAACTACGGATCGAATTTAAAAAATTATTTTTGTGTTAGATAGCCCATTTATCGATGAAGGCTATATATCATTACACTGGGGAGCAGAGCAGTGGTCATAAATGTCGACAAATCGGGCAAATTTGTATGCATCATTGTACAATTTATATTTATAAAAAATATCCATCACGCCCGAAGGGGTGGCAGAGGCATATTATATGCCCACTTTTCACCGTGTGGATTCCTGTCCCACTTAATAGGTGGTGAGCCCATTGCCGTGTTGAAATAGACAGACACAGGTTGTGGCTACCTGCTGTTGAAATTTTTTAAGCCGCCTATAAAGCCTTCAACCAGGCTTAACGACTGCCATTTTACTGGCAACCGGGACCAACGGCTTAACGTGCCTTCCGAAGCACGGAAACGCTCGCAAATGTAAATGCCACAAAGTGGTCACCGCGGAGACCGCGGGGCCACGAGCGCTTCGGTATAAGTCGGGATTAAATAGGTGCGACGGGAGGTCGAAATATTCCACGGGCGAAGCTGTGGGGGTCATCTAGTAAACAATAAGTATCTTGTTACCTGTCTTGTCGTATCAACTTTTTTTTTTTCAGGCGGTTATTTCAATGAACAATAATATAAAATGTACGCATAGATCGAAAGTTTATTTAAAGCCCTACCCCTAGCAAACGACCATGCTGTTTTTATTGTCCAAATGTCCACTACACCAAATATCTGTCGCAGACTGAGACAGATTTAAAAACATTTGTAAGTTAACTCTAATAAAACATTAACATCTATACTATAAAGAGGAAGATTTGTAAATTTGTTTGTTATGATTAGGCTCTGAAACTGTTGGGCCTATTTAAAAAATTCTTTCACCATTAGAAAGCTAGATTCTACGTGAATAACATAGGATATATTGGATTTTCAAAAAGTTTCAACAGCAGGTAGCCACAACCTGCGTCTGTCTATTTCAACACGGCAATGGGCTCACCACCTATTACGTGGGACAGGAATCCACACGGTGAAAAGTGGGCATATAATATGCCTCTGCCACTCCTTCGGGGATAAGGCGTGATGGATATTTATTTATTTTATTTATTCGAAAATAATTCAATAATTCGTTAAGGGCTCCGTACGGAATCTCAAATAGGAAAACTTCACCATCCGGGCGAAATGACGGGTTTTAGAACTAGTTTAGTTTAGTCGATTCTCAGTCGAACTACTGATTATCTGTCTTACAAAGGAGATTATAATTTAATCGTTAAAAATATCGTGTTTGCGTTTTTGTTTTGAATAAGTATGTTCACATGTTTTAATTAAAACGACTATTGTAGCTAGTTAGCGATGTATGGGTTTCATATTCTTGCACATTTAACCATGGTGTAGATAGTGATGCCTGCTCAGGGCAGAGGTTTTAATTTGTATCAGTGGGTATACTCGTAGGTAGGTACGTTATACTTTTTTTTGTAGTTTATACTTTTGAGTAGTAACAACCTACCTAATCAAGTTTTAAACTTGGTTCTATTTGTTTAAAATTATTGAATCTTTGTCATAATAAATATAGTTTGAGACCGACTTTCTTTTTCATTAAAATCAGTATTCTCCGAGATACCGATATGACGGGTACATCATATTAGATAAGTATAGTATGGAGGAGTAACCTAAAGCTTACTTTACTCCTTAAAATAATCATCGCAACGCCTTGCTCCATACAAATCGGATAAGCAGTTCTGTAATTACGACTTCTATTGTGGTGAGCGCCACCAAGTCACCACAAACAGCATGTTCGTTCTGACAATGCGCCCGGAATGTTTGAATAGGTAAGATCATTCTTTCTTTGTACGTTTAGGTTGTAAAATGAACTCCCTGCCCCGGTATTCTCAAAGATCTACAGTATGGGGCTCTGAAACGTCGGCTGCGCGTGGTTCCGTAGGCTAGATACATTCGCTCAGTTATCAGTATATTAGTACTAAATAAATGCGAAAGTTTGTGAGTGTGTATATTTGTTTCTTCTACACGCTGCGGCTGGAACAATTTGGATAAATGGTGTGGAGCTAGCTGATACCCTGGCCAACATTACATAGGCAACTATTTATTTCGGAAACAGTTTCATTTGAGCTTTCACCACAAGGGCAGAGTTGTGGGCGTTCTCTAGTATATGAATACAAACCCCACACTTAAAACACCTACTGGTCAGTCATGTGAAACAATAAAAGCGAAAGTTATAAGTTCACCTATCCATGAGGCCGTGAGGTCATTGAGGCGTAAATGGGAGGGTCCCTCTCTGAGATACAATAGGAGCACAGAGGTGAAGCTCATCACCAGCCCGTACTGGCCCATGTTGATCGCCACACCGGCCGTCACGATACACTGGAACCAAATATTATGTGTGTATTATATAGTGTGTCCGACTGCTACGCAAGAGGTCGTGGGTTCGATTCCCACCCAGGATAAAACTTTGTGTGATGAGCACGATGGTTTATTATGTGTCTGCTGGGTGTAATTTATCTATAATATGTATGTATTTAGAAATATATGTATATCAGTTATCTGGTTACCATAGTACAAGCTCTGCTTAGTTTGGAATCAGATGGTGTTGTGTGAGTTGTCCCAACAATATTTATTTATTTATTATAGAAAATAATAGAAGCGCTCGTGGCCCCGCAGACTCAGTGTTCTGTAAACGATCACGGCGTTAAGCAACTTTCGCTATGACTGGTCACGGATGAGTGACCAATTTGTGGCATTTACATTGCGAGAGTTTCCGTGCTTCGGAAGGCACGTTAAGACGTTGGTCCCGGTTGCCAGTAAAATGGCAGTCGTTAAGTCAAGTTGAAGGCCTTATCGGCGGCTTGAAAAATTTCAGCAGCAGGTAGCCACAACCTGCGTCTGTCTATTTCAACACGGCAATGGGTTCACCACTTATTACATGGGACAGGAATACGCATGGTGAAAAGTGGGCATATAATATGCCTCTGCCACTCCTTCGGGGATAGAGCGTGATAGATAAATAAATAAAAAGAAAACAAAAAATCTTTGTAGAACGAAAGTGAAGGAGGGAAGGGGAGTCACCACTGATACTACAATAGCGCGGCAAAACTGTTGCGGTTAAATTGAAATAATTTAATTTATTTAGTCATTTAATTTCGTGTAATGGCAGCAAGTTAATTAAGCCGCGGCGTACCACAATTGTTACAAAATAATCATGTATTGAGAATCTGTGTAAGCTGTGGTTTCAATGTCAACAATAATAAAAGAGTTCTAGTTAGTGTATAAGTACCTATATCCCTATAATACATGCCACGAGTATTGAGAAAACTTTGATTTTAATACGCGATGATTTGATTTTAAGCGCTCGTGGCCCCGCGGTCTCACTGCTCTGTAAACGATCACTGAGTTACGCAACTTTCACTATGGCTGGTCCTCGGATGGGTGACCACTTTGTGGCATTTACATTTGCGAGCGTTTCCGTGCTTCGGAAGACACGTTAAGCCGTTGGTCCCGGTTGCCAGTAAAATGGCAGTCGTTAAGCCTGGTTGAAGGCCTTATGGGCGGCTTGAAAATTTCAACAACAGGTAGCCACAACCTGCGCCTGTCTATTTCAACACGGCAATGGGCATATAATATGCCTCTGCCACCCCTTCGGGGATAAGGCGTGATGGATTTTTTTTTTTTTTTTTTATTTGATTTTAATACTGTGACGTGTTTTTTTTAAATAAATAAATATCCATCACGCCTTATCCCCGAAGGGGTGGCAGAGGCATATTATATGCCCACTTTTCACCGTGTTGATTTCTGTCCCACGTGTAATAATACCTGGTGAGCCCATTGCCGTGTTGAAATAGGCAGATGCTGGTTGTGGCTACATGCTGTTGCAATTTTTCAAGCCGCCCATAAGGCCTTCAACCAGGCTTCACGACTGCCATTTTACTGGCAACCGGGACCAACGGGTTAACGTGCCTTCCGAAGCACGGAAACGCTCGCAAATGTAAATGTCACAAAGTGGTCACCCATCGGGGTACCAGCTACAGAGAAAATAAAAAAAGTTAATGCCACAAAATGTTCACCCATCCGAGTACCAGCCATAGTGAAAGTTGCGTAACTCAGTGATCGTTTACAGAACACTGAGACCGCAGAGCCACGAGCGCTTCTAAAGTAAAATTCTAAGTATCCACCTACGATCCGTACTTTTGATCGTTTGGATTTTAGTTTTCGTAATTGTTGTGAGCGACTGCCGTCTGACCTCCCAATCCCGTAAGAGCACATGCGTAGTTGTGAAGGTATTTGGAAACACCCTTACACTTACATAGAAAATACCTAAACTCCCCTTACTACCAACTGCACCACAGAGCTAGATAGGTTCTAGTTTTCGTGAGTAAATAATACAGTATCTTATTTTTTCAATACGTTTATTTAGTTTTGCAGTTAATTAACATAAGAAACATTTGTAAACAAGCAGAGACTTATTAAAAAACGTATCTCCCAAAAAATATAAATTATTATGTCTTTTAAATTCATCACTATGTAATAGTAATTTTAAGTAAAAACTTTTGTTCAAAATGTTTGCTGCAAATTCTTGAAGTTGGTTTAGGTGACTAATTTGTTCGTCCTGTAGCTGGTATTTAAATCTGACGCTAATCGCCACTTTTAGGAACGCTGCAAGAAACCAATAATTATTTAATTAAACACAACACAATGAAAAAAACATAACAAGTGCTTAAGTATATTTACATAAAATGCAAGCTGATACACCTGCTAACAAATGAACAAGGTCGGGCACAGGAGCGGATACCTACTAAAAGAGATTGGGAGATTAGGCAGCAGTCGTTTCTAACAGCACCGACGACTAAGATGTTACAGCTGCCACTATTAGTCTAGCATAGGAGACAACGACCACTAAAGTGGAAAATTTGGGCGAACCGAGACCTTACGGTTAGGTAATACAATATTTAAAATAAAATAATGAAGTATAGAGCAGTTCCGAAAACATCTTAGGTATGTAATGTAATAGCGTGTCTATAAACAACTTGTACTTGAATCACAATCCAGATCACCACCTCGCCTGCATGATGGTGCTAACTGAATAATGAACCAGGGCTCTGATACACGTAGTAGGTTATGGTTGGGAGGTGCGAGAGTAGTTATTTCCAATATACCCCATCCCTAAACTTACGTCGCACAAAATATAAATAACGTTAATTACCTGGTAAGTAGGCTTATTTATATCTCAAAGTAAATTTTCTGTACCTACGTCTATAGTTAGATAGTTTTTTTACACCATCACCCTTACATCCTAAAACACAACATCGCACCATCTTTTATCGATTTTAATTATTATTTCGTTCGTCATAATACTCCACAATGAAAAATAACACAGTTTTGTACCTTTAAACAATCTTTAAACCGTTTTATAGCTATTTTTTACAATAATGACAATGAACTGCAAAACAGCTGTCAAACTTTGTTTCGCTCAATCTCAAGATTGTGCTGGAAAAACCGGCACGCTCGATGAAACAAAATATCTAATCATTATGTTTCTTTTCTTCACACTAGACATAAGTTTCTTCGGCATAAGTTGCTTTCGTTCTTGTGTGAGTGAAACAAAAGCTATCAATTCGTCTATAGTATTCTCTGTCTACACTAACTTCTGATTTGCGCGCCACCAAAACAAGTCCAGTGACAGTGGCCCTCAACTTGACGGCCCAACGGTGCTTTTACACACTTCACTTTGAAAAACCCGGGGCTGTAAGAGTAGGGAAACACATGTGCTAGCACATAGCTAGTGACAGAGGCTTTCTATGGTTGCCTATAATTAATATGTCGATATCTTTATTTGGAAATCCGCTCAAGGTCTCTGGTTCCGTAGTATATAAAGATTTCCTTCCTCTAGATAAGTTTCATTCCCAGGGTGTGAGGGGCCCCTCTGAGATCTCCGAGGCCCAAACGACCTCTCCTGTTAGCGAGACACCTGCTGAATAACGGACGAGGCAACGACGCAGGCGCCCCACAGGAGTTGGGAGCTCAGACGCTCCCAACAATAACGAAACTTAAAATCCAAATGATAGGTGCTCTTAGCAACTAAATAAATATGTTAGTCCACGCGTGACCACGGCTGGTGTTGAAGTTCAGTTTTATCAGTCAAGCTGGTGACAGAGGCACACATTTCAACATGTACATTTTAGTTCCACGCACGTGGGCACGTGGTGAGCCCAGTGCCGTGTTCAAATGAAAAAGCGCAGGGTGTGACGACCTGCTTTTGAAATATTTTAAGCTAACCATAAGGCCTTCAACTTGGCTTAATGTCTGCCATCTTACTGGCAACCGGGACCAACGGCTAAATGTGTAAAGCACGGTAACGGTCGTTAATGAAAAATACCGCAAAGTGGTCACCCATTCCAGGACAAGCCATAGCGAATGTTGCTTAACGCAGTGATCGCTTACAGAATACTGAATCAACGGGGCTACTAGATTTGAAGTTTAGTTTATTATGACCGAAGTACGTCAGTAATTAGGAAAATACTCAAATACTCACTTGTTTTATAAATGGAGTCATCAGTAGACCCATTTCGCAGCTCCTGAGGGGGAGTACAATGCACTAAGCAGCACTTTATGCACAGAATATTAGGTACACCTGAGATCGCACTCACTCCATATCGGTAAACACCTTATTTTGTCAAACATCTGGTGTGCACTAGAATGGTCTCAAAACTGAGCTTAGAGGAAAGGGAATTAAGGAAAACATAAACAAATAATTTATTAAGTAGGTATCGACATTTTAGTAAAGCCTTGATCCCACAGGTGCGTTGACGGTCAGCATTTACCGCATGCGTTTTTGCATTACTGTTCTCCAATTTATTTGTTTAGTTGCGTTTTTATGGTTACTTGTTAAAGTTATAAGGTAACTTTAAAAATTAAGACCCTCTACTCCAGATACCACATCAATATGAACAGTGACAAAACCTATATTTTCTTATAAGGAACAATCTTAAGCACTAATATGGTAATGTATATGGTACCCGTATAGATCAATAATAGATAATTAAAGCAGTAGTGTGTAATTTTGTGGCCCTTTTCATTCATACACTTCCATTCATAGCCCTTTTAGTTAAGTGTTCTGTAAACGATCATTACGCCAAGCATCTAAACTTAAGGTCGGTCCTGAGATGAGTGACCGTTTATGGCGTTTTCATTTATGAGCGTTTCTGTGCTTCGGAAGCCACGTTACGTTGTCAGTCTTGAGTGCCAGTAAAATAGTACTTTTGGGTGACTTGAATAATGTCCACAGCCGATAGCCACAACCTGTACCCACTGTCCATTTCAACACGGCGACGCCTCTGGTGTTGCAAAATTCTTTATACTACGGTAACCACTTTGTATGAGACTATAAGCCGGTTTCCACTTCAGTAGTATAATAAAATTATTAAAACAATATCGCAAAAACGTACTGCGACAATGTCATTCCGTTTATCGCAATTCGCAAAAGTGGGAGAGTGCCTTATTGAATTAGTAGGTACCTATATTTAAAGTGAATTTAGGTAGGTACTATACTTAACTAACATAAATATTGTTCAACAATCAGAATCAGCTGAGATAGCAGTAGACTTGCCCAGTTTAACGTGTATAAAATCATTTTGTAGTGGAATTATAATCCAAATAGGAACGACATCATAACAAAACAGAACAGTTGAAAAAAAAAAAATAAGTAGCGCCATCTCTCGAAGTACTTTGTAAAATCTGTTTCTTCGTGCTACTGATATTATTAATTAGACATGTGGGACATTCTTTTTTACACAGCCACATCTAGTCTGAAGTAAGGTATAATAAGTTTGTGGCGTGGGTTTAGATAACAGACTGACTGTGGCCTGCAGCCACCCGCCATTTGTGGCTACACAATGCCTGATATTATGATTAGTACATGCAGTGCTACGGTCACACGTGGAAAGTTAGTGGCCCTGATGACATTCCGGCGGTGGTACTACAAAAATGTGTCGGAGCCGTCTTTTTTTTCTCCGAGGTTGTACCGGAGGCTTGGAAGGAGGTGAACGTACCACCGAGCCACAAGATAGGGGATCGGTCAGATCCAGCCAACTATCGCCCCATAGCCATCACCTCAGTTATCTGCAAAGTGTTCGAGCTCATCACTCGTTGATCAATTATAGGCAATATGGTTTTAGGCCCAAACGATCATAGCAGGAACAAATTTGGAGTGAGGCTATGCAAGGCACGGTGAATGTTTGGCTAAAAGTCGTAATAATTGCTAAAGCCTTCGATAGAGATTGGCATGCGTACTTCTTTCCAAGCTACTGACATACGGAATACCGCCTCAATTCTGCTGCTGGATGGCCAGCTTCCTACAAGGGCGTTGTATGCGGGTCTTCTGGGATGGCCAGGCTTCTTGCTTTTTGCGGGTTAATACGGCGATACCACAGGGGTCTGTATTGTCGCCAACTCTCTTTCGTCTGCATATCAATGACATGCTGTCCCTTTCCCAAGGGACAGCATGTCTCTCCCGCATTCACCGCTATATTTTAATTCATTCATATACATTACATTCTTCATTGCAATACACACTTGTGGCTGATCTCGACCGGGATCTGAAACGCATTTCCAAATGGGGCTCTGAAAACCTGGTCGATTTTTATACCCGAAAAAGACAAACTTGTGGTTTGATAACTAAACATTCCCCTTTGCTACCTCTACCCTCTCTTCAGAACACTACAATACCAATGAAGGACAATCTAGACATCCTTGACATACACGTTCGTCGTGAGTTCAATAACAAAAACTATATAGAAAGCTGTACCAATACAGCTTATATTAGTACATTACTATGCTATGCTTATATTAGTTTCCGCGAGGCTAGCTTGGGCTAGGAGTCCTGAATAAGGTGAGACGTTTTTAAAAGACACAGATTCGACCCTGCGTCGATCGAATACTGTTCTCACCTTTGGGATGATTCCGCCAGGTACTTACGGGACGCGCTCGACGCTATGCGCATTATATATTGTCCTGAGGCAAGAGGCAGCCGTGTAGAGGAGCCGCGCAGCGTAGCACCATAGATTCCGCGCTACGCGCGGGTCAGGCAGAGGTGCCAATCTCATACAATAGAGAGAATTTTCGCCAGAAGGGAACGATTTAAACAATCGTTTCTCTGTCGAATTATAGTAAGCAGGAACGCTCTGCCAGCGCACGAATTTCCTTCCTCTTACAATCCAAGGTTCTTCAAGTCGAGCGTGAAGAGGCAATTCATTGGGCCACTAACTTGAGGGACGCTATCTGTAGTAATGTTGACTTAAAGTGTGCCCCTCAAATAGCTAGATTTAATCATGGCTTTCCATCAGGCGGGCGGTGTCATTTTGGCGTGCTAAATATAAAAAAAAGAAAAAAAAACTGATAAACATACTTATATATTCCTAAATACGTACGTGTTATATGTACACAGAAAACACCGAAGCAAGCATCACATAAATATTTGTTCCGACCCGGGAATCGAACCCAAGACCCCAGCGCGGCAGTCGCATGTAAACACTACCAATTACGCCACCGAGGCCGTAATAAAAATTAGGTACCTACTTCTTATTGTTTCTGTTGCTGGCAAATTCGATTGGTTAATTTTGGTTAATTTTATCCATCATTAATTTATCAAAAAATTGTTTAGTTCAAGTATATTCCCCGTTTGTAATTCTCTTGATAAGCATTAGATATAAATATTTACTTAGAGGCAAGTCTTGATGGTCAGGTTTTAGACCAAAAAAAATGCCACAAACAAGTCATAAATTTTATTCTCATAACGTTACTCCAATATTGGAATAAATAACACTTAGGTATTAATACTGTCTATAAAACGACAGGGTTACTGCATCTCCGGTCTGTGGTACACGCCTTCCACGATGTCAGGGACTGAACTGACTTAATCTCTTCAAGAGATAGCGGTCTACCTCTAAACTCATCTTCTATATCCTGCAACGTCCTGTCCTTTGTCTCTGGCAACAGAAACCACACTACAAATAAACTGTATATCAATATTGCTGTGTACAATCCATAAGTGCCATACAAATCAATCGAACTTAAAAGTCCAGGTACAGTTTTAATTGTGAAAAAAACATTAACAGAATAGAACAATACGCTTATCGCTCCAGCCAAACCTCTGTATTCTAATGGAAATACTTCTCCAGCAATTATGAAACATAGGGGTAATGACCCGGTCGCTACTGAGAGCATATGTAACTGAACTAACGAGATACCTAAAATATACTCCCCTGGGGAGATGTAATTATACACTTTAGCGTAAGAGTACGCAGCACACGAAATTAAAGCAATAATATTAGCACACACGGTTACTTTTAAAATTGTTCGTCTTCTGACTTTTTGTATAACATAAAGCGCTGTCGTGCTTGCCACTATTCTGTGTACATCTAAGCTCAACATAAGCAATGGTATGTTGCAGTTATTTCCCAGCATTTTGTGAAATAGATCTATTGGGTACGCCACCAATAGGTTTATGCCGCTCCATTGCGCCAAAAGATAAACATGTATCATAATGACTATTGGTTTAAAGAATTCTTTCTTTTTTACTGTAGCATTAAAGTACTCTATTTTATTTCTAAACTTCTTTGTAAGACACTTAGGTTTAATTACACTTTCTTCAGTTTCTCTTAACATTATACTCGCCTCAATAAGCTTTTTTAATTCACTTTCTTCCGTGTCTCCTCTTAGCCATCTAAAAGTTTCCTTACAGGATTCATACCTGCCTTTCTCAGCCAGCCAGCTCGGAGATTCTGGTGAATATATCACTATAAATAAGTCTACCATAGCTACAACACCACATATTAGAGAAGTTATTTGCCAGCTTAAGTATGATCCCGCCAAGTGGACAAACAAAACGGCAAAAGCAATGGAAATTGATATCGTCATTAAAAACGCTCCCCTGTTCTTAGGACTAGTGTATTCTCCAATTAAGAGTGACCCTAAAGATGTGCACATCCCCATGCATAGTCCTTGAAGAAACCTAGATAAAAGAAGAACTGTGATGTCTTTTGCGAAGTATATAATCCCCCAAGCTGCAATGAGCGGCACTATGGTGATGAGATTGGCGACCTTTCTCCCATATCTTGACATTGTAGGTGGCGCTAAGAAGTTGCCGAAAACGAGGGAAATGCCAGGCAATGCAGCTGGAAAGAAAAAGAAAACCTGTTTAAAGTTAGACAGATAGGTTATATTTTTAGAGAATTTTTTGCATACATTTTAATCTTTCTACATATTGTATTACTCCTAAAATAAGAATAGTAGTCAAAATCCTACTAGGTAGTTAGTACAACTTGTGACTAGCAGGTCTGAGAGGTTCAGGAGAACCTACATGCTTATCTTGAGACCGAGATTTGAGAGAGCAGTCGGCCTCAGATAAGGCATCGATGCTAAGACAAATGGAATAAAATCCGATCTCAGACCCCAGAGTGTAAACTCTCAAGATACAACCAATTCAACCGGTAATCCACATACATACATACATACATACATATTGTCACGCCTTTATCCCCGAAGGGGTATGCACAGGCATATTAAACGCCCACATTTCCCCGTATGCATTTTTGTCCCACGTAACAGGTGGTGAGCCTATTGCCATGTTGAAATGGACAGGCGCAGGCTGTAGCGACCTGCAGTTGAATTTTTCTAAGCCGCCCATAAGGCCTTCAACCTGGCTTAACGACTGCCATTTTATTAGCAACCGGGACCAACCGCTTAACGTGCCTTCCGAAACACGGCACTGGGGTGGGTCTAAAGGGCCGAACAAAATTAATAAAATGTTTCTATTTTAGATGTTAAATTTGGAAGAAATTTTGAACCCGTTGCCTTTTTAGTGAGGTGATAACAAAAAGGCTAAAAGGTCTTATGTGCTAGACACTAATTAGCACGACCAATTAAAGTCCTGGTAGAATCGGACGGGTAATCTACAGTTAGGTATAAACCTAAGTATCGTGAAATATTGTGACATATAAATGTGTCTTGACCATAAATAGACGACAGTTAAATGGTAGGATCGATTTTAACACGTACGTCTTTCGTCATATCAAAGAACTAGCAATTATCCCCGGTTTCAGGTGTGTATGTATTAAATATACACACCTGAAACATAATCACTAATTTGCACAGTTCGCTAATTAATTAACAATTAATTCGCTATACACTCACGCCTTACACACACTGTTGCTGTACGCTATGGTTACCAACGAAACTATCAAGGGGTTCCAAACTGAATTATTGTTTACTGTGTACCAGTTATTCAGTTAGTAGGTTACAACTTGGAACTTTCTCGCCGGCACTCGTGTTTCCCACATGTACGCTGGTATAGTTCCCAATTTCTCTGTCATTTCTTTACTTGACTTGTGCGCTCCGACTACACCGTCAGCGATACAGTGTGAAGATAGTTTAGTTTTTTTTTATTTTCTTTAATTCAGTAATGACATCATTCGATCCACCATACATTTATAACATTACGACTTTGTTTTGTAGTGTATTATTGGTAGAAAACTACATATATTGTATTAATCAAGGAATAGTATTTCCTTATCTGAGCGGATCGGTTACGACTAAATTATTAAATTAGGAACCCGAGGTCCTTTTTTTATTGGCTGCCAGGAGCAGCTGTGATTTGATTTTTTTTAATTCTCTGTTGCAGCTGATGTGGCCTTACGCTTAACACCAGGATATTCGGTAAAGAGTACAAGTTAAGCAAATAACTTACCTATCCATGAGCCGGAGGTGTCGTCAATGGGTATGATGGAGTCTGGCCTTTTGAGTTGCGCGAGCAGCCCTGTGGTGAACCCCATCACCAGACCGGAGCCCGCCATGTTAAGTGACACTCCGGCCGTCACGAAGCACTGGAAAATGTTCAACCAAATATTGTTAATTAATTAGGTATATTGTGATATTGTTGTGTATGAGGTCGGGATCCGGACACAGGACCTGGGTCTGTGTCTGTCAGTCTGCTATATCGATAGTGTATCAATGGAGTGTCGATAGCCTGACAATGGCGCAACTATTTAAGACCAATGACTTCTCACTGACTTGTCATTGGCCTGCCACTTATACAAATCTGTATTCTACTAATCAACGACGTCTCGGTGTCTTTCCAATAGTTTGGCAAACGGTAGTCTACTAATTATTTGATATTAGTTTCAATGACCTCACGATGGCTTCAGTGTTATTATTGGTCATTATGCCGCCATTGTACCACCATCAAGCAGACACTGCTATTTTACGAGTTGTTGATAGTATATTTATCTCATATTAAGTTAATAATTAGTTAAAAACGAAAAATATTACATTTGTTATGTTAGGCGAAGATAGTCGACGAAAATGCGATTAAAATAATAATTCAGTACCTGCCTAATTCCCGAAGAGAGATTGTTGTAAAAAGACAATAAAAAAAATCGTAGATTAAATATTCCATGATTACAATTTATTTTGTAGAATTTCATTTTTGTTTTAGGTACAAGTTACAACTTCACTTTACACTTCTCTTTGTATTTCAGCTTATGTCTGATATATTCCTGTTATTTTATGCAGCAGGGTCTCCAAACTCTAATGGGTCAAAAACCAGAGCAAGGGATATGTTGTGAGACATGTGAACAAAGCATTTTTGTAACTTGTGAAACCATTCATGAGTTATATGAATGCTATGACCAACTCCTATTGACTAAAACCAGACATAACCCTTCCCTCTCCGTATGGCCAATAGCTAGGTTGGGGTGTCTTATACAAATATTTAGGTACCTCATGCATCAGAATCAGCTCATAACCCACTTCAGCACAGTTATATTTGTGACATATCTTCATCTTAACAAATTTCCAGTGACTTGCGTTCTAAGTGGATACCTAAAACTGGTGTTTAGGTACTTATTGTGAGTACAGGAGCAGCTTTAGTTTAGCTAGTTAGGCATCATAGGAAGTGCCCGCTGCCTAACCCCCTAACCTTATAGCGGCACTTGCATCATCTCATGCGTTGGTCTGCTGGTGCACCGCTAGCGGGTGTCACTTAGGCCCTAGTAATATTGGTGGGGCCCTTTACACCCTACACACATACACACATTTCATATGTGATCTAAGTTGGAAAGATAACAAAAAAATAAGTGTGGCACTCGGGGACTGCCGCGGTAAAGCTATTGCATAGCATTATTCGTATTTGATCCTAAAAAAAAATACTAAATTTATTAATAATTTATTTATCTAGACGCGTTGGGGTCTGCTATATGTACCTACATGCATATATGCACACACACTATACCGCGCTAAAAGGTTTCATTTCAAAAATCGACCGGGTCGACGTTAATGATGATGATGATGAAAAATAAATCTACACTGAAAGAGTTATAACTGATTACACAGCATTATTAATAAGACCTGTAGATGACCGGAAGCAACGTTAGATGATGATGATGATTATGGTCGCAAGTCCAGACATTTTATCTCATCTATAAAAATGCGTACCGCGCTAAAAGAAGTTTTCACTTCAAAAATCGACCGGGTCGACGTTAATGATGATGATGATGTAAAATAAATCTACACTGAAAGAGTTCGAACTGATTACACAGCATTATTTAATAAGACCTGTAGATGACCGGAATCAACGTTAGATGATGATTATTATGGTCGCAATTTCAGAGATTTTATCTCATCTAAAAATATGCGTACCGCGCTAAAAGAAGTTTTCACTTCAAAAATCGACCGGGTCGACGTTAATGATGATGATGATGTAAAATAAATCTACACTGAAAGAGTTCGAACTGATTACACAGCATTATTTTATAAGACCTGTAGATGACCGGAATCAACGTTAGATGATGATTATTATGGTCGCAATTCCAGAGATTTTATCTCATCTAAAAATATGCGTACCGCGCTAAAAGAAGTTTTCACTTCAAAAATCCACCGGGTCGACGTTAATGATGATGATGATGTAAAATAAATCTACACTGAAAGAGTTCGAACTGATTACACAGCATTATTTAATAAGACCTGTAGATGACCGGAATCAACGTTAGATGATGATTATTATGGTCGCAATTCCAGAGATTTTATCTCATCTAAAAATATGCGTACCGCGCTAAAAGAAGTTTTCACTTCAAAAATCGACCGGGTCGACGTTAATGATGATGATGATGTAAAATAAATCTACACTGAAAGAGTTCGAACTGATTACACAGCATTATTTAATAAGACCTGTAGATGACCGGAATCAACGTTAGATGATGATTATTATGGTCGCAATTCCAGAGATTTTATCTCATCTAAAAATATGCGTACCGCGCTAAAAGAAGTTTTCACTTCAAAAATCGACCGGGTCGACGTTAATGATGATGATGATGTAAAATAAATCTACACTGAAAGAGTTCGAACTGATTACACAGCATTATTTAATAAGACCTGTAGATGACCGGAATCAACGTTAGATGATGATGATGATTATGGTCGCAAGTCCAGACATTTTATCTCATCTATAAATATGCGTACCGCGCTAAAAGAAGTTTTCACTTCAAAAATCGACCGGGTCGACGTTAATGATGATGATGATGTAATATTCAACGTTCAACATGAAACGCTGTGCAAAAAATTACACCACTATGGAATAAGAGGCAAAGCTCTCGACCTTCTGTCTTCATATTTGAACAATAGAATACAGAGGGTCGATATTAATGGTACACGTTCTGTAGGATCCATGGTTACAATGGGTGTGCCGCAAGGCTCGATACTTGGGCCATTCTTGTTCCTCATTTATATTAATGATTTACCATTTTATGTAGGGGACAGGAATAGGATTGTTTTGTTTGCAGATGACACCTCATTAATTTTTAAAATTAAAAGACAATTAGATAACTATGACGATGTAAACAATGCAATAGCAAGAGTAGTTCATTGGTTCAGCTCAAATAATCTTTGCCTTAATGAAAATAAAACTAAATGTATAAAATTTACTCTACCAAATGTAAAACAAGTTGCGGCCAATGTTCAACTGAATGGACAAGTGTTAGAGTTTGTAGAATCAACTGTGTTCCTAGGTATAACTATTGATGCCAATTTGCAGTGGGGCCCACACATAGAAAAGACAGCCTCTAGATTAAGTTCGGCTGCATACGCTGTAAAAAAGATCAGGACTCTAACAGATGTGGATACGGCTAGAATGGTTTACTTCAGCTATTTTTATAGTATTATGTATTACGGTATTCTCCTTTGGGGGAGTGCTGCAGATTTAAATATTATTTTTGTTCTACAAAAGCGGGCTGTACGCGCTGTTTATAATTTGGGCCCCAGAGTTTCTCTCCGAGAAAAATTCAAAGAAGTAAATATTCTAACCGTACCATCACAATACATTTTTGCCAATCTTATGTATGTCCAGAAAAATCTATCACAGTTTTCGAAACTCTGTGATAAACATAATATAAACACTAGAAATAAAAATAATCTTTCAGTCCACCACAGTCGACTACATAAGATTGGCGATTCTTTCCAGGGTAACTGTATACGCTTTTACAACAAGCTTCCCTGTGACCTGAGAAATTTACCTTTAAATAAATTTAAAAAGTATTAAAAACAAGCTTTGTGAAAAAGGTTTTTACTCCGTTACAGACTATTTGCAGGACAGGGACGCCTGGAAATGATCTGCTGGCAAAGTGAAATAATATTAAATTGTAAATAGGCCATCAAAAAAAAAAGCCTTCCTAAGTTTCTTGCCGGTTCTTCTCAGGTGGGCCGCGTTCCGAACCGGTGGTCGCTTTAAATATTTTAAATAGTGTATGACACTTTGTAAGCGCCGTTAAAATGGTATATGCAAAATAAAGATATATTTTTTTTTTTTTTTTTTTATATAAATCTACACTGAAAGAGTTCGAACTGATTACACAGCATTATTTAATAAGACCTGTAGATGACCGGAATCAACGTTAGATGATGATGATGATTATTATGGTCGCAAGTCCAGAGATTTTATCTCATCTAAAAATATGCGTACCGCGCTAAAATAATTATCACTTCAAAAATTGACCGGGATTGACGTTAATGATGATGATGATATTGAAAATCCGTGCGAGTTTCGTACAGTCGTATTATTTACATACACGTTAAGCCAACGCTCGGCCGTGCTCGGTGAAGTTCGTGTGAGTTCGGGTGTTAGGTTGTTTTCGTTACGGAATTTCTTGATTAGGTCGCTGCGCTCAAAGCCCGCGATAAAAACTATGCAATAGCTTAAAATATTAAAATAGGTTAGTAACAAAACGTCATAATTGTGAGTGACGAAGATTGACAAGTGTTAATATGTAAAAGGAACAAGATAGATGGTAGATATTATAAGGGAGTGGGCTCACCATGATTATTTTCGGGGCCCAAGCGAACTCACTCGCTAGCGGTGCACCTGCTCATTGATGGACAAGGCAACTACGCAGGTGTTTTTACGGTATTGGGAGGTCAGAAGGCAGTGGCTCATAACAATGTTAAAAATCGCAAGACAATTACTAGCTGCTTCTAGAAGTCAAAAAAGTGGACCCCAGGGTCCAAATCTCGTTAGGATTTGAAAGCAACTGGGATTACATTAAGATGAAGAAAACAGAGACATTAGGTAGATTATACCTGCGGTGCCGGATCGCAGCGGGCATCATTGAGTACGTGCTGTAGCAATGGTTTTAAAGTTGACACTTAGAAACGCTCAAGCGATAAAAATTTCGTTAATGAGCGTACCTCAATAGTGATCATGATTTCATGATATTCTCCATAATATTGTAAGATATTACTTTAGTGTAAAACATACATGTTATTTTATTTATTTATTTATTTGGGTAAAAGAATAGCAACACAATACGATATTTACCTATAATAAGGTTATATAAACGGCTTCTATAGGTGTTACCAACGACATTTACCACAGCTTAGTCTAACAATAAAAAAAAGAACCAATGGGTTTAAAAACAAAAAATAAATAGGACATGTTAAGGTTTCCGTAATTTCACTTTTGAAGATACTAGGTCGGGTTTGTATTGTATTGTATGGCGGGCTGGTTTCCGCAACTCCCCGTCATGGCGCGGTTTTTTGCGTGACTAGGTCGCGTTGCCGCGATATGTATCGAGTTGAAATAGAAGTCAACTACGCGATACAACGGGGAACGTTCCCCTGCATTTGTACGGCAGCGGTATGTTACAAAGAGTGAACAGGGTTTACGGCAATGCGTCCTATTAGGTATTCTATATGCAATTTTATTAGTTAGGGTTTTACAATCATATCTGTTACTAGCTGTCCCGCCCGGCTTCGCCCGTGACATACTTCGAACCCCGTGGCACCCATTTAATCCCGTCGTTTATTAATTTCACAATAATGTATGAAAATTGTCCAAATTACTTGATTACGCCCGCACGGCCCGGTCGAATTATGGTAACACGAAATTATTTTCTTTGAGCATTTTTTTGGTATTGCCATATTTCCTAAGGTATTCATTTAATTTGGAAGGTGGAAAGGGACAAAATAATCTTCATGAAATGCTGAAGCCAACTAACATATAAAAAATGATAAGGATTAATATTGTATTTGTGTAAACAGCCTTCAAATTACCGTTATATAATTGCGGCTTTTTAAAGTATTAAAATGGATGTAGTATGTTATCCTTAAGAGATAGACATATACCGTCGCGGACTCTTTTATAGACCTATATTAGATACACAATTCCACGGTACATTATTTTGTTATATCTCGAAGGGTTTAGGCAACGTTTACGTTAAAAGCTCCCAGACGGCTTATTTTTTCCGACACCCCCCAACATATATCGTTATGATTAAGCTAATGTATACAAAAACTTAACAAATTATACATAAAAACCTTCCTTTTAAATCACCCTATCTATTAAAAAAACTATTAAAATTCGTTGCGTAGTTTTAAAGATCTAAGCATACATAGGCACAGTCAGCGAAAAACGACTTTGTTTTATAATATGTGATTACATACAAATATCATATAGTAACATTGTTTGAAGTAATTAAAATAAAATAAATAAATATCCATCACGCCTTATCCCCGAACGGGTGGCAGAGGCATATTATATGCCCACTTTTCACCGTGTGGATTCCTGTCCCACGTAATAGGTGGTGAGCCCATTGCCGTGTTGAAATAGACAGACGCAAGTTGTGGCTACCTGCTGCTGAAGTTTTCAAGCCGCCCATAAAGCCATCAACCAGGCTTAACGACTGCCATTTTACTGGCAACCGGGACTAACGGCTTAACGTGCCTTTCGAAGCACGGAAACGCTCGCAAATGTAAATGCCACAAAGTGGTCACCCATCCGAGGACCAGCCATAGTGAAAGTTGCGTAACTCAGTGATCGTTTACAGAACACTGAAACCGCTAGGCCACGAGCGCTTCAAATCAAAACCTTCCTTTTAAATCACCCTATCTATTTAAAAAACTATTAAAATTCGTTGCGTAGTTTTAAAGATCTAAGCATACATAGGCACAGTCAGCGAAAAACGACTTTGTAATGATTAAGCTAATGTATACAAAAACTTAACAAATTATACATAAAAACCTTCCTTTTAAATCACCCTATCTATTAAAAAAACTATTAAAATTCGTTGCGTAGTTTTAAAGATCTAAGCATACATAGGCACAGTCAGCGAAAAACGACTTTGTTTTATAATATGTGATTACATACAAATATCATATAGTAACATTGTTTGAAGTAATTTACTTCTATTTTCGAGTGTAAGCATGTCATATTCTTCTAGTAGTTGTTCGTAGGTCAAATAATTACGATAACATCTGTACTGCATAGAGCGCAAGATTTTTTCTGGACAGACTCTAAACTTGTTTGTATTTACTGTAGTAGGGATCCCATACAAAATCCAAAAACCAGCAAAGTCCATTTGAGGTCGAACTAATGATTTGTAAAGAGCCGGTCGTGTGTATCTCTTGGTATTTCTCAAAACAAATTCGTATCTTTTAAACGCCTTGTTCACTATGTACTCGTATTATCAACGTCTAAATCTAGATGCAACTCGCTATCTAAGATAACACCCAGAGCTCTCATTGAACTGACACATTTCATGATATGGTTTTGGCTGGTAATTGTGTGAAATATTTTAAGGTCATTTGCATATATAAGCAACTTACAAAATTTAAAACAATCACATATACATTACATATAGGTATATCGTTAATAAATAGTATGACTAAAAGGGGGCCTAGAATTGAACCTTGTGGTACGGCAGGGCTTAGAATGGAATACTTTATTGTACACCATATCAAGTCTTATAAGGAATTTACTACTAAATTAAATGTACAATGGGCGGTCTTATCGCTAAATAGCGATCTCTTCCAGATAACCATAGGAAGAATTTGGGTTTAAGGAATTATCTTAAATGGTAGTTTATGGCGTACTGGCGTATTACTTACTAGGCATAGTAACAATGACAAAATAATGCTTACTGCTAAAGTAAATAAATGTACATAAATATACCTATAAATAAAATATAATATAAATAAATATATTAATATAACTAACTAACTATCTTCACGCTGTACTTCACCTGTAACTCCTTCTACCCTCAACTTTTGAACAATAAATATTCTTCTTCAATCGTTCCTCACTCATTCGTTGACGTGTCCAAACCAACGGAGCACGCCCTTTTCCAGCTTAACGCTGACACTTTCATTAAAACCTGCCATATTACGTATCACTTCGTTACGTATTCGGTCGGCCAAGGTAACGCCGCACAATTTTCAAAGTGATCGCATCTCCACAGCATTCAATTTACTTTCATGCATCTGCTGACATACCCAGGTTTCACTACCGTAAAGCAAAGTTGGCACTAGCACTGCGTTATGAATCGCCATTCGTGCTTCTTTTACGCTGCTTTGTCGCTTTACTAACTGGGACAAAGCACCGTTAACTTTGTTTCCGGCAGCTACTCGCCGTTCTACATCCGAATCACATCTTCCATCCGCGCTAAACATACTTCCTAAATACACAATTTCATTCACTTGTTCTAGACGTTCCTGGTTTACCCTAATCTCACATTTAGTTCTTACGTCAACTCTTTCAAATACTAGAACCTTAGTTTTACTTGCATTCAAGCGAAGACCCTTACTTTCACACACCTCTTTCATATTAGTGACTAATGCCTGAAGCAGCGTACAGCAGACAGTTTACTGTAAAGTCACCCAAATTCACACCCATATTAAAATCTTTCAACTTCTGCAGGGAACTGTCCAGATACACCATGAACAGCCAGGCGGACATGACACATCCCTGTTTGACGCCTGTACAGACATCAAAAAGAGTTGACACATCCCCCCCTACTCGCACGCAATATACACCCTATAAAGCGACTGTATTGCCCGCAGCAGCGAGCCGTCCACACCATATCCGGGCAGCAAGTCCCACAGCGTTTCTCTCACAACGTTATCAAATGCTTTCTCTAGATTTATAGAGAGAACTTTTCCGCGATCATGCGAAGAGAAAAACTTGATCCATGCAACCTCTTCCACGTCGGAATCCGCTTTGAGCCTCCCATAAATACCTTTCAGACTTTTCTTGTATTCGTGCCGTTATAACCTTTGCATACACCTTACTAGCTAAGCAGACCAAGCTGATCGCCCTGTAGCTGGAGCAGTTTAGGCGCGAGCCTTTCCCTTTGTAAATAGGAACTACAACTGCTACTCGCCAGTCATCCGAGACCTCACCCGTCCGCCAGCACAAGTTGCATAACAGACATAGTGTGTCCCAGACACGCGACCCAGCGTACTTGGTCATCTCAGCAGTAACTCTGTCTTTTCCCGCAGCCTTACCACATTTCATACTTCTTATCGCTTGTTCTATTTCTTTCATACTAATGACTTCAATGACATCGGGATCCGGAGCATCGAAGTGAGCTCCACTTCCCTATGTGGCATCTCTGTCTTTTCTTGCATACATCTTTCTATAATATTCACTCCATCTCTGCAGGACGTCAGTTTGGTCTGTTAGGACGTCATTGTTAACACTAAGCACTTTATTCATACTGCAGATTGCCGAACAACTCCGGGTCCTGCCTACCTCTTTCCAGAAGAGCTTGGTATTATCCCGGAAATTGGACGACCACCTTTCATCCGCTTTCATTCTGCACCTTTCACGAGCTTCTTCTATCAGTGCCTTCGTGTTAATAATTTCTGCAGCTTGTATCTCTCTTTCATATTAAAATCATTCCGCGAGGCAGAAAGAAGATGAAAACTTGCTTTCTTCTTCATTCGAACTCCTTCTTTCATTTCCTCATTCCACCATGCATCACGCTTATTACTACTGCCTCTTTTCGTTTCTCCACACACTTCCACAGCGGCATTTATCATACTGTCCCTAAGGTTCTGCCATACACTTTCCACATTCTCACTGCTTACATTGACGTCGCCAAGCTTTTCGGCTACCCTTTCATTATATTTATCCCTAATGGATGCATCCTGCAGCTTCCAGCTTTTGATGCTATAAGTCGGCTCAGGTTCAGGACACTCGGTACGATGACGCCAACCCGAGAACAGACCCCTAATCCTAGTTATGACTAGGTAGTGGTCTGATCCCAGTTCAGCGCCTCGATAAACCCTTGTGTCCATCACCTGTTTACGGAGCCGACTATCCATTAGGAATAGATCTATCATGCTTCTCTTTGACTTACATCTCCTCGTATACATATGAATTTGTTTGTGGTTGAACACTGTGTTCGCCACAAACAAATCCTTTTCCTTACAAAATGCCAGTATTAGCTTGCCAGCGTCGTTCACCCATACTTCCAGAGTACGGACTCAAAACCATCGCGAGCGGTACCCACCCATCCATTCAAGTCTCCACATACTATAAGTCTTTCATTTCCTTCTATCACATTTAGAGCTTCTCTCATACTCTCCCAGAAGTCCTCTAGCTCACTCGCGTTCGACGAAGATACTGGCGCGGAAGCAGCTACCAGGAAAATCTTCGTCAAACCAAGTTTTACACGGATCCAGAGGATTCTAGGACCTACCAGTTTGTACTCATACATACCGGAGGCCAATCGCGATGACAGCAAAATATCCAACCCCTCGACTGCCATGCTCGATCTCTGGTACTCCAGACCAAAGCACGAGCATCCCACCCGGGAGCTCCAAGACTTCGCTGCCCTTGCGCTTGGTCTCTGTCAAGCACACTGCATCTAACTTTCTCTCATTCATGACATCCATCAACTCATTCATCTTATCTGTCATTCCTCCCCTAACATTCCACGCAGCTACCCTGCACTCCGTCCTCCACTTCCCGCCGTGTCGGGCCGCGCGTGTAGGGTGGCGGTCCCCTACGCCGCTCTGGCACACACTTTTCGCACCAGCGGGGACGAACTGGTGCGCGTCGCCTCGGGGGCACGCCCTAGCATCACTCGTCCTGGTGGCACTCGTGTTGGAGTAGAATTGCAGCCGTAGCTGGCAGGGATGGCGACGTGCACGCTTCTACTATTCATCCCCTAATAAACTTTTTTTGTGGCCAGCATTCTAAAAGAAAAGTTTTTACTGTGTGACAATGCTTATGACCTGACGTCATTGACGTGTTGTTGTTAATAAATAAGCAAGTATATACCTATATACTTGCTTATTTATTAACAACAACTCATAATATCCCCGTAAAGTATTATTCTATCATACGTGCACAAAAAAAAATGCACTTGTTTTGCATTACTTAGATTACGCTTAACTGTGTATCAAACTGTTGTCAATACCTTATCAGTCCTACTTAACCTTTAGTAGCGTTATTTCCTGTTTTATTGACTTTTGCTTCAGATTGTTTCCACTTCCTCATTCGACTATCATGATTGTGTCATTTGTCGGTCAATAACTTTACAAATTTCTCAGTATTCTTACTACAACTTCAACCTTCTTAATAATGAGACCCTATTACTTGACTCTTTTGGTTGAACTTAACTTTTATACTACCCTTTTTACTGCCTTATCCATCAGGTGGATGGAAAGGAATTTCATTTATTTATACTTTATTTATTTTTCTTCCACAAAGGTGACTTATATCTTTACTATTTGACGCCCGCGGCTTCGCCCGCGTAGAGAAGTTTTCTCGTACCCGTTTCCCACAGAAACTTGTTCCCGGGTTAAAAAATAGCCTATCTGTTATTCTGATATATACGCTATATTACTGTGAAGTTTCATTAAAATCTATTCAGTAGTTTTTAAGTGAAAGAGTAACAAACATCCACACAAACTTTTGCATTTATAATATTATTAAGATTAAGATGTAAAAGGTATCAATTATCTTTTGTGGGAGACTGGTATCTGCACTAGGATTACATGCTACACAGATTACTAGGCCCTCCTATATTAATGCATACCTACCATTATGTGCACAAACACAAAGTCACAAAATAGACTATGATCAAAAATAGGAACTGTTCAAAGTAAGAAAGTTTGGTTGAATTTGTTTATCTCCGGAAGTAATAGTTTGAATTGAAATTAAAAATTTGTATTACATAGCGCAATCCACGAGGAAGGCTAGGGTGTGCTAATACGTAGGAAAACGGACCAGTAGTAATAAATGTCAACATACGTACAATATTGTAAAATTACTTATCGATGGGTGCCACGGGTGTTCGAAGTACGAGTATGTCGCACAAACTGTAGTTTCCTAAGAGTTCGAACGAACTTCGCATAACGTGACCGTATATTATATACTTAAATAATATCATGTCTTAAAATGATGACTGAGATGATGCAATCTTTAAGAAGAGTCTTTACAACCACCAGAATTCTTATTAGATATATTATTATGACTGGCATATAAACTTGTCTCAGATGAAATCTTTATTCATATAGGTCACAGAGTAACACTTATGAAAATCTAGATTACATCTTATACATTTACTGCCAGATTCGCAAAGCGGCCACTCTTTTCTAACCGTCAGTAATTACATTATTTTGATTTACATGATATTTGACCAATTACATAGTAATGAATTTATACAAAAAACAAAAACAAAATCAATGTTGTGTTTAAAATCATATCAAAATGAGAGCGATCTATGTGATTTTGGATTTATGTTAAGACAGTTTTAAAGTAGTATCATTGGTAACACCGTCATTACGTAAGCGGTAACGTGTTGGAACAAAGCCCTTAGGGATTTGCACATGAACAATAAAATCGTTAGGAGTCATATCACGCCCTATTTTTATACTGTAGGTATCCATATAGTTTAACTACTACTTCCAAGCCAATTGTTACTATGTTAATCAATATCAATTGTACATTTGTAACATGGACGCAATAAGCGATGTCTAATTGTCGATATACTTATGTTTTAAATTGAAGTGTTTTAGTAAATAGAAAATGAATAGATACCTATTTTTACAATCACTAATAAAAGAAAAACAATTTTAAATTAATCTTAGTAAAAAAAACAATTAAAACTATACCTAAATTAAATCTAGGTAGATTCTATCACCTATTTATACTGGGTCCTCTCGGTAGGGTACCCATGATGCAGGCAGCATTCCCACGATGAATAGCAAGAAAGCTACCTGCACGACATCGCCAGTCTCTTTCCTTAGACACTAACTTAATGTCGTGAAAAGACCATGTGCTCCGCGACCTCATGAACCTAGTGTCTCGACACCTAACGAAACGAAGTCATATTGGGTACCGAGACAACTGTACTTGCTAATTTTCAGCCGCTCGCGTATTGGTTTTTGGATAGTAGCCGGGAGGTAAGACACTGCAAGAGTATCGGTGCCCGTGGTGCTATCCTCCAGGGTAATAATGACATCCCGTTGGGCCGCTTACAATTCATGGTAAGCTTTATGTCGTAGTTACATTTCCAACATGATGAAATTTACAATATAACTTGGTTGCGCCGGTATACGATTCGAAAGTTGCCGCGTTATTTTTTCTATGTTGCATCGCCGATCTCCATTTGTTTTTAATTAATAAGTTGTCGACGCTCCCCCTCTCTTCCCTTTATTCCATTTCTATTTCGCACCTACCTGTCTCGCATAAGAGAAGAGCGAAACCGCTGTGTTACCGTCATCTAGCGGTAGAAAACTCCACCGCAGCGCTGCCAACACACAGGCAGCGAAGACGGACTGAAGAGGGAGTACTGCAATGGCCGCGCGCGCGCTCGCATAAACTTTTCGCAATAATTGTGTTTTCCATGGATAAATAGTGTTTTCGTGCAATGGAACCAGGTTCCAAGTTCAGGGACGTCCCCGGCAGCCTCTACCTCAGCATCTCGCAGCAGCAGAAAGGTAGTAGTGTGCAAACATTCCTGTTTCCATTTCTTTTTCGTCGACAACCGCGTGTAAATTTCATTTTTGTCTTTCCCCGCAAATACAGTCCGCTTCGAATTTATTTACCTCGCCCGCTCAACCATTTTCTGGTTAAAAGTCCGCGCGCACAAGTACCTACGCTCGCTCGCGTTTCATCTCGCTGCTCGTCACCGCTTCCATTTTGATCGTTCGTTAGTTTTGCACTGTAGGCTATAGTTGTTTTGTTTTAACAATGCCTCCGAAAGAGATTCCGGATCCACAGTTTAAACTATTACACGCTAAGAAGGATAGCCTTTTTAAGCGTATGCAATTAATTTGTGATTATTCATCGAGGATCGCAGATGAATCAATAAAATAATTGTTTTTATCCTCGATCGTTCTAGTAATTTATGTATCAATTGTCTCAGTAAGTAACATCGTATTTCATTTTGTAATTCGAATCATTTTTGTCGCAAGTGTAATGGTAAGCACCATTCATTATTACACTTCGAAAACAATAATGCCGCGTCCAATTTAAACTCAGTTGGTACCTCGCGCGTTAATGGTAATAATTCGCTTGTAGTTAGCAATGCACCCGCCATGTCCGGTAGTTCGTCCGTCGATTATGGCTGCGCGAACTTTGAGCCTAACCGACCGCCCGCTGTGACGTCACAGCCGACCGCGCCGTTGAGTGGCGACTCGGAGCGCTCTTGCGTGTTTTCGTCCCCGTCCCCGCCTAGCGACGGCGGCGCCACTGCCGCGCGCCTCCAGCCGAACGATGTCGCTTTGTGCTCGCTGTCGAGTTTGCACACAAGCTCTACAACGGTACTTCTGGCAACCGCTCGAGTTGTTGTTTACGATTCGCATGGTAGGGGACATAGTGTTCGCGCAATTTTAGATAGTGCTTCTCAAAGTAATTTTATTAGTAAAAATTGTTGTAGTCGTCTTGGTTTGCATATAAATAACCGCCCCGCCTGTAATGTTGTGAAAGGTATTGAGGGTTCCACTAAAGCCGTTCAAGGTTCTGTAGGGATTAAATTCCACTCGCGTTTTGATTTTGATGTTAGTTTTTCGATGGATTCGCTAGTCGTCGATAAGGTTACCGAACTTTTACCAACTGTCGCAGTCAATACCTCATTATTGACTAATTTTAGAGATTTGCCTTAGGCCGATGATACTTACGCCGTTCCAGGAGATATTGATTTGTTAGTTGGCGCTTCGATTTTCCCGCACCTCCTGTTGCAGCATATGGTTCAAGGTCACGCATCGCACCCCGCGCCGCTCGCCTTAGAGACGGTTCTTGGTTTTGTTATTGTTGGTTCCGCACCCGCTTGTTTTGATTGTAACTCGACAGTGTCATATTTTTGCGCCGTCGTGCTGCTGGACTCCGCTGTCCGTCAATTGTGGGAGATAGAAGAGGTGAACGTCCCTCCTATTGTCAGCCCGGATGATAAACTTTGTGAAGAGTTTTATAGTCGCACGACTACTCGCGATAGTGATACACCTCTTTAAGGGTGATGTTAATTAGATTATTTATACTGTTGATTGATGGCGCTTGGTGAAACTTGCTACACATATTAAATAACACAACATTTACTTTGTAAACCTGACCGGTTTGGCCTCACGGCATTCTTAAAGGTACACAATATGACGACTGGTCCTAGAAAGTATACTTATAGTATACTTTCTAGTTTAGTATACTTATAGTATACTTTCTAGGTCTACTATAGTATACTTATGGAAGAACAGTACAAGTGGTGTTATTTAATATGATGTTAATTAACTTGGAGATTCGTTTCAGTCAGCCGAAAAACGCTTCTTTTGTTTAGTACGGAAAATGACAATCCAAAAAGACATCTCCAAAGTTGAAGGAGGCTTACGATAGCGTAATAGTAGAATATTTGGATAAAGATTTCATTTCACCCGCGCCTCCCGAAACCGAAGAGACGAAGCACGCTTCTTCATATACCATACCGCACCATGGAGTTGTCCGCGAGGATAAACTAACCACCAAGTTGCGCGTTGTTTTAGATGGCAGCGCCAAAACTAGTTCGAATGTTTCGGTAAACGATATTTTGCACAGTGGTCAAAATCTCCAAGGTAATTTGTTCGAAATTATAGTTAACTTTCGCTTATTCGCTGTCGTGCTTTCAGCCGACATTAGACAAATGTTTCTTTGTATTGGTGTTCGCGAATCAGATCGCCGATTTCAACGCATTTTGTATAGATTTTCGCCGCAGGAACCTTTACAGGTTTACGAATTTAATCGCGTTTGTTTTAGACTTAAATCCAGTTCCTTCCACGCTCTTCGCACTGTCAATCAGCTCGCCGCCGATAAGGCGACAGTTACCCGAAGGCTAAGGAGACTGTAGAAACTGGTCTGTACATGGATGACTATATTTATTCTGTGCAGACCGAAGATCAAGTTATCGCAACTGCGGCTGAAGTAATTGATCTCATGAAGGCGGGTCATTTTGATCTCGTAAAATGGACTGATAATTCGCAAACGGTCCTGGATTCGATTCCACCGTCGTATCGCTTGTCGACTGTCAAGGAGTTTGATAGTAATGATACGCACAAGGTTCTCGGTTTGCGTTGGTCACCTTCGTCCGACATGTTTAGTTTGAAGGTTTGTCCTGCACCGTCAACCTGCACTAAGCGCACCAAATTGTCGTGTGTCGCACGCATATGGGATGTAAATTGGATTTGTAGCACCTGTCGTCTTGTACGCAAAGCTTCTCATAAAAGAACTTTGGCTGTCCAACTGTGACTGGGACGACATTCCTTCTGACTACATCCTTAAATTGTAGGACCGCTTTAGAGCCGAGCTTCCTATGCTCGAACAAATTAGAATACCGCGCCATGTTGGCATCTCCGATAGTATTGTAACTGTTTTAGGTTTCGCTGATGCTAGCGAGAAAGCGTATGGGGGTGTTGTGTACTTCCACGTTCGTAACGGTGATGACATCTCATTTCACCTTATAAGCGCTAAATCTAAAGTAGCCCCTAGTAAGGTAGTCTCTCTCGCTCGTCTCGAGCTGTGCGCAATATTGGTTCTAGCCCAGCTCATTAGTTCGATTGTTAGTAGTTGTCGCAACCGCATTAATATAGATAGAATTTTCGCATTCTCGGACTCGACCGTCGCTTTGTGTTGGACACATTCTTCGCCCCATCGTTGGGTTACATTTGTCGCAAATAGGGAGGCAAAAATTCAGTCGGAATTGGCGCCGCAAAACTTTTATCACGTCTCAGGTATAGACAACCCTGCCGATTGTTGTTCTCGTAGGTTAACACCTGCACAGATTTTGGATCATCCGTTGTGGTTCCATGGCACTTCCTGGTGCCAAGCTCCACCTGATGAATGGCCTGTTAGGCCTTTCAACCCCGCTACTGTGTCCACGCCGCCAGAGGAAAAGAAAACCTATTTAGTTACTACCGCACCGCTCGAAAAATCGCCTATCTTAGAGTTGGCTAGCCGTGTTTCATCGTGGTCGATTCTTTTACGTAGTTTTGTTTTTATTTGTCGATTTTTGAAAATCCTTCCTCTTCTCGAGCATGTTACCGCCTTTGACTTAAACAAGGCTGAGTTAATCGTGCTTCGTGAACTTCAGCGATTTTATTTTTCGTCTGAAATTAAAAATTTTAAATTAAATAAACCTTGTAGTCGCGCTTTTCAACATTTGAAACCTTTTTTGAAGGATGGCCGCATTCGAGTTGGTGGTCGTTTGAGCCAGTCCGCATTAGAGTACGATCAAATGCATCCTATAGTTCTCCCGAGCAAGGATCATATCGTTGATCTTTTAGTTGAATATCACCATAGGGTGAATTGTCACGCTGGTCCAGATTTATTAATGTCGATTTTGCGCCATAAATACTGGATTCTCTCCTCACGCAATTTGATTCGTTCGATAGTTCATAGATGTATTCCGTGTTTCAAACTTCGCCCGAAGTCAATCGCGCCCGAAATGGCCGATCATCGTCCTCGTCGTGTTGTTCAGGCTGCTAAACCGTTCGTACACACGGGTACAGATTACGCTGGCCCTTTCAGTTTCTCGTGGTCGTGGTATACGCTCCATGAAAGCTTATGTTTGTCTTTTTGTTTGTATGATGACTCGCGCCGTTCATATTGAGTTAGCTGGTGACTTGAGCACGCCATGCTTCATGGCTGCATTTATAAGATTTTTGTCGCGTTGGGGTTCCGTATCTCGAATGTATTCGGACAACGGTACGAATTACGTCGGAGCTCGTCGTAACCTTTCCGAACTACATAATTTTTTGCGTTCCAAACACTTTAACACGGAATTTGTCTACGTCTTAGCTGAAAACCGCATTGAGTGGTCGTTCAATACGCCCGCCGCAAGCCACTTTGGTGCCAATTGGGAAGCTAATTTTAAAAGCTTAAAGTCGCACCTGTTTCGCGTTATAGGTGAACAGATACTCACGTTTGAAGAGCTGAGCACCGTGCTCACTCAAGTCGAGGCCGTAATGAATACGCGTCCTCTTTGTCTAGTGATACCTCGGAGCCGCTTGCACTGACTCCAGCGCACCTTTTGAATGTTACACCGTTAAAATATTTACCCGCTTTTGAAATAGAGGAAGATCGACTTCATCTTCTCTCGCGTCATGCCTTATTGGATAAACTCGTTCAATCGTTTTGGAGGCGTTGGAGGACAGACTATTTGCATACGCTACAGTCACGTCAGAAATGTAATACTCCATCGAACCCTTTACTGTCGGTACTGTCGTAGTTATTTTAACTGAAAATATGCCTCCATTACATTGGCCTCTTGGGGTAGTAGAAGAAGTTTTCCCTGGGTCAAATAGTATAGTTCGCGTTAAAACCGCAACTGGTTCGTACTTGCGACCAGTTATTCGTCTTTGTCCTTTGCCTAATCAACAGGAACTTCAATAACAAATTTAAATTGTTCGATTAGGTTTAGTTTAGTTTAGTTCGATAGCATTTTGTTTATTTATTTTGTTTAAAGCTTAGTGGCAACTGTATAATCAGTTGTTCCTTTTTCGAAGGTAGCCCTTCAAGCCGGGGGGGAAATGTATACGATTCGAAAGTTGCCGCGTTATTTTTTCTATGTTGCATCGCCGATCTCCATTTGTTTTTAGTTAATTAGTTGTCGACACTTTCCCTCTCTTCCCTTTATTCCATTTCTCTTTAGCACCTACCTTGTCTCGCATAAGAGAAGAGCGAGACAGCTGTGTTACCGTCATCTAGCGGTAGAAAACTGCACCGCAGCGCTGCCAACACACAGGCAGCGAAGACGGACTGAAGAGGGATTACTGCAATGGCCGCGCGCGCGCTCGCCTAAACTTTTCGCAATAATTGTGTTTTCCATGGATAAATAGTGTTTTCGTGCTATGGAACCAGGGATCCAAGTCCAGGGACGTCCCCGGCAGCCTCCACCTCAGCATCTCGCAGCAGCAGCAAGGTAGTGTGCCCATTCCTGTTTCCATTTCCTTTTCGTCGACAACCGCGTGTAAATTTCATTTTTGTCTTTCCCCGCAAATACAGTCCACTTCGAATTTATTTATCTCGCCCGCTCAACCATAACTGATTAATTATATTTTAATACACTGCTATAATATGGACATCAAATAATGTAAATGGATGTGTTTTGCCATGAATATCTCAAAAAATACAGTAACATTATTCTATATGGTTTTCGTGCCATTTTCGCGTGTTTTTCACATCATTGAATCTTTGCTTGTCCGCCATTTCAGCTATATTACAATTAGCCTTCATGAGTATACTGTCCTCCTTGTTTACTACAGAACCTTCAAACTGGTGGAACCCCTCTGTTCATATGAATGAACAAGGTTCATTCATAGGTACTTATTAAATAATTATATTACGTCACCTATCATAACTCTGTAAATTCTAGATTTTGTACGCGTACGGGCTGGATCTTATACTCGTACTTAATCTGAAGTCAAATAAAATTGTGTAGGTCATTATAATCTGAGAATTAGTTTTTGTTGTGTCTCATATATGCACTTAACAATTGACGTCCACCAACTCCTCATCTAATCCATTATCTTACAATGCAATAATGCCTTCATAAACTGGTAAAAAAATTACCATCAATTTACTAGGTAATGCAAGTAGACTAGGTCCAAGGTTTTCGGGGCTGACACTAATTGACGTAGATGTGAGACGTGAAGTCTCCAAAATTTTAATCTGAATGAAAAAATCCAGAAGCAGGTCTTTACTTTTTAAATAAAATAAATATCCATCACGCCTTATCCCCGAAAGGGTGGCAGAGGCATATTATATGCCCACTTTTCACCGTGTGGATTCCTGTCCCACGTAATAGGTGGTGACCCCATTGCCGTGTTGAAATAGACAGACGCAGGTTGTGGCTACCTGCTGTTGAAATTTTCAAGTCGCCCATAAGGCCTTCAACCAGGCTTAACGACTGCCATTTTACTGGCTACCGGGACCAACGGCTTAACGTGCCTTCCGAAGCACGGAAACGCTCGCAAATGTAAATGCCACAAAGTGGTCACCCATCCGAGGACCAGCCATAGTGAAAGTTGCGTAACTCAGTGATCGTTTACAGAACACTGAGACCGCGAGGCCACGAGCGCTTCTTTTTAAAAGATTGGAAGCTTATTCTACAAGGTTATTTTAGTGTGAGTGGGCTAATGGTGCGCAGGTGCAATGGTGAGTAGGTGTTTCTAGAGGATTACAATAGCACTGAGTGTCTGGGTCCCTCAAACCGATCATGAGTTCTATCTATATATGCCCGACGTAAAATATTTGATCAAGGATTTTTGTTTAAAATTCTTAATAATATTGTTGATTTCTCTTACATTTGGGAAAAATCTTATTTAGAATACGAAGACCTGGCTTCCGCTCAAGCGACTTTTGCACAGTTCCCTTTTATAGAACAATTTACACAAGTAATAACTTCTTTAGGCGAAGTGTTGATGATTATAATAAGCAATGTAAACAGTTGGGTATATTCAATTGCGATGTATCAAAGTACAGAAGAGAGTTAAGTTCAATTTATTCAAGAAACATGTAACCTAAAAAAAAAATATTTAACCTAGGTGGCAAATGTAGTGTCTATGTCCATGTATTCATACTTATTTAGTGTATCTCTACTGTATAAGGTTATGTACTTTTTGGTTTGGGTAAGATTACCCAAACCAAAAAGTTACCAAATTATGTAATGGAACTCCAGGTCCATAAGGAACAATGTTTTAAGCATAAAATTATGTAAAAGACTGTTTATTTCGTGAATAAAATAAAATAAATAAAATCTCTCAATCAATTGTGATCCAAATGTCAGCCAGGCCAGATCACACGCCGCCTCTTTTGGATCTACTTTTGACGAACCGCTCAGCCTCAGTGTGACCGTAAGCGTCCCATTAGATACCACCAAGTCCAACAACCACCGTGTCGCGCAGGCTCGCATGCTGGTGTCATGACCTGCACATGCAGTAGTGCTGACGCGACGATTATGGCTCTTGGCAAACAGGGAGGATCTTTGAGATTACTTTGCTTTTGTTGCATGATATCGGCGCTACTTTTCAGGCAAGGCTCCGTCATTTAGCGCCTCTGCGATTTCTGGGGAGATCAATATAGGGGTGGAAAGCCACATCCCATACACATATATTGCCAACATCCGTAAAGCTAGGCCTCGGTTCGCGCGTGAGTGTACCGAGGCTGTGTAACAAAATCTCGGGGGGACGCTTCAACAGACGTATAACTTCGCAGCGTACAACAGAGCTACTAGGGTCAGCAAAAGAAACTTTAAAAGAGTGAATGCTCAGCACGCCGCAGGGCTGGTTTAGGAACTTCCAACGGGATAAGCAATGCAGGTTAATTTTGGTATACCCTGATGGATTACCTGTCACCCTGGCTGACAAGCTGACAAGCTGAGCTCAGTCAACCTTATCTTATCTGCTTATCCAAGTTACGTGATCACTTATAGTCACGACAAATACTCTCTTTGAAGAGCACGTGACTGGCATCATTAGGCTAGGCAGTGTTTTACTTCACGTTCCCCAAGTTTTACGCAACTATATCATTGCTCTCTGTAAAATACTATAATTGATTCATATAGTTTCATGAAATAATGCAATAGATGTATGCTTCTAATACATGAATGTACCTGTCTGATGAAGGGTGAATTCCACGGTTTCTTCGGTCCTGCCATTGTGACACTCGCCGCTCAGTACCATCACACAAACAAAGAATGTACTATCATGTCACTATTGTTTATATGCAGTTCCCGGCAGCGAGTACCGAAATGACCTTGATGATTAGTTCTTCGAGTACCTGTAGATAAATAAACAGATAGATAGGTACATACGTGATTTTAATCTTGAAATCTTTATAAATATACACTGCTGATCAGAATACCGTGTGTCAGGCAATCAAAGGCGTAGTGTTTTTTTGAAAACTTACGTAAAGAAGTTTAAAAGATCTATCCAATTAGTAAAAAATACATACATACATATTGTCACGCCTTTATCCCCATACTATACGTACACATTTCACCGTATGCATTTTTGTCCCACGTAACAGGTGGTGAGCCATTTCAACGGCGCTTACAAAATGTCATACACTAAAACTAAAGAAAAAATAATATATTTAAAGTGACCACCGGTTCGGAACGCTGAGAAGAACCGGCAAGAAACTTAGGAAGGCTTTCTTTTTGGTGGCCTATTTACAATTTAATATTTTAATTATGTATTTTATGACTATAATATTTTATTTGCCAGCATATCATTTCCAGGCATCCCTGTCCTGTAAATATTCTTTAATAGAGTGATAACCTTTTTCACAAAGCTTTCTTTTAATATACTTTTTAAATTTATTTAATGGTAAATTTCTCAGGTCACAGGGAAACTTGTTGTTGTAAAAGCGTATACAATTACCCTGGAAAGAATCTCCAATCTTATGCAGCCGACTGTGGTGAACTGAAAGATTGTTTTTATGTCTAGTGTTTATATTATGTATATTACAGAGTTTAGTAAACTGTGATAGATTTTTCTGAACATATATAAGATTGGCAAAAATGTATTGTGATGCTACGGTTAGAATATTTATTTCATTGAATTTTTCTCGGAGGGAGACTCTGGGGCCCAAATTATAAATTGCGCGTACAGCCCGCTTTTGAAGAACAAACATGTTATTTACATCTGCAGCACTCCCCCAAAGGAGAATACCGTAAGACATAATACTATGAAAAAGCTGAAGTAAACCATTCTAGCCGTATCCACATCTGTTAGAGTCCTGATCTTTTTTACAGCGTAAGCAGCCGAACTTAACCTAGATGCCGTCTTTTCTATGTTTGGGCCCCACTGCAAATTGGCATCAATAGTTATACCAAGGAACACAGTAGATTCCACAAACTCTAAAACTTGTCCATTCAGTCGAACATTGGCCGTAACTTGTTTTACATTTGGTAGAGTAAATTTAATACATTTAGTTTTGTTTTCATTTAGGCAAAGATTATTTGAGCTGAACCAATGAACTCAAAATCAATGAGTATCGTCTGCCAACAAAACAATCCTATTCCTGTCCCCTACATAAAATGGTAAATCATATAAATGAGGAACAAGAATGGCCCAAGTATCGAGCCTTGTGGCACACCCATTGTAACCATGGATCCTACAGAACGTGTACCATTAATATCGACCCTTTGTATTCTATTGTTTAAATATGAAGACAGAAGGTCGAGAGCTTTGCCTCTTATTCCATAGTGATGTAATTTTTTGCACAGCGTTTCATGTTGAACGCAATCAAAAGCCTTGTATAGATCGCAGAATATACCTAATGCATCTTGCTTGTCTTCCCAGGCTTCATGAATACATTTTAATAACTCAACACCAGCATCGGAAGTTGAGCGCCCTTACGTAAAACCAAACTGTTTCGTATGAAATATTTTATGAACATTAAAATGGGATAGCCTTTGATACAAGATATTTTTTTCAAATACTTTGCTCAAAGTTGGCAGCACTGACACTGGTCGGAAATTAGACGGGTCTGTAGCGCTGCCAGCCTTGAACAAGGGTATGACTTTGCTGTGTTTCATTAAATCAGGAAATATACCACTAGAAACACAGTCATTAAACACAGTTGCTAGATGGGGCGCAATGACCTCAATTATACATGATGCAGTTTTGACCGATAATCCCCAAAGGTCCGCGGTTTTCTTAATTTCAATACATTTAAAAGTTTTTATAATATCCTTTACAGATTCTTCCAATAAATGTCCAGAGGGTCTGGAAGACGCTTGGAGAGATTTAGTCGTCAAAATAGGTACATTTTTAAAGAAATGTTCAAACTCCGTCGCCACTTCCAGGTCCCCTGTAACATGGCAACCATTTACTTTTAAGTGGAAATTCCTTTCTGTCACCACAGATCTACCGCACTCCGAGTTAATGATATTCCAAGTCATTTTTATATTATTAACAGAATTAGAAATTTTATTTTTAATGAAGTTTGACTTTGCAAGATAATATGTTTGTTTAAATATCTTAGAATAATTTTTTACTTATTCCTGAAAGGTTTGGTTAAAATTATATGATTTCTCTGAATATAATTCAAATAATTTGTTCCTACTTTTAAAGATACCTGGTGTAGCCCAGTCACAAAAAACAGGGCGACCGTCAATCTGTAGAGTTTTTGAGGTAAAAACTTTGCCAAACTCATCATAAATCAAATTAAATAAGTGTGTATGTGACTGGTCTACACAAGTGGAGTCAGGTAGATATGGCAATCTCTTTACTATATTTTCTTTAAAAATATTCAAACAATTTTGGTTAATTGGTACATATTTAAATTGTTTTTTTTTGCAAACTTTATTACTAGTTTTAGGAAACTTTATCCATTGGCCACGATGATCTGACTCTACAGGATCCACAATACCTTTATTTATAGGTTTAATATCAGTAAAAATATTATCAATACATTTTGGACTGGTAGCTGTAATACGAGTAGGTTCTAAGAATGTACTATGCAGATTAAAGGATTTAAATAAATTTTTCAATTTATTTCTCTCTGATGGAGTTAATGATGTATCTAGTATATCAACATTAAAATCTCCACAAACTATTATAGATTTCTTAGAACATTGGCATTTGAACATTGCTTCTTCAAGCTTTTTTTCAAATTTAATGTAAGGAGCATCAGGGGGACTGTATACACTTAACAAGATGAAATGCTCAAACTCAATACTGGCAATCTCAATAACTCGCTCAATGGAGAGGGCTACTAAATCCTTACGTTCTTTAAATTTTAAGTTTTTATTAATTAATATTAAAGAACCTCCACGTTTAGAATGTTTTCTATTGAACGAGCTAGCAACATGGTGATTTATGAAGTTCAACAATGTAATTTCATGATCTTTTAACCAGTGCTCTGTAGCACAAAAAATATTAATAGAATTTGCATTAATGTAAAGCTTCTACCAGGCTTAACGACTGCCATTTTACTGGAAACCGGGACCAACGGCTTAACGTGCCTTCCGAAGCACGGAAACGCTCGGAAATGAAAATTCCGCAAAGTGGTCACCCATCCTAGGACCACCTATAGCTAATGTTGCTTAACGCAGTGATCGTTTACAGAACACTGAATCAGCGGGGCCACGAGCGCTTCACCACATTCTAGGAAACCACAAAACAAATAATCAATATCAGAATAGTTAGGAATCAAATCAGAGACATCTTAATCTATATATTTCATAGAACCAAGCGTGTCAGGGAGCTTCAACCTTTTCTAATACGAATACTCTGTTATTAAAGAGGAGAGGTAGTCCTTTGACAGGCGAGTATACGATTTTGTCTACAACTTGACGTAAACTTAGCACTTACTTTCGTCTCTATAAAGGCGCGAGCAACATTCCTTGCTATGTGGCGAAAACTAAGACTAATTTGGATTTTAAGCTTGAATATTCAAACATATCTATTCTGACTTGACAAAATGTATTAATTATTATATTTTTTTTATTTATTTAATTTTCATATACAAATTGTTATAGCTAGCCAGTACAACAGTTATCAAAAAACCTTTACAGGTTTATCCTGACAACCACATTCATTCGACACTATTATTCCATTTTATAAAAGTAATTACTTACGAATCTAAAGAAACACATTTTCCCACTCTAAAAAAAATACTAAAAACTATTTATTATCTACGAAAAATCATTATACATTGTTAAATTAAATTACAACATCTTATGTGGGTAATTAGATAAAAATAAACAGAACATCTGAAACTTGGTATTGAAAACAGCGAAAGTGCAGTATTAAGCTATAATAAAGGGCACATTCGCCTCTTTGAATGCGCAAAGCTATATAGCAATAACGCACGAACCAACTACAGCGTGATCTGAATTCTTTTTTTTTTTTAATACTAAAATAAAAAAATAAATATCCACCACGCCTTATCCCCGAAGGGGTGGCAGAGGCATATTATATGCCCACTTTTCACCGTGTGGATTCCTGTCCCACGTAATAGGTGGTGAGCCCATTGCCGTGTTGAAATAGACAGACGCAGGTTGTGGCTACCTGCTGTTGAAATTTTCAAGCCGCCAATAAGGCCTTCAACCAGGCTTAACGACTGCCATTTTACTGGCAGCCGGGACCAACGGCTTAACGTGCCTTCCGAAGCACGGAAACGCTCGCAAATGTAAATACCACAAAGTGGTCACCCATCCGAGGACCAGCCATAGTAAAAGTTGCGTAACTCAGTGATCGTTTACAGAACACTGAGACCGCGGGGCCACGAGCGCTTCAATACTAAGGGTCGTATTATAGAACCTTACTCAAGCCTCAAGTATTACTTAGAACTAGTTTTAAGCTGAGCTTTTATTATAGAACCTTACTCGATTCGTGAAACGTCAATCTAGAATCACCTGAGAGCTGTCACAGTGAAATGACGTTTGATTCATATTATAGAACAGTGCTCAAGTGTCATTTCAGTAATCCTTTATTTTTAAACCATATTCAGCTCAGATTCGCTACTTGATTCGAGATTTGCGAGCAGTTTTCGTAAGTTTAGTCGACACCACGCTCAAGCAGAGATTTTAGTTAACAAAAATAAAAGATAGCCTCGTTTATCTTTCTAAAATGGATATTTTTGAAGATAAATAGACTATTACTTACTTATCATTCACGTGTTTATCCCCGAAAGGGTGGCAGAGTCATATTTACGCCCCTATTTCAGTGCCAGCACATTCTACCAAACAGCAGACCCGTACCAATCAATAACAATTACTTTACAAAGATATTAATTCAGTATTATATCAATACCGAAGACAGTGTGATCTTGTATTGTGTGGCAGTGTGGATCGTATTGCTTCATTCTTTTATTTCAACTACCACACTTTTAATAGAAATGTGATAATAAAATAATACCTATGATAATAATGAGATATGTGGATATTAAAAAATAATGTCATTATTATGGTTGTGTTGTAGAGTCAATGTCGCTTACGAGTAGTGTAGCTATGTACCATCAAACACATAACATTAAACACAAGATAATACCGTAAATGATGGAACATTTGTTAAAGCAATACCAGCGTGGACATCCTTTTTATGCCACAGCATCCTTTCAGGATAGTACTGTAGCTTGTGCTGTACTGCACTATTGTGCCTATTATATTAATATCCCTATTGACTTCCAATACACTTTACCCCCTAAGAGAGTACTCCATATAATAAGAACATGATCATTCAATATGTAGGAGGAATAGGAATAGATAAAGGAGAGGTTTCAAAGCGATTTGTAGATGCTGACTTTCATATAATTTTTATTAAAGTGAAAAACATGATTTGGTTTAGGATGGGGTTTGACCCGTAACCTATGTCTAACCAGGGCAATGTTCTAAGCCACTTAGGTATCATAACCATACCAAAATAAGTTGAAATTATTTACTATATTTTCATTGTCACTCGTTCAAGCCCCATCTTAAACCGAGTTATCTTTATCACTGTAATAACATTTATTTGAATGAGAGGTGTGTACACTACAACTTATAACAACCATCATCAATAGATAAAATATTTATTTTAATGATTTGTTAGACTATATTAATTAAATATTCATATTAAACAATACAATTATATTTTATTTTATTTAATTTAAATAAAGAACCTAAAAATAATTAATCATTATTATTATTATTTCTTAAGATAATGATTTGATGACAGATTCTTTGGTACTTTTTTGTGGTGAATATTGTGCACGACAGGCTCTGCAAGTTTTTGGACGCTTGTGTCACAGTCGACAATCTCATTAATAACAAAAGGACAAGAGTTTCAACTTCTTTTCTCTGAGATTCTATTATTTCCACAGTATCTGTTTCAGCTTACAATATCACTGTAACAAAAAAAAATCTTCAGGTATCTTACTGGCTCGGTGGTGTAGGTGATAGTGTATGTGACTGCTACTCATGTGAAGGTCCCATATTGGAATAAATATTTGTGAGATCCCCAAATGTTTGTTTAGAAGTTTGGGTGTTTGCTCTATAACAATGTATATATTTAGATATACAGTATGTTTATCAGGTGAGTAGTTCCCATAACCCAAGCTTAAAGGGTTAGATGGCGTTGTGTGAAAAGTGTCCTACAATGTTTATTTATAAACTCATTACCTACTTACAACTTTGATTCACGGTGTTAAAGCTTCTGTTCTACATGTGACTTTAAGCTCTATCTTTCTATCCTCTCAAGGTTGTTTATGACAGAGCCCCGAACCCTATGCAACCAATGTTACAAAGTGTACAAAACTCTATAATATTTTCAACAAATAATAGGTAATTACCCGGTATGTGTCAATACTCTCTGGTATTTAAATTCAGTGCATATGTTACATTAGATAACTAGATCCATATCGGCATCAGGATAAAGACTTCTACAGACAGTGGCTATATGGTACTGCCTTTCACACGTAAGTTCATCACGCTGTCTTGCTCTGAAATTTTACCACAAAGCGGGTCAACTGCTCTCCGGATGCCTAGAACAAAAATAGAATGAATCTTATTAAACAGTTATCATGAATTACTAGATGGTGTATATCTGCACAAATATATAAGACCATAAACCTCCAACACTTACTGTTTCGATAGTTTTTGTAGTAAATATACTTTTCTGAAATATTGGCCCAAGACGTTGTATGGCATCGTTTTTTATTTTGTATACCTAATATTCTTGAAAGATTTCAATATTTCTAGTAATAGATTCCTTTGGACGATCGTAAAATTCTTCTATTTTCAGATATGTACAGAATTAGAAGAATTTCAATTAATTTACAATGTAAACATAACACTGGCACCATAATATCAAATGTCAGTCAAGCAAAGTTTATTAAACTCGCGATCCATTTAACGCAGAGAAAAGGTTCATTTTATGAGTCCGGGACTTCCTCTACAGCAGTTTTTTGTTTAGTATTTTGAAGTAAGGATACTTTAAAGCAATCACAGAGGTGATTAAATCATTTCAATGAAAAAAAGTAAATAAAAAATAAGCTTTTGAAACATAAATATCAAAAAGTAAGCTGCGTGGAATGAAAACAAAATATGTAAGGAATAAAAATGTAATAGAAAACAGACTGCTTTTAGGCTTGCAACATTCCAATGCGTATTCTGGCGATTGGAGATTTGGATATTTACTCAAGGTTACTTTTCACCGATCTGAGTATGGGGATAGTTCTATAATAAACCACATGCTTATGTCTAGATTTAGCACTCAAGTGTCAATCTGCTAAATTCCGTTTATGTGTGACTTGAGTTAGTTTCTGTAATACGACCCTAATACTATTTATTAAATAGGTAATTCATTTAATAATCGTACTATAATACTACGCAATGTTGATCTATGAGTACCTAAATGAGTTAATGTGTTATAACTATTATGAAAAAGAAAATAAAGAGGTGACGTAAGAACTAAATGCGAGATTAGGGTAAACCAGGAACGTCTAGAGCAAGTGAATGAAATTGTGTATTTAGGAAGTATGTATAGCGCGGATGGAAGATGTGATTCGGATGTAGAACGGCGAGTAGCTGCCGGAAACAAAGTTAACGGTGCTTTGTCCCAGTTAGTAAAGCGACAAAGCATCGTAAAAGAAGCACGAATGGCGATTCATAACGCAGTGCTAGTGCCAACTTTGCTTTACGGTAGTGAAACCTGGGTATGTCAGCAGATGCATGAAAGTAAATTGAATGCTGTGGAGATGCGATCACTTCGAAAATTGTGCGGCGTTACCTTGGCCGACCGAATACGTAACGAAGTGATACGCAATATGGCAGGTTTGAATGAAAGTGTCAGCGTTAACCTGGAAAAGGGCGTGCTCCGTTGGTTTGGACACGTCCAACGAATGAGTGAGGAACGATTGACGAAGAATATATATTGTTCAAAAGTAGAGGGTAGAAGGAGTCAGGGAAGGCCGAGACTTACATATGAAGACCACGTGAGCAGATTGCTCAAAAACGGAAAGGTCAAAAGTACTAGGATACCCAGACGTGCGTGTATGAAGCGATTGATGAATCTCGGAGAAGCGAAAGAAGTATGCATGGATCGCGAAGCCTGGCGATCTGTCCTCTCTGACTACCCCGTCAGGGATACAGCGTGAAGATAGTTAGTTTTTTTAGTTAGTTAACTATTATGAAAAAATTTATAAACGTATTTAGTAGTAATTTTGTATCTTTTCTTTCTATAATTTTTATTTATATACAATTTGAAAATTTTATTTCCTTTTTTATAATTTGTAAATAGTATTTCTTCAATTTTCGTTTACAATTTTTTTCGTTGAGAGTTTCCCTAAACTCAACAGGTAACTGGTTGTACAGTCTAGGCGTAAGGTATTGAGAAGTTCGTCTGCCATAACAATTAGTACTCCGGTACGTTGTGGTAACATTTTTCCTACTTATTTGCCTCGTTATGATTTTTACTTCCATGGGAACCAGAAATTGTTGCGGACGTATATAATGTTCACTGAGCAAAGCGCATTTTACAAGCTCCTGTACCGGCAACAACTCGCAATAGCTAAATAGACATATACTATACAATTGTTTTAAGCAACTTTATTTGAATGTTATATATCCTATCCAAATAAGTCTTGTAAGTTCGACCGTAACTAGTGATACCATAACTAATAACCGATTCTGCCAACGCGATGTATAAATTTCGTAGCATTTTATAGGGTACTTTATATTTCAACAGATATAGTTTCGCCAATAAAGCTCGTAGCCTATCACATACTTTTTCCACATGCGGCGCCCAATTAAGTCGGTCATCTACCACTAGTCCAAGATAAGAAGCATGTCTGGTTTGTTTGATATTTTGGCAGCTTCCCTCACACTGGTTTCCTTTGTATAGGTGTAAACATGTGTGATTGTGTGCCAAAATAGAGACCTATTCCGGGCCTTTCGTGTTGTGGGCAGATCTTACATGAAGCAGTTGTGTCTTTTGAGCATTTAAAACTAGACCAGCGTCATGAGACCACATGCTTAGTGTTGTAAAATCAGTTTGCAGCTTTTGCATTGCCACATCTACATTTTTGTCAGCTGCAATCAGGCAAGTGTCATCTGCAAATTGGTATATTTGACACAGTTTTACGACTTGTTTGGAATCGTTTACATAAGTCAGATAATGCAGGGGACCGAGCACTGATCCTTGAGCTGTGCCCATTGCGACATGAACCACACTACTAGTAGCATTTCCAATCTTTACTTTGTAGTTTCTATCCTTCAGATAGTCTTGGCACCAGATCAGTAGTGATCCTCGAATTCCATTAGCTTTCAGTTTATCGATTAATTGATCATGCCTTAATGTATCAAACGCCTTACTATAATCAATAAAGAGTAGTAAAACGTGCTTTCTTTCATCCAGATGAGAATTGATTACATCTGTGAATTCTGTAAGTAATAAAGTTGTGCTTTTACTAGGCCGAAAACCAAATTGTGTATTCGTAAGAATGTTAGAATGATCTTGTCATAGTAATTATATATTTCTCTCGCAATATATTTTTCGACTATTTTGTCTATTATTGGAAGTAAAGTTATTGGTAGGTAGTTAGAATATTTAGCCTTTTCGCCTTTTTTATATACGGGTCTCACTAATCCGCTTTTGAGTCCAGCAGGATAACTGCTCTGTGACACACTGGTGTTTATGAGATTAGTTATAGCTCCTACAATATTTTTACCGATATTTTTGATATCTACTACACGTATGTTATCAATTCCGGGTGCTTTCTGAGGATTCAGTGCCTGAATTATACTATATATATCCCCTTTTGTCGCTTTTCTGAAGAAAATAGATTTGTCAACAGATCTAAGATAATTTGTTTTATTTAGGAGAGGTTTGTTACATTTAGGCACAATATCCGCCACGTCCTTCTCAAACTCCAAAGCAAATTTATCAGCAATTTGTTTTTCACTAATCATAGCCTTACTAAAAGCTTTATGTATTATATCCTCAATTGACTTGGTTATCTTGCCCATGAGCTGATTGATTATCGACCATAACTTTCGGGGATTATTTTTATTTCTCTGGATATCATCGGCAATATATTTATTACGAGTTTTTTCTATAAATTTGTGGCATTTGTTTCTCTCTACGTTATACTTAAGTCGAAGTAATCTATTTGTTGGGTCTTTTAGACATTTCATATAGTATTCATAAATTTTTGTACATCGGTCTTTAAGTTTTTGATTAATCCATTTAGACTGATTTCTTTTGGATGATGAACTTACATACTTTGTATGAGTAGCATGTTTATAAATTTCATCAAATTTATCCTGTATGAACTTATATATCTAATTAGAGCACTTCATTTTGTCTGTTTGATCCCAGTTAATTTTACGTAATTCATTGTATAATATTTTATTATCTATTAAATACATTTTTTTGGAGCATGCTGTATCTGTCGCACGCCGTGCAGCGTAGCAACAGTCATGCGGTGGTCCGCCAGTACAGTACCGAGCGCTGGCGAGTAGAAGTCTCCGGTGCAATAACGTATAAAAATATGGTCAATACAAGTTTTAGTCATACAACCTTTAGCTATCTCAACTCGTGTATAATCAGAAATAGCACCCTGGAGGCCTCTCCCGGACAGGAGGTTTATGTAACGTTCCGTCATAATGCTTTTGTCTTTAAGGTTCAGGTTGATATCGCCTATCATTATAAAGTTACCGTTAGGGCAGTGTTTATTAAGTATTTGTGGAAGTTCGGTTTTTAAGAATAGATGTTTACTGTTGTCTGTAGGTCTAAACAACGCACATATAAAGGTGGAGAAATGTTGTGACGTTGTGATATTACCCAACATGCATTCACTATTCAATGTATGGTGCATAACCTCGTTGAAAGTATGATTTTGGTGAATATAGATTATAATACCGCCACCTTTCCGTGTTTTTCTTAATTTTGTGTGCATTGTGTAACCTTCTAAGTTAAACATACAGCATAGGGATTGTGATATATTAACTTCTGATAGAACAATGACATCTATTTTATTTTTATGTTTACTGATATGGAATGTAAGTTGTGTGTAATTTTTGATTAATGATCTTATGTTAGTGTGTAATATAATGAAATTATTTTTCTTAGGAATAATCGATAAATAAGTATCTAGGTTGGTACAGTTAAATATTTCTAAAGTGTCTTGAAAACTAAAATTATCCATAATTACCTAAATAATTGTTATTTATAGGGTTGTATTTATTTACCTGCAATACATGAGCACATAGGTTAAAGTAAGGTTTTTATATATTCTTCAAACCGGACAACTTTTATTTTACTCGTATCATTCTTACGTACTAATATTTTATCTTCTGCGCTAATCCATATGTATTTATAGACATCTTTAAGTAACTTACTGCTTAGCGTGATAGAATAGACTTTTATTGTAGGTAGTTAGGGCATGGCGGATAATGATATTAGTGCCAGCCGTATCTGAACTGCAAGTAGGCTTTATGTCAGATAACTTCATTCTAGTAGACACTTTTACCCACTTAGCTGGATTACAGTTTTCTTTTAATTCCACTAGAATTGTATCATTTTTTCTTGACTTAATTCTTTTTGTTATTTTTATCGCTTCAGAGTTTAGGTCTAGTTTCTTCGCTATCCCTTTAGTTAACAATTCGGTATTTTATTGCTCTTCTTGTGGAATACCAACTATTTCTAGACAGTTTATTAGGGCTTTCTGTTCCTCTTCATTCCATTTTTGCTCCATCGCCATTATTTTAAGCTCAAGGTCCTTATTAGTATTTTCTAAGTTTTCATTTTTCTTCTCAAGAAGTTTCATCTTTATTCTAAATGCGTTCATTTCTTCGTCGAACTCATCTATTTTATTACTGCAGTACTCCATGGCCTTTTCAAGGTCACTAAGTTGTTTCCTAACGGCCTTTTCTATTTCCCTAGTTATATTCTGCGTCATTTTTTGAACGTCAACAGTCAGCTTTTTAGGCAGTGATTGAGATACTTCCACGGCTTCCTCATCTTCTTGTTCATCCTCTTCAGGTATGATTAGATGTCCTTCTAGGTGATTTGCTATGGCATTCATCGCATGTCCATTCAAGTTTTCCAGAGGCCTTAATGGCTGCAAGTTGCTTAGTAGTGAGACCAGCGCACAGGGCACTAGCATGGACCACAGTACCACACTTACTGCATTCTACTCCTGGGTTTTTCATCGTGATGGACTTGCTGCACTGGTCACATTTAGGTAATTTTGAAGGTTCTTACTATTTAGGTAGGTAGGTACTTAACAATTGCAAAAGACAAAGTAGCACGCGACTGTCACGTAGGTACGCCGAGAGTCGAATGAAAATGGATTGAAACAGTATTTGGGTGGATTCCACACGTAGGTATGTTTAAGAGCGGCGTGTATGAAAATCATGTTGTGTTTTATATATTTAAGAGCCCATGATTCTAATTTCAGTGGACGGTCCCCCACTTGTTTCTCTACACGAAAATTAATTTAAGTACCTAGTACATTTTGAATAAGCGTAATATACCCACATTACAATAAGTTAAACACATCAACACCGTCTATTTTGGATTTACTCAATTTAAGTAACTACTCAAAATTTATTAAAATAACATACAACGTATATAACATAAGGAAAAAATATCTCTATACGAAATAAAATATCCCATGACGTTATTAACGGCTATGATAGGCGTTATCGTGAAAGAGTGTGATTTCTTTTGTTGTCGGTTTGGTTAGATTATTGGTACTAGCACCTCGTTACAATATTTTTCAGCCGTCATGGTGTTTCTGATACAAACTAGATCTGTTCTTCAACCAACAGGAATGCCGGGCCAAACGACTTCCTGAGGATGTTGCTGACGGCTCTCACGACCAGGAACTCGCCAAACACGTACCCTACGTGTATTGGCATGAAAACCGAACCGGGACTCATCGGTAAACATCACTACTGGTTATCTTCCCAGAGCTCACGAGACTAGTCTAGTCGTCGTCCACGATTTCTTCGGCGTAGTGCTGGAGTACAAAACGGTCTGCGAGCATGAAGGTTAGCTTCATGCACCCTTCTCACAGTTTGGTCACTCACAAGCAACTGGTGCTCGGACTGGAGCCTCTGAACCAACAGCATGGCCGTAACATTTGGTTGTCTTCTCGCGGCAACTTGCAAAAATCGATCTTGTCGTTGTGTGGCAATGCGCTTCACTTTGGGTGTCTTTCAGCCACTTCACCAGTAGCACGATAACGTGACCATAACCTTGATATCACGTTTAGTCATGTTGCAATCAACTCCCAGCGAGCATGCTCCAAGCTGGGTTTACTCAACGGAGTACCGAGTAGCTCCAGCTTCGAGCATTGCTTCTGCCCTTAACATTTCATCTCCTGTTAAATGGCACCGCTGCATGATTTATAAATGAAAAAAGAAATTAACCGATAACTTGTTATAAAAATTAAATTTGACAAAAAATATTAGCCTAAAACGACTGTAAATTAAACCTTCGGCCATCGCTACCATTATGCCTCTTAATAATTTTTTTTTAAATTTATTTTTTCAAATTCAAATTTAGAATAGTTCAAAAAGGTTTACAAAGTAAGCTTTCTTCAATAGAATTTGACATTGACCAGTATTTTTATAGTTTAAGAACTTTATGCAAAATATCCCTAGACGGTGTTAAATGAATATGAACATTAAGCAACTTTATACACTTACAATACTTGTCTACTAATAAGAGAAATTCTCAATAATTCTATTCACACCGATATATCTTTCTTTAAAATGTCTGAAATTATGACGAGCAAGTCTGCTTGTTCTGCCAATAAGAACAAATTACGGGAAGAAAGGTCTCACATTTGAAGAAGCTCAACTTTAAAATAATTTACCAAATAATAATAATTCCCACCACCCGCCCCCTTCTTTTTGTATTGTTTTCTGTAAATGTGTTAAATTTTAATTTGTAAAAAAAATGTTAATTTAAATCAGAATAAATTTACCAAAACATGTGAGAGATGCTAATTGTTTTGCATTGTTTAGGCCCATTTATGCCAGTACGTAATGAATAATCCATTACTGTAGATTAGACTAAATTCATTCCACTTTTCTTTGTATGTTGTGTATATTGGAGACGGCCGATGTATAAAATTATTTATTGAGTTAAAAATTATTTTTTTATACCAGGTGGCAGACAAGCATACGGCCTACCTGATAGAAAGTGGTCACTTTAGCTTATGGACGTTTGCAACACCAAAAATTGTTCTTATGTAAGTAACTATAAGTCTAATTTGAGAATAAAGTCTTTAAACCTAAATCTAAATACAGTATAATTTTTATTATGATCAAAAATGTGCTGCGCAAAAGTGTAATGATATAAGTTATAACCTACCTATACAAATGTTTTTATGGTTATCTGAAATACTATATATCTCACCAAAAACATGCAGTTAGATCAAAAGTAACTTAGGTAGATAGTAATATCCGAAATTCGATGCTTTGCGGTATACGTTCTATTGGTCGTTATAAAGTATTTCTGAACATTTTACAAAAATTTCATACTAGGCAATTTTTATTCGTTTTTAAGGAATACGTATAACAAGTTTGTTTCTCAACAAGAGCGTTGACCCTGTATAATTTATGTATGGGATCTTGATTTAGTTTTACACCAATGACTTCTAGATACTTATATAAAAAAGAAAATTGCATCCTCTGACAATTGCAACCCCGAAAAACAACAAGAAATCAGATAAAGTTACATTTACCTATTCAGACAAGATATCCGTTTTACTAAGTGTATCATATGCTCTCGAGAAGTCAAAAAACATATTTTTAGACAACATGTCAATTTTTAAACGGCATTGGAAGTTGATATATTTCTGCAAAATTTTAATTGGTGTGATGATTTTTGCTTCTAATGTTCTAGACCAGGGGTTGCTAAAACTACTATTTACTGACGAAACCTTGTACAATCTATCAATTATAAAATTTTATATTAATTTAAATGAAACAGTACCTACACAATACACAATCCTCAAGTTTCGCGATCCATTCAAATTCATTTCGCTTCCTGTAAATTCATTAATCGTTTCCTACATGCTCGTCTAAATAAAAACAAAGACCTTTACCTTGATATAAATAATACAATTATTAAATACTTACGCTTGTTTTATTAAAAATGGAACAAACAGAGGTATATACATTTCCTTAGAACTTCGCCGGCTTGACTTAAGTCACACATAGCTTGTAATATAATAACTTTCACTTTGATGTAATTTTGTAATAATCTATAACACAGAATAAATTTTACAATATATTTTAGTTTTTTTTTTTTACAAACAGTATTGATCACAGGGCGCGTGCTATTGCGCTAAATATAACACAACTAAGTGCGATGTAAACAGTTTGTAAAATTTCTACTCGCTGTGTGGTGAGTTGGTGACATGGTGACCATTCGACTTTGAATGAGACAGAAACATATCATCGTGCCGTCCTTGTTGCACTATTCTTGACTTCGTAGCTAATTCAACTTCAGCACCTAAGGGAAAATAATGAAAATAATACTATGACATATTAAATCCCGGTTGCATTAAACATCTCAACCTCAGAGTTCACATTTCTTGATTGAAATGTATTATATATTATGTATTTGGTTATTTTACATTAGTTTCATGGCTTAAAAGGTGTAAGATCTCTCAAGGTCGGTCAAGGTCTTTTATGTTGACATTAATATCGAACTCAAGTTGGTAATCTCCTGCATTTAGGTAAAAATCAAACTTCTGAGTCAATGCATTCAAAACACACATGTTCATTTGGCAATTTTCTTATATTTTGATACTCGCAAGTACATTGAAAAATAGTACTACCAAAAAACAGCATTTGGGTGTTATTATGTTATAACCTTAGATTATATTAACACCGGTGTTCATCTATCTATCTGTCTTCTATATACTATTTATTATAAAATTGTAAAATTAGCTGTGACGTACATTGAAAATAAATAAAAAAAGTAATTGCAATCGACTAATTAAGGGATTCTGAGTCCAAAACTGTGTTTTTTTTCGTGTTGTTTGTTTGTTCGGGGTTGGAGCAAAATCCAGGCGGTTGATCACAACTCCGCTATGACAATATTGTGGCTAATTTTCCAGCTTAACTACTGCGCTATATTTTATCAAAATCGGTTCAGTAGAAGTAATAATACAGCTTGAACTACATCTTGCTAGACGCGCTGTACATTGGACAGGTCAAAGTATTTAGGTTTATAAATTAGCCTTTAATTAAGACACCATTTTTCACATGGCCCACTGAATTTTCAGTTATGCACATTCTCGTATCGAGTTGCCTTCACTGATGTGATGCACTTCGCACTTTGCACACGCTTCTTTTAGTTAGTCTCTAATGCATAAAGGATCAGAGAAGATACTCGTAAACACCCTAGGCGCGATCTACTTTTAAATGGGTCAGTTATGTACATCGAGATAAAGACTGAAAGGAAAAAGGGGATGAAGAGTAGAAGCGTGCACGTCGCCATCCCTGCCAGCTACGGCTGCAATTCTACTCCAACACGAGTGCCACCACGGCGAATGATGCCAGGGCGTGCCCCCGAGGCGACGCGCACCAGTTCGTCCCCGCTGGTGCGAAAAGTGTGTGCCAGAGCGGCGTAGGGGACCGCCACCCTACACGCGCGGCCCGACACGGCGGGAAGTGGAGGATGGAGTGCAGGGTAGCTGCGTGGAATGTTAGGGGAGGAATGACAGATAAGATGAATGAGTTGATGGATGTTATGAATGAGAGAAAGTTAGATGCAGTGTGCTTGACAGAGACCAAGCGCAAGGGCAGCGAAGTCTTGGAGCTTCCGGGTGGGATGCTCGCGCTTTGGTCTGGAGTACCAGAGAGCGAGCATGGGCAGTCGGGGGGTTGGAATTTTGCTGTCCTCGCGATTGGCCTCCGGTATGTATAAGTACAAACTGGTAGGTCCTAGAATCCTCTGGATCCGTGTAAAACTTGGTTTGACAAAGATTTTCCTGGTAGCTGCTTACGCCCCAGTATCTTCGTCGAACGCGAGTGAGCTAGAGGACTTCTGGGAGAGTATGAGAGAAGCTCTTATTGTGGTAGAAGGAAATGAAAGACTTATAGTATGTGGAGGCTTGAATGGATGGGTGGGTACCGCTCGCGATGGTTTTGAGTCGGTACTCGGGAAGTATGGGGATAAAAGGGTGAACGACGCTGGCAAGCTAATACTGGCATTTTGTAAGGAAAAGGATTTGTTTGTGGCGAACACAATGTTCAACCACAAACAAATTCATATGTATACGAGGAGATGTAAGTCAAAGAGAAGCATGATAGATCTATTCCTAATGGATAGTCGGCTCCGTAAACAGGTGATGGACACAAGGGTTTATCGAGGCGCTGAGCTGGGATCAGACCACTACCTAGTAATAACTAGGATTAGGGGTCTGTTCGCGGGTTGGCGTCATCGTACCGAGTGTCCTGAACCTGAGCCGACTTATAGCATCAAAAGCTGGAAGCTGCAGGATGCATGCATTAGGGATAAATATAATGAAAGGGTAGCCGAAAAGCTTGGCGACGTCAATGTAAGCAGTGAGAATGTGGAAAGTGTATGGCAGAACCTTAGGGATAGTATAATAAATGCCGCTGTGGAAGTGTGTGGAGAAACGAAAAGAGGCAGTAGTAATAAGCGTGATGCATGGTGGAATGAGGAAGTGAAAGAAGCAGTTCGAATGAAGAAGAAAGCATGGCTAGACTACTTAGCCTCGCGGAATGATTTTAATATGAAAGAGAGATACAAGCTGCAGAAAGTTAACACGAAGGCACTGATAGAAGAAGCTCGTGAAAGGTGCAGAATGAAAGCGGATGAAAGGTTGTCGTCCAATTTCCGGGATAATGCCAAGCTCTTCTGGAAAGAGGTAGGCAAGACCCGGAGTTGTTCGGCAATCTGCAGTATGAATAAAGTGCTTAGTGTTAACAATGACGTCCTAACAGACCAAACTGACGTCCTGCAGAGATGGAGTGAATATTATGGAAAGATGTATGCCAGAAAAGACAGAGATGCCACATCGGGAAGTGGAGCTCACTTCGATGCTCCGGATCCCGATGTCATTGAAGTCATTAGTATGAAAGAAATAGAACAAGCGATAAGAAGTATGAAATGTGGTAAGGCTGCGGGAAAAGACAAAGTTACTGCTGAGATGATCAAGTACGGTGGGTCGCGTGTCTGGGACACACTATATCTGTTAAGCAACTTGTGCTGGCGGACGGGTGAGGTCCCAGATGACTGGCGAGTAGCAGTTGTAGTACCTATTTACAAAGGGAAAGGCTCGCGCCTAAACTGCTCCAGCTACAGGGCGATCAGCTTGGTCAGATTAGCTAGTAAGGTGTATGCAAAGGTTATAACGGCACGAATGCAAGAAAAGTCTGAAAGGTATTTATGGGAGGCTCAATGCGGATTCCGACGTGGAAGAGGTTGCATGGATCAAGTGTTTTCTCTCCGCATGATCGCGGAAAAGGTTCTGGCTCTTAGCCAGAAGGTTTTCTGCGCTTTTGTGGATCTAGAGAAAGCATTTGATAACGTTGTGAGAGAAACGCTGTGGGACTTGCTGCCAGGATATGGTGTGGACGGCTCGCTACTGCGGGCAATACAGTCGCTTTATAGGGACTGTAAGGCTTGCGTGCGAGTAGGGGGGGATGTGTCACCTCTTTTTGATGTCTGTACAGGCGTCAAACAGGGATGTGTCATGTCCGCCTGGCTGTTCATAGTGTATCTGGACAGTTGCCTGCAGAAGTTGAAAGATTTTGATATGGGTGTGAATTTGGGTGACTTTACAGTAAACTGTCTGCTGTACGCTGATGATGCGGTGCTCATGGCCTCATCAGAAGCCGACCTTCAGGCATTAGTCACTAATATGAAAGAGGGGTGTGAAAGTAAGGGTCTCCGCTTGAATGCAAGTAAAACTAAGGTTCTAGTATTTGAAAGAGGTGACGCAAGAACTAAATGCGAGATTAGGGTAAACCAGGAACGTCTAGAGCAAGTTAATGAAATTGTGTATTTAGGAAGTATGTTTAGCGCGGATGGAAGATGTGATTCGGATGTAGAACGGCGAGTAGCTGCCGGAAACAAAGTTAACGGTGCTTTGTCCCAGTTAGTAAAGCGACAAAGCATCGTAAAAGAAGCACGAATGGCGATTCATAACGCAGTGCTAGTGCCAACTTTGCTTTACGGTAGTGAAACCTGGGTATGTCAGCAGATGCATAAAAGTAAATTAAATGCTGTGGAGATGCGATCACTTCGAAAATTGTGCGGCGTTACCTTGGCCGACCGAATACGTAACGAAGTGATACGCAATATGGCAGGTTTGAATGAAAGTGTCAGCGTTAAGTCCAACGAATGAGTGAGAAACGATTGACGAAGAATATATATTGTTCAAAAGTAGAGGGTAGAAGGAGTCAGGGTAGGCCGAGACTTACATATGAAGACCACGTGAGCAGATTGCTCAAAAACGGAAAGGTCAAAAGTACTCGGATACCCAGACGTGCGTGTATGAAGCGATTGATGAATCTCGAAGAAGCGAAAGAAGTATGCATGGATCGCGAAGCCTGGCGATCTGACCTCTCTGACTACCCCGTCAGGGATACAGCGTGAAGATAGTTAGAGATAAAGACTAAAGTATCAATTTAAGGCCGTGACCACTTTGAGAGAAAGTGAAACACATTTCAGCAAACATTTTGCTTTTAGTTTCGCACAAGTTTCTGTCATTAATGGGTAAAAGTTCAGTGACGTAAAGTAATCTAAGCATAGTCTACTTTTGGAAGGGTGAGGACGAGTTAGGAGAAATCTGCAGTTTCTAACAACAACTTCTGTGATCTTTTTTCACATAAGGGACATTCACTTGGCTCAAGCCGGCTTTAGCAGCACCTGCTAACTGATAAAGGTGTACAGGAAAGCTCAGGAGGTCGGTAGGCCAGATGGCAAATTGCCACGAATGTAGGTATAATGTTCAATGAACCAAATTAATAAAAACCAACGGATAGATAGTATTTTAAATTATACAAACAAAATGTTGTACCACTGGCTCTACCTGAACATCAGATTTAAAATGATAGTTATTTGTCTTATGGTATATCCTGTCTACCCCTTGAATAAACAGTCGTGATTGTATGTATTATAAGTGCGAATCTATAAATTGCAGAGAAACGCTAATGTTTCAAATTTATTTTGGAGTGTATATATTTCGTAACGATCATTGCGTTAAGCAACTTTTGCTATGGCTGGTTACAGATGGGTGACTAATTTGTGGCATTTCTATTTACGAGCGTTGCCGTGCTTCGGAAGGCATGTTAAGCCGTTGGTTCCAGTTGATAGGAACATATTATGGTAGTGTTTAAGCCAAGTTGAAAGGTCTTTAATATTTTTAACAGGAGGTAGCCTCAACCTGCGTCTGTTTATTTTAACACGGCAATGGGCTCACAGCCTATTACGTGGGACAAACATGCACACGTTGAAATGTGGGCAAGTAATATGCCTCTGTCACCCCTTCAGGGATAAAGGCGTAAAGGGAAACTTCTAATCATGGAGAGCGGACTAACCACTAAACGACCACGCTGTTCCGCCTCGCCACTATCTAGGCGCAGGAGTCAGATCAGTGACATAAAGTAATCTAAGCATGGTAAACTTTTGGATGGATGACGACTTTGCGAAATCTTAACGTAAATGGTAACTGTCTTATGTTTTATACCCCTTGAATAAACAATCATGACTGTAAGTACTATTATAGATTGCAGAGAAACGCAAATGTTTCAAATTTATTTTAGAGTTTGGTTTAGACATCGTAACAATCTCTGCGTTAACCAACTTTTGCCATGGCTGGTTTGGTCATAAATAGGTGACAACTTTGTGGTATTTCCATTTACGAGCGTTATCGTGCTTCGAAAGGCATGTTAAGCAGTTGATCCCGGTTGCCAGTAACACATTATGGTAGCGGTTAGGCCAAATTGAAGGTCTTTGAAAAGTTACAACAGCAGGTAGCCACAGTGCGTCTATTTCAACACGACTATGGGCACACAACCTGTTACGATGTATAAAAATACATACAATGGAATGTGGGCGTATAGATACCTCTGCCTAGCCCTTCGGGAATAAAGGCGTGATTGATAAAAACTAACTAATTAACAATCTTCACGCTGTATCCCTGACTTCATCCATGCATACTTCTTTAACTTCTTGCAGATTCATCAATCGCTTCATACATGCACGTTTGGGTATCCGAATACTTTTGAATATTTTCCATTTTTTTTTGAAGATTGCTCAATATGTTGGTCTTGATCTGGTCTGTAAGTCTCGGCCTACCCTGACTCCTTATCATTTATTAACTATTATTTATTATTACTAAGAATATGAATGAAACTAAACAATAGAAATGAAATCCTGTCACAACGAGAAGAACGGTTGTCATCTTAGAAAGGTATTCACCATATTTAATAGATGTTAGGCTAAAGGTTAGAGCGCAGAAAAGCTCAGTTCTCAAAGAGTTCATCACTCCTTTTTGAGAGACGACTGCGTCAGCGAGCAAAGAGTTTCAAATCTGAAAATGACCATCAATGATCTTTAAGAAGAGCTTAGATCAGTCCGCGAACAACGAAGCTCTACTCTCAAAATATTCAACAAATCACTCTAAAAGAAACCGTGTGAAATCGACGGAGTGATGGAGAGTGATGCGAATGATCGAAAACTTTGGAGTGGATAGAGCCCCAATCTGAAAGTATTACCTAACCTAACAAGGCTAAAAAAAGGTAAACTCTAAACCAAACCCTGTACTAACTTGTGATCAACCGCCTGGATTTTGCTCCAACCCCGAACAAACAAACAAACAAACAGACACGAAAAAAAAAACACAGTTTTGGACTCAGAATCCCTTAATTAGTAGATTACATTTATTGTATATATTTTTTAATTTATTTTCAATGTACGTCACAGCTAATTTTACAATTTTATAATAAATAGTATATAGAAGACAGATAGATAGATGAACACCGGTGTTAATATAATCTAAGGTTATAACATAATAACACCCAAATGCTGTTTTTTGGTAGTACTATTTTTCAATGTACTTGCGAGTATCAAAATATAAGAAAATAGCCAAATGAACATGTGTGTTTTGAATGCATTGACTCAGAAGTTTGATTTTTACCTAAATGCAGGAGATTACCAACTTGAGTTCGATATTAATGTCAACATAAAAGACCTTGACCGACCTTGAGAGATCTTACACCTTTTAAGCAATGAAACTACGTAAAATAACCAAATACATAATATATAATACATTTCAATCAAGAAATGTGAACTCTGAGGTTGAGATGTTTAATGCAACCGGGATTTAATATGTCATAGTATTATTTTCATTATTTTCCCTTAGGTGCTTAGACTGCGCGCGCGGCGTGAAACAGTAACTTTTAATATCGTCCATATTGCCACAGGAAATAAGTATAAATGTTATTTTTTTTACAAGTTTTAAACTTAATGTTAATCACATGCAAAAAACCACGTGAGCGTAGCCGCGGGCAAATGCTAGTCTATATACCTAGTCAGGTCATAAGTATTGTCACACAGTAAAAACTTTTCTTTTAGAATGCAGGCCACAAAAAAGTTTATTGAATTCGAATTTCGAATTGTTCATGAAAATAAAAAAGGATACGTTTTAGAAATTTACTCATTTTTTAATATACGCTTAAACAAGACCGTGTTGCAGTTATTGCGTTGCATCGTTGCGGTTACGCGCCAATTAAATTTTTTGACATACTGAAAAATTTTAATATAACCAAAAGATTCGTTTATCGTACCATCAAACGATACAATGAAGACTCTAGTTTAGATGACAGGTCAAGAAGTGGTCGCCCTCGGTCTGTTAGGACTCCAGCAGTGATAAAAGCGGTGAAGGCGCGAATTCAAAGAAATCCCAACCGTAAGCAGAAACTGTTGGCCCTTCAGATGGGGTTAAGCAGAACCACGGTGAAAAGGGTGTTAAATGAAGACTTAGGGCTTCGGTCATATCGAAGAAAAACAGGACATCGTTTAAATGCTCGTCTAATGGACCTGAGACTGAAGAGATGCCGCGCTTTGTTGAAGCGGTACTCGGGAAAAAACAACGGGAAATTGTTTTTTCGGATGAAAAAATTTTTACCGTAGTAGAGAGTTACAACAAACAAAATGATAAGGTGTACTCACACAGTAGTGAAGAAGCGAGCAACCGTATTCCACGTGTCCAACGAGGTCATTTTCCACCCTCGCTCATGGTATGGTTGGGAGTTTCTTATTGGGGCTTAACAGAGGTACATTTTTGTGAGGTGTAAAAACGAATGCAGTTGTGTATCAAAAAACTTGAGAGGTGTCAAGGGACACCCGAATGGAACGAAGTTATATTTAATTTCGTTAAATTTTATTTCGTTTCGTATTTTATTAAAAAAAAAAAAAGAAAAAAATAAATATATATATTATTATTATATATATATTATAATAAATTTATAAATTATATAATAAATATATATATCTATATATATATATATATATATATATATATTTATATTTATATATATATAAAAAAAAAGATGATGTTAATGTATTAATAAATAATTAAAACAAAAATATAAAATAAAAAAAGCAAATAGCAAAAAGTGTCGTGACAACTTTTCGTAAGATTTTTTTCCGTCTAGCCCCCTTTCACAACGCGCGATAAGGAACTTCGTTACAATACAGTCCTGACGAACCTTGTGGAACCTGTTTCTCATACCATGTTCAATAACAGGCACTGGGTATTCCGACAAGATTCGGCGCCAGCTCATAGAGCGAAGAGCACACAAGACTGGCTGGCGGCGCGTGAAATCGACTTCATCCGGCACGAAAACACGCCCTCTTCCAGTCCAGATTTGAGTCCGTTAGATTACAAGATATAGCAACACTTGGAGGAAAAGGCGTGCTCAAAGCCTCATCCCAATTTGGAGACACTCAAGATATCCTTGATTAAGGCAGCCGCCGATATTGATATGGACCTCGTTCGTCTTGCGATAGACGACTGGCCGCGCAGATTGAAGGCCTGTATTCAAAATCACGGAGGTCGTTTTGAACAAACTTTATTGTCATAAGAATCTATGTTTTGTTAAGTTCATTTTGGTATATAAATGGTTAGATAATGAATAAACTTGTTTCAATTATTTTACATTAAACATGTGATAGAATTAATGACCTGACTAGGTATAATATAAAAGGCAAAATCACTGACTGACTCATTGATCACGAAATCTCTGAAACTACCAAAGCTATGAAGCTCAAACTTCGTATGGAGATTCTTTTTAATACGTAGGTTTCCGCTAAGAAGGGATTTTGTGAAATTATACCCCTAGGGAAGTAAATAAGCGATAAACGGTTGTATGGAAGTTCGTCATTTTCAAAGTTAGAAACATGAAATTACGTACACCTGTTTCTGGTTACAAATAAATGGGCACGTGTATCGCGGTTTCGAAAAATTTTACCCATAAGGGAGTAAACGAAGTTTGAAAATTTATATGGGAAATTCTTCATTTTCAAACATAGCAACATCAAATTTCTTATACCTGCTTCTGTTTAAAAAAAAATACGCCTTAAGGAATTTTGATAAATTCTACCCTCGAGGGGGTAAAATAGTCGTTATAATAACTGACTTATTGATCACGAAACCTATAAAACTAACAAAGCTACGAAGCCCAAACTGCGCGCGGGGGTTCCTTTAAAAACGTAGATTTCCCCGAAGAATGGATTTTTGAAATTCTACCTCTAAGGAAGTAAATAAGCTATAAACGGTTGTATGGAAGTTTGACATTTTCAAAGTTCGAAACATGAATTTACGTACACCTGTTTTCGGTTACAAATAAATGGGCACGTGTATCGCGGTTTAGAAAATTTTACCTATAAGGAGGTAAAACAGAGTTTGTACCAACTGACTCATTGATCATGAAATCTATGAAGCTAACGGAGCTATGAAGCTCAAACTTCGCATGGGGGTTCTTATTAACACGTAGGTGCCCTCTATGAAAGGGTTTCGTGAAATTCTACCCCTAAGGATGTAAATAAGGGATAAACGGATGTATGAAAGATTGTTATTTTCAAAGTTAGTAACATGATCTTACATACACCTGTTTTAGAAGAATCTCATAAGACTAAAATAAATCTCCTGTATTACCAGCGAGTTCGGCGTTCCCACGGGAACCGACTATGCGGGTAAACCACGCAAAGCAATTAAACATAGAAAACTGAAATTAGGTGAATGTTTACTTTAAGTCTTTGGAAAAGAAAATAAAACGGTATTCCCGATATTTCTATGGGAATGGGAACTACGCGGGTGAAACCACACACAGCCTAAGCTATCATACATTGGTACATACCTAAAATTTAGTGAGAGTACTCATTAGATCTACCTTGAATCAACACTAAGAAAATAATACCCTGTATTCCCACGGGAATGAAACTACGTGGGTAAAACCATACACAGCCTGAAATTTGGTGAACGTATTTTTTACGTACCTACGTTAGATGAGCACAAAGAAAGGAATTTCCGGTATTCCCAGAGGTATTTAATCCTATTAATATTATAAATGTACAAGTTTGTGAAGTTTTATATTATTATGACATTTGTTATTTAATCACATTTAGATGAAAATCGGCATGTAGATAGTACATTTCCTGAATTAATACATATCTTATAAATAACATCTTTTTCCCGCGAGAAATCCTTTTTGTGCACTAACGAAACTTCACGTGAGCGGAGCCGCGGGCATCAAGTATGAGAGACATTTGAAAATTACTTTTTTAGCACTTTCTATAATCGACCAACAAGCCGAGAATACTAAATCAATTTTAGCATGATTTAGGTTTAAATACTGATATTCTGCGCGGTTTCTTTGCGAGAGAAAATGAAATGTGAGTAAAATGTATATTCTGTTTCCGCAGTTTCGCCCGCGTGTATATTATTCAGTTTTAACTCATCAACAAGTATTCCGATTCAGTGCTTTGTTATTAGAAGGGGATACTTCAAAAGTTGTTTCCTAAGAATAGCCTACGCGCCACCATCCTTAACTAATCTCTCTTTGTCTGTTTCTCTTATGTGGCGCAAACGAAGTTGCGCGGGTCAGCTAGTATAATATTAGAAGTAGGTAATATTGCTTATCTATTGTACTGACCTCACAAAACTGTATGCCACAGAAAACAAAATAAGTCCGACGGCAATTCGCTTCACTTTGTAAATCGTGCGTATGCAAAGACAGGCGAAGCGAAACAAAACGAGATAAGTTTAAATGCCTACTTATTTTTACTGCATTCTTGTGTAGCGTGTACTACTTTACAACTTGTTCTAGCCCAGGTAATAGCAAACCTAGGGATGGGCTTCCTTATGGGCAGGAGGCCTACAGGGGGCCATAAACCAAGGACCAATAAACAACGAGCTAGGGTTGCTAAACTGAGTAGGATGATGATATTTTCAAGGGGTCTCGAAGACCGTTTGGTTTGGACATTAAAAATGTAAAGGATGAAATATGGGACTATAGTATGCTCTTAGTGACCCCTTCAGCGACAAAGGCAAGATTGATAAGTTAACCAGATTTTAGTCAGTTCAATTTGGATATGTATCACATATCGATATCTTGGAGCTTGGTGTAACCGTTCTGGTCTTGGTCATTGCTGTAGATTTTGGTTTACAGGAGACACAGTAACGGGAATGCGGGTGGGATAAGTCCCAATTATTAGCGTTTGTGGTACAATTAGATTGGGTAACGCTTGGCAGTTTGGCAGCTGTCACCGTTTAGAAAGAACGCGGGTGTTTTATTGGATTATTTTTTCTTCTCCTTAAACATTGCTCGGATGCTGTCAGACCTCTCTACTACTCTACAGGAGGTCGTACCTGGCATTATTATAAACTTAGCAAAGATAATTCAAAAAGCGATAGACGCTAAACTTTAACCTTGGTATTGACCTCAATTGCCAAATGTCATTTCAATGAAAATGTACGTGTCGTTCTCACAATTAATTGTAACACATAAATAGACTTAATGATTATTGATGTTAGCTACTAGTTAGTACAAATTGACCGTGAGTACACTTGACTTGTAATGTCAAGAGCAATGCGACAGCACGTGTTACCAAACTCATACATCCCGTAAATCTATACTCAATATTATAAAGCTGAAGAGTTTGTTTGTTTGTTGGGTTGAACGCGCTAATCTCAGGAACTACTGGTCGGATTTGAGAAATTCTTTTTGTGTTAGATAACCCATTTATCGAGGAAGGCTATAGGCTATGTATCATTACGCTACTACACTAGGGAGCAGAGCAGTAGTCATAAATGTTGACGAATCAAGTAAATTTTTAAGCACCATTGTAGAATTTATAAGCGACGGGATTAAATAGGTGCGACGGGAGGTCGAAATATTCCACGGGCGAAGCTGTGGGGGTCATCTAGTCATACATAAACTGCCCCGGTAACTTGAAAATGTCTTTAATGTTAGATAAACCAATCATAGGGCTACGTACTTTAAGCTGCCTTGTAAGATATATCTATACAAGTATCATCATCATCCGAGAGTCTTTCCCAGTTGCGGCTCGCGACGCCCGGGGTCGGCTTTCCTAATTTTTCTCCTCCACGCACGCACGGTCGTCGGCATCCCCTGAAGTGAGACCATTAGCACGCATGTCTTTTTGGGTCTTACCGGAATCCGGCGGGGCCGACATGGTCAGACATTTGTTTCCCACGCAGGCCGCCGGTTGCCGCAAGACGTGACCATACCAGCGAAGGCGACACTCTTGCAGCTTATCTGCAATGTCATGGACGCGAAGGCTGCCATGGATGCGAGAGTTCTTCACACGGTCCATCCGCGTGACTATGCACATCCACCGCAGCATCTTCATTTCCGTGACACGCAGCTCCTGCTTGTGTCGCTCCAGCAGTGGCCTCGCCTCACTGCTAAGTAAAAGGACAGGCCTAATGATGGTTTTATAGACACAGGTCTATATATTTTATAGAACTCAGGTTGAAGGGACAGCCCTTCAACCCGATTTTCGGGTCACAAATGACACCAGTCATCTCCCGCCAGTTGGACCACGCGGCAGCAATGCGTGCCTAGACGTCGCAATCGATGTCACCGGACGCGTGAAATACAGATCCCAGGTATTTAACCTTATCCGTGAGCTCGACCAAATCATCGCCTATGCGGACGGAGGGGGGATCTGTAGAGTTTAATGCCAGGTACTCGGTCTTCACCACATTAAGTTTCAGTCCGCCGTTCTCAAGCGTCTCCTTCCCCGCCTTCACACGTCGTACCAACCTGCCCCTGTCCTCATCTGCCAGCGCGATATTATCAGCATACATGAGCAATCATGGAGGCTGCTCTGTGTGTACCTGATGTTGTCAGAAATCACGTCTAATATCACGCTAAACTAGAACGGACTAAGGACAGAACCTTGGTGTACCTCGACGGTGATGCGAAAGGGTTTCGTGTCGCCAACAGCAGTCCGAACCACGGAATCGGAATCGCGGTATACATACTGATAAATAAAATTGAAATATCTGTTATCAACCACGCCTTTTCCCCGAAGGGGTGGCAGAGGCATTTTATACACCCATTTATCACCGTGTGTATTCTAGTCCCACGTAATAGTTGGTAAGACCATTGCTGTGTTTGAAATAGGCAGACGCAGGTTGTGGCTACCTGCTGTTGAAAATTTTCAAGCCGCCATAAGGCGTTCAACTTGGCTTAACGACTGCATTGTTACTGACAACCGGGACCAACGGCTGAGTCATAAAATGGTCACCCATCCGTGACCACCTGTAGTGAAAGTTGCTTAACGCAGTGATCGTCTACAGAACACAGTCAGCGGGGCCACGAGCGCTTCTTTATGCTTCATTTGTTTATGATTCTAAATTAACTGCTATTCACTGTTTGCATTATGATATACGGTACTTAAATCCAAAAATATTATTGTAATATATTTCTGTCTGTTTGTTCCGGCTACACTTTTGACAGATAGCTAATGTTATAAGTAGTAAATTAGGATACATTTTATTCCCGTATCTTCCCGTTCCCGTGGGAACTACGTAACTAACTAACTATCTTCACGCTGTATCCCTGACGGGGTAGTCAGAGAGGACAGATCGCCAGGCTTCGCGATCCATGCATACTTCTTTCGCTTCTTCAAGATTGATATCCATAATTTTCCATAATTGATGATAATGATTGATAGACGTGTCCAAACCAACGGAGCATGCCCTTTTCCAGCTTAACGCTGACACTTTCAATCAAACCTGCCATATTGCGTATCACTTCGTTACGTATTCGGTCGGCCAAAGTAACGCCGCACAATTTTCGAAGTGATCGCATCTCCACAGCATTCAATTGAATGCTGTGGAGACTTAATAGGTTGTAAGCCCATTGCCGTGTTGAAACAGACAGACGCAGGTCGTGGCTACCTGCTGTTGAAATTTTTTAAGCCGCCCATAAGGCCTTCAACCAGGCTTAACGACTGCCATTTTACTGGTAACCGGGACCAACGGCTTAACGTGCCTTCCGAAGCACGGAAATGCTCACAAATGTAAATGCCACAAAGTGGTCACCCATCTGAGAACCAGCCATAGTGAAAGTTGCGTAACTCAGTGATCGTTTACTGAACACTGAGACCGCGGGGCCACGAGCGCTTCAATTCAGCAAGAATTTTTTTTTTGTTATAAATGATTTGCTGGTCGCTTGTTGCAAGGTACGATTGACATTGTGAGGGTAGTTTTTCTGCCTCCCACGTGTTCAGTAACAGAAAAGAGATAATGGGATTCAGTTAGAGCTCTTCTGAATACCTACCGAAAAAGTTTTGATAAAAAGCGACCATGGAGCGTGACTTACCTACTGACTTTATAGACTTGACCAGTTTTATCTAAATGACTAGGTGACCCCCCCGGCTTCGTCTGTGATAAACTTCGAACTCCCGTCGCACCTATTTAATACCGTCGCTTATAAATTCTACAATAATGCATAAAAAATTGTCCGGTCTGTCGACGTTTATGACTACTGCTCCGCTCTCCAGGGTAGTAGCGTGATGGTACATAGCCTATAGCCTTCGTTGATAAATGGGCTATCTAACACAAAAATATTTTTTTAAATCCGAGCTGTAGTTTCTGAGATTAGCGCGTTCAACCAAACAAACAAACTCTTCAGCTTTATAATATTAGTTAAGATAGAATTAAGATACGTGTTTGAAACTTCCCATACTGAAAATGCGTACTTTCCGCTTAGGCTGTAAAGGGCAATATTGACATCATAATACTATTATCTTTCGTTAGTTAGAAAGACAGTAAAATATTAGGATTATCTCTATCTAAATGAATATACAGTTCCTTATATTGCCTCCTGATTGGCACTTTGTCATATCTTAGATTACTATCATAGCAGTTTCACCGTTGAACGTAGATACTTGTAGCAATGATAACACCATTCTTTAGACAAGTGAGTTTCAATATATTTTACCTAGGTATAAGTATAATAGAATCAATAAATAAGAAATCGCGTCGTGAATCGCAATGCTGCTGGCCGTTAAATCCTCCACTCGGGGTACGGGTCATAAAACGTGCGGTTGCAGAGTAGAACTACAACTGTAATAGGAGTTGGAATTTTTAAGTAACACGTACTTCCGTAAATATTATAATGTCCTCAAGACCTCAAATATATATTTTTAGCTGAACAATAAAATAATGAATCGCTCTCTCAAAGCCAAACTAATAAGTCATCTTGCAAGATGACGCCATTCTTGTGGTTCACAATGGGAACAAAGATCCTATTGACCTATATATAACAAGAGATCAACGTTCCTAACTGGGCAAGTCTCTTAGTTTTTCCCTAATACATACATACATCGGGGTAGGCAGATACTTGTACTATGGCATTTCACTTGCTACGATCCTGGCATATAACTTTTCCTTCTTCTAATTTCATAAGTGTTTTCATACACGCTCGCAAGTTAAGGGTCTTGACTTAGCCTATTCCCAAAAGGTATTCGATTTGATTGATATACGTTCGCCGAGGTCGACCCCTACCAGTTTGTCAATTCTCTCTCGCCGCGTAAATCTGCTTCGTCAGTCTATTTTCATCCATCCTCTCCACGTGTCCGAACCATCTAAGCATCCCTCTTTCTATCTTAGTCACTACATCTTCTGTCATACCGCAATGATCCCTTTTTTGTCTATCAATTTCACTCCAGTTATATTTAGCAGACTAGGCATAGCCACTGCATTAATTTTACTTTTAAGTTTCTTCTACAACACCTAACTTTCATTGCCCACATAGCGTAGGGACAAGCATTCCTCTAATTCCTCTATGTACAGCCTGGCTTTCCTTCCTAAGTCCACTCTGACTACTTATAAAGATGAACATTCATTCACTTGATTTCCTGCCAAAACTCGCCTAATGTCGCATGTTCCAACTCGCGCAAATTTTAAATCCAAATACATATCCAAAATATACTTTCACCTGTTCCTCTCTTGTTCCTTCCACAATTACCCAGCAATTCGTCATAATTTCCTCTCTTTCAAACACAATTACATTCGTTTTGTTTACAGTTACTTTCATATGACGGTTAGTTTATTTATTTTAAACCATACGCACTCCCTTGCAGTTTTTTCAAATAAATGTTTATGTAAAGTTCTGTTTTGATTATGCCTTTTTTTCGTGTGGAAATCCTCATGAATGCAGTGCCGTACTCCTACCGTTTTTTTATATCCATATAAAAATAACTTTAAAAGAAATAAGTGTTGTAAAGTAAACGATAATTTGTGACGTAACAATGCGAGATAATTTATTATTATTTATCAGCCACGCCCAGTGGCGTAGCGTGGACAAATATAGACGTAGGCAAAATCTGATCAGCGAGGCCCCTTTGCTTTCGTTGTCAAGTTCTACCAATAAACTTATCGTACCCAACATATGACAGTAAAAATAATAAAAATTGCTTTGATTTAAAAAAAGGTATTATTTTGTAACGAGAGTGATATTTTTTTTTACAAATGATATATTTTTGAAGTGCTGGCTTGACGTCGTAAGGGATGACATGCGTGCCAATGGTCTTACTAAAGAGTATGCCGACGACCGTGTGAAGTGGATGGAGGAAAAACAAAAATTTTCCGCAAATATGTTCCAAAATGTACCCTTTACCTACTTGTTATAAAACCTTGCTTTTCACCAAAATTGATAATTGTAGATCAACCTAAATTACCCCAAGATTTTGGGGTCGAAAACCTATAATGGTAGTTCCCAATGAGTTAGAATCACGAAAATTAGCAAAAAGCAAGGCACAAATAAAGGGAAAACTATCAAAAATTTAAAAATGTAAATATTTTAAAATTTTGTTGTTATTTCATGACCAGTAAAGTAACGAGAATGGCCAAATGTTTTTTTTTATTGTTTTTATTTTTATAATTAATTGGGATTTCAAGTTTGGTGGCATAGCAATTAGCCACTGGCCACGCCTTTATCCTCAAATAGGTGGCAAAAGAATACCATACGCCTTAATTCCACCGTTGTCCCACATAACAAGTGTTAAGCTCATTGCTATGTAGAAATGGACAGGCGCAGGATTTGGCGGTTTGTTGAAATTTTTCAATCCCCTCATAAGGCTTAACAACTGCTATGTTACTGGCAACCGGGACCAATGACTTAACGTGCCTTCCGAAGCAGAGAATCTCTGTGAAATGGAAATGCCGCAAAGGAATCACCCATGTGAGAACTAGCCATAGAGAAAGTTATTTAATGCAGTGATCGTTTCAAATTTTGCTAAATCCGATTGGTGTACAAAGTAAATGTTGTGGAACAGTACAAGTGTTATTTAATATGTGTAGCAAGTTCCACCAAGTGCTATTAATCAAGAGTATAAATAAGTTGTGTAAATTGTTGAAGCGCTCGTGGTCCCGCGGGCTCAGTGTTTTGGAAACGATTACTGCGTTAAGCAACTTTCGCTATGGCTGGTCACGGATGGGTGACAACTTTCTGGCATTTCCATTTGCGAGCGTTTCCGTACTTCGGAAGGCACGTTAAGCCATTGGTCCCGTTTGCCAATAACATGGCAGTCGTTAAGTCAACTTAAAGGCCTTATGGACGGCTTGATTTTTTTATTAAATTTTGCTGCGTCGGTCTATTTCAACACGGCAATGGGTTTACTACCTATTATGTGGGACAGGAATATACATAGTGTAAAGTGGTCATATAATATATCTTTGTCACCCCTTTGGGGATAAGGCGTGCTATATAAATAAATTGTTTTACAGTTGACATTGTATGAACATATTTGTTTGTTTGACTTACTTTACTTATAAATTAATCACCTGTTTTCTATTAGGCATGGACCGTGTGTGGAGTACTATCGAACATGGTGGCGATGGGTATGCTGCTGGGCTACACCAGCAGTCTGCTGCCAGCGCTCCAAGACCCTGCATCCACGATAAAGGTTGACCTCAACACGGCTTCATGGCTCGGTAACACTTAGTTTCATTATTTAATCAAAGTCAAAAGTACTCGGATACCCAGACGTGCGTGTACGAAGCGATTGATGAATCTACAAGAAGCGAAAGAAGTATGCATGGATCGCGAAGCCTGGCGATCTGTCCTCTCTGACTACCCCGTCAGGGATACAGCGTGAAAATAGTTAGTAAATTAGTCTTAACTTATCAATTAACCTTTTATCCCCTTCATTTCCCCCTATGCATTTTTGAACCATGTTACAGGTGGTGAGCCCATATTGCCGTGTTGAAATGGACAGCCGAGGTTACGATGACTGCTACGGAAAACTTTCATTTTTTCAACTTGGCATAACGATTGTCATGTTAACGTGCTATCCGAAGAACGGAAAATAATTAAAAACAGAAATTATAACTTTATTATTCATCTGAGCGCAAAGTCCAGGAGGCTAAGTCCACCATCACGTCAAAAGAGAATAGAAATCGTCGCTCAATAGAGAGCCGACTGAAAAAAAATACAGTTTTCGTAGTCTACTATCTCAATTGCGCTCCAATAGAATTCTATCGGCCGGCCCATAGCATATTTTTAACACGTGTAACGCCTGTAAATAGTTCTAAATTTGCATTTTTGGTCGTCTATATTAATATTTTGATACCTAAAACAGCTTGTGAAATATGTACCTAATAGTTTTAGTAGACTACCTAGTTGTGGATTAATCGCTATACAAAAGAACTAGAACGACTTTCTATTAAAAATAGTAGATTCGGCCCCCATGTTGGGTGTAAGTCCCCCATCAAGATATCCGGGGCTAACGAAGAAGTAATGACGCCCTTATGGGGTTGGCAGGCTCCTAACAATGTCGAAACGTCAAGTCTACTAACTAAAAGTCAGTCGATAGCTGCTTATTGCAGCCAAAAAAGTGGACCCTAGGCTTTAAATCCCGGTAGGGTTTGGAAGTAATTGGGAAAATACTTAAGACGAAGAAGAAGCGGTTCACAGTTACGGTTGGACCCCACCTGGGCCCGTCATGATTGACTGTTAGGTTTAGTGTTCTGTGAACGATCACTGCGTTAAGGCACTTAAAGCCATTGGTCCTAGTTACCAGTAACATGACAGTTGTTAAGCCCAGTTGCAGGCCTTAAAAAGCCGGCTTATAAAAATTCAACAGCAAGTCGCCAAAACCTGCGCCTGTCCATTTCAACGCGGCAATGGCCTTATCACCTGTTGCGTGAGACAAAAGTGCTTTCGGTTAAATGTGGACGTATAGTATGCCTCTGGATAAATATGCTAACTTTCCCATATTTATTTATAAAAAAAACCCTCTGCCTACCCCTTCGGGGATAAAGTTTTCAGTCGGCTCTCTATTGAACGACGATTTATATTCTCTTCTGACGTGATGGTGGACTTAGCCCTCTGGACTTTGCGCTCAGATGAATAAGTTATAATTTCTGTTTTTAATTATTTTCCGTTCTTCGGATAGCACGTTAACATGACAATCGTTATGCCAAGTTGAAAGATTGAAAATTTTCCGTAGCAGGTCATCGCAACCTAGGCTGTCCATTTCAATACGGCAATATGGGCTCACCACCTGTAACATGGTTCAAAAATGCATAGGGGGAAATGAAGGGGATAAAAGGTTAATTGATAAGTTAAGACTAATTTACTAACTATTTTCACGCTGTATCCCTGACGGGGTAGTCAGAGAGGACAGATCGCCAGGCTTCGCGATCCATGCATACTTCTTTCGCTTCTTGTAGATTCATCAATCGCTTCGTACACGCACGTCTGGGTATCCGAGTACTTTTGACTTACAACAGGCCTATGTCATGCTAGGAACAACATTGAGTTGCCTACTTAATTAAGCGAGTGCCGTTTGAGCTCTTAACAATTGTCAGTCACCAGGTCTTCTTCGGTCACCGCATCTTAAACTAACTAAAAGATTCATATTCGTAGCCAACCTATATCTTTTTTTATATCACTGAGGTGGCAGACAAGCATACGGTACCTGATGGAAAGTGGTCCTGTAGCCTATGGACGTTTGCAACATCAGAGGTGCAGCACACGCGCTGCCGACCCTTTATAAACCTTCTAAGACCCCTTTTGAAGAACTGTAGACGTTCGGGAAAACTCCGAAAAAAAACGGCAGGGAGTTCACCGTATGCGTGCGCTCCGGACGCAAAGTGTAAAGTTTATCTAACTCTAACATTAAAATAGAGCATAGAAATCTATACTAATATTATAAAGCTGAAGAGTTTGTTGGTTTGTTTGTTTGAACGCGCTAATCTCAGGAACTACCGGTCAGATTTGTAAAAATATTTTTGCGTTAGATAGCCCATTTATCGAGGAGGGCTATAGGCTATATATAATTACGCTACTACATTGGGGAGCAGAGCAGTAGTCATGAATGTCGACAAATCGAGTAAATTTATAGGCGAAGCTGTGGGGGTCATCTAGTAGTATATATACAGCAGAAAAGCTTCGGACAAATAGTGTTCTTTCATCTCCACCGTGAAATTTGTATAAAAACAGCGTTTTCATGTAAAATCTAATTTATTTTTGCAAGCCATGGATAATATCTATGGTACACGATTGCAGGTTTAGTGAAAGTTTTAATCGTACTACATATATAACTGTACTTGATTGTTAAGCATGTCGCGGCAATTCCGCATGCTATTTCTCCTATTTTTAAGAATTCAATGGAATAGAGGGATATCTAAATTTAGTGCTGAATGTACTGATCATTCCTCGATACGGTATATGCTACTACTGATGTATTTGGAGCTAGCAGCTTGTGAGAGATTTAAACCTGATCCGCCGTTCGATAATACTCAATTGGTCTAGTTTTGTAGTACATAGGTGCTTGCTAACCTGTAATATACTTATAGCGTATTTTGATAAAAGAAAACCATATTATTCACTTGTTTATTTACCAACTGTATCTACACACTCTCATAAAAGATTATATTTAACCGACAGTCGCTGTATTGACAAACTTAATCTGCAACAAATAAACAAAGGTTTATATACTAAAGTATTTACATAGATTGTGAAGGCACTTCCTCATCACATGTATTGTAAGTTGTGATTATGCTAAATTCACATTATTTGTGTAATGAAATTTTTCATACCGTTCCCATAGATTTTTTTTTGTTTTTAAAAGTAATCTGTCTGGAGCCTGGCTCTATTAGACCCCCAACAGACTCTGCGAATTTATTGTAGCTTTCAAATATAATTATAAATACTTTATTTTATTAATACCAAAAAAAAACAACTGTAATTAGTTGCTACATTTCGTTTTCAGCGTCTTCGTGTGGGCTGGCTGGCGTTCCAGGATTCATATTGTCATCATGGCTTATGGACGTGTACGGACGCAAAAGAACTCACTTCCTCGTCATTCTGCCTGCGCTGGTCGGGTGGCTAGCTATTTACTTTGCTAACGACGTTCCAACTCTGATGACTGGAAGAATACTTGGGGGCATCACAGCTGGAGCTACCGTCTCCTTAGGAGCAATAGTTATTGGAGAATACACAAATCCAAAGTATAGAGGTGTGTTCCTCAATTTAAAAACTGCTGCAGTATGCAGTGGAGGAATGATTGCACACATTTTTAGCCATTTTCTTACTTGGAGGGTCATTGCGTTAATATCTACAGTACCTCATGTTGTAGCAATTCTAAATACATTTACTTGGCCCGAATCTCCTGCATGGCTAGCTTCACATGGAGAATTTGAAAAAAGTGAAAATGCCTTTTTTTGGTTAAGAGAAAATAATGCAGCATCCAATAGAGAAATACAGGAACTCATAAATGTACAGAGGATTAGGTTATCAAAGCCAGTAGTGGAAAAATCCTACAAAGATGATGTTTTAGATTTCTTTGTTAAATTCACAAAAAAAGATTTTTTGAAACCGCTTTTTATAGTGATAGTCAGTTCTGTGTTACTAGAGACGAGTGGAAGACACATTTTCCCAGCTTATGCTTTGCAGATTATTGGTGAATTAACTGGTAGTAAATCTGAGTCTTTCTACTACACCTTAGCGATTGACTTAATCATTACCACTAGTGCAGTATCTTCGTCAATCCTCGTTAAAATAATGAAACGTAGAACATTATTGTTTTCGACTGGTTTTGCAGCCTTTGCAGCGATAATGATAGTTTGCACTTACCTTGCGTTGGTAGCGTGTAACATCATCCCAAATGATCGTCCTTGGATAGCAATTGCGATGTTTGTAGTATACTTCATTTTAGCAAACTTAGGCTGTACCCCGATACCCTTAGCTTTATTGGGAGAAGTATTTCCCCTATCTCATCGTAGTGTAGGTTCAGCTATCGTCGGAACGTTTATGTCTCTTGGAGTCATGTTGGGACTGCAGATAACTCCATTCATGCTTTTATACTTGAAAGTTTACGGAACTTTTTATGTTCTTGGATCACTTCTGGGGCTATCACTTTTTGTTTTGTATGTAATTTTACCAGAAACAAAGGACAAAACTTTGCAAGAAATCGAAAACTACTTCAACTATGGCAGTTATGAAATTAATGAACATTATGATACTAAACTGGCAATGTTGAAATCATAACAAAGTTGTACAAATCTATGGTTCGTGAAGATAGTAGCAAAATTTTGAAGTTCTTTGACATTCACATTGGAAGATGTGTAGGTACAGTGACACAGAATTAAAAGTGAGTTTGGAGAAATATTGATATTTTATGATGTACTTGTATGTATAGCTTAAGTCTATTAACACTGTAGCAATTTCTATCAGTCAATCAACGGGCATTGTAGATACAAGTCAGAGTAGAAACTCACGCACAACAAATCAAACAGAACAAATTCAAAAACATAGTAAATGTCGACAACTCTAGTACTCTGACTATCTCTGATATATTGAAAGCAAACATTATTTGTTAATAATGGTTATTCATATTTTAAATTACTACTTTTAAAGGAATTTTATACCTACGTATATCAAATAAAATATCTAACTATGCATATTTTTTATTTGCTGCTGCGTTGACAGCAGTGCGGTTTTATCTAAGTCTTCCAGGCCTGGAAAGAGGCAAGTCTACCCACTAAAACATCATGTTGATTCGTCTCACCTTTACCAAGGTGCAGGATAGTCCAGAAGTTGAGTCATTGTCAAAGGCCCCACCGATAGCAGCGGAGAGAACGCATAGTGGGCACCTCCGGAACACAGGAGCCTATTGGCTGACCGACGGCAGGTCCCTCAACTCATGGTGAATCTAATCGGGGATGCGCGTATACGCCAGGTGATAGAGCCTACTGCCGGGGCAGTTCATAAAAATTGGGCCGCTCCCACCCTGTCTCGCAGTGAGGAGAGAAATCCTTGGTGCACCACGTGGCGGTTCCCAATCCTACAGACTATTTGCAGGACAGGGACGCCTGGAAATGATCTGGAAATAATATTAAATTGTAAAAAGGCCATCAAAAAATAAGCCTTCCTAAGTTTCTTGTTGGTTCTTATCCGGTGGGCCGCGTTCTGAAACGGTGTTCACTTTAAATATTTTAAATAGTGTATGACAGTTTGAATAAAATTAATAGAGGCGTCAGACAAGGAGACCCTATATCTCCAAAGATATTTTTCGCGGTACTTGAGTCCGTTTTTAAGTACCTTGAATGGGAGACCAGAGGAATAAAGGTTGACGGGGAGACACTGAGCCACCTTCGCTTTGCAGACGACATTGTCGTATTTGCCGATACCGCTCGAAACCTAGAGACTATGGTTAACGAGTTAACTAGAGAAAGTAAAAAGGGGATGTCACTCAACTCATCTAAATCGAAGATTTTGACTAACGGGATTCATGAGATTGTTACAATAGACGGCGAAAATATAGAATACGTACATTTATTTGGGCCAACTAGTGTCCTTCGAAGACCCAACCGAGAAAGATATTCAACGAAGAATTGCTCTAGCTTGGAGAAAATACTGGGGATTTAAAGAAATTATGAAAAATAGAGACATACATTTTTAAAAGGAAGACGAAGAAAAGTTAGCTGTATGCCAACGGAAAATGGAAAGGAGCAAGCTTAATTTAAAACTAATTGACCGAATTAGTAACAGGATTATAAGAAAAAGAACTAAAGTTGTTGATATAAATATAAATAAATAAATATCCATCACACCTTATCCCCGAAGGGGTGGCAGAGGCATATTATATGCCCACTTTTCACCGTGTGGATTCCTGTCCCACGTAATAGGTGGTGAGCCCATTGCCGTGTTGAAGTAGACAGACGCAGGTTGTGGCTACCTGCTGTTGAATTTTTTTTAAGCCACCCATAAGGCCTTCAACCTGGCTTAACGACTGCCATTTTACTGGCAACCGGGACCAACGGCTTAACGTGCCTTCCGAAGCACGGAAACGCTCGCAAATGTAAATGCCACAAAGTGGTCACCCATCCGAGTACCAGCCATAGTGAAAGTTGCGTACTCAGTGATCGTTTACAGAACACTGAGACCGCGGGGCCACGAGCGCTTCGTTCGTCGCTTTCGTTGATATAAACAAACACATAAGACAGTTAAAGTGGAGGTGGGCAGGGCACATCTGTAGATTGGATAGTGATAGGTGGGCAAAGAAGGTAACAGAATGGATTCCACTAAATAAGAAACGCAAGCAGGCTAAAAAGAAGATGGAGGGATATATTTGCAAGGAGCTGCGGTCGAGAGTGGATGAGAATGGCGAGGGTAAGGGACGTGTGGCGAGATTTGGGGGAGGCCTAATTGTATGTACGCATTAGAAGTATAGGATTCTTTTTTTTATTTTTTTTTTATTATGACAGTTTGTAAGCGTTCCGTTAAAATGGTCTCTGCAAAATAAATATATTTTTATTTTATTTTATTTAAACACCCTCACGCATATTAAATGACTACTGTTTTTACACAGCAGCGCCATCTACTTAGTTCAAATAAAAAATAAACAAAATGTATGAAATATTGTTGACATTTGTGTGCGTGATAGGAAATCTTACACAAAAATATTTCTTTAAATAGTAGGTAGGTACTAGTAGTTACTGAAATTAGCGTGTTCAAAAAACAAACAAATGAGGCAGAAGGGGTGGCAGAGGCAAACTATACGCCCACATTTCAACATAAGCATTTTAGTCCCACGTGATAGTTGCAGACTCCATTAAAATTGACAGGCTCAAATTGTGGCGCAAGTACTGTTGAAATTTTTCTACGACTGCCATGTTACTGGCAACCTGGACCAACGGCGTAATTTGCCTTCCGAAGCACGGAAACGCTAGTAAATGAAATGGGTGGTCACAAAGCGGAAACCCATCTGAGAACACGCCATAGCGGAAAATGCTGAACACAGTGAACGTTTCCAGTACACTAAGCGTGGCCACAAGCGGTTTATTATTTTATTTATTAACTATCTCAATAATCCCTCCAGCAATTGTGCGCTATTAAATAATTACAGTAATTCTTTGGTTTTATTGTCCTTATCTTGTTGAAGCATAAACATAAACAGGTAACTGAATTAAAATTCGATCTATTAACATCCTCTGTGGCGCAATGGTAGTGTATGCTGCTGAGGTCCCGGGTTAGATTCTCGAGTCGCAAAAAATATTTTTGTGATCCCCAAATGTTTGTTTCGGAGTTTGGGTGTTTCGTATCTATACTAATATTATTAAGCTGAAGAGTTTGTTTGTTTGTTTGGTTGAACGCGTTAATCTCAGGAACTACTGGTCGGATTTGAAAAATTATTTTTGTGTTAGATAGCCCATTTATGAGAGAAAGGCTATATATCATTACTCTACTACACTGGGGTGCAGAGCAGTAGAAATAAATGTCGACAAATCGGGCAAATTTTTATGCATCATTGTAGAGTTTATAAGCGACGGGATTAAGGTTGCTCTTTTCAAGCGCACGAAGATGTCAATGGGCGCGGCTAAAATTACTGCTATCTCACTTGAAGCAGTGCGAGAACGGAATAGCACCAGTAACGAACAGTAAAGAGATATGAGTGCGCGCTAGTGCGCGCTGTAGTTTTTCATTGATAGAAATTTGAACTTACGAGTACATATTGCACAATAATAAAATTCGGATCTACAAACTTTAAAAACTTTACAAACTTTCAACTTTTTGATGAATCTCGAAGAAGCGAAAGAAGTATGCATGGATCGCGAAGCCTGGCGATCTGTCCTCTCTGACTACCCCGTCAGGGATACAGCGTGAAGATAGTTAGTTTTTTTTTTTAGTTTTTTAACTTTATTTGGTGGTACTGCTGACTGCCTCGGCGCGCGCGGTAATTATGTGACTGGCGCGTTGAGGTGTCGGAGTTGATCCCCGGATCGGAACAAATATTTGTGTGATCCTCAAATGTATGTATTGAAGTTTTGGGTGTTCGCCTTGTATATGTCTGCGATTCTCCTCCACCAGGATCGGCTATAGCTTCTACGTGGGTATTTGGACAAATAATAGACCAACCGACGATATAATGTTCTTTAATTTAAAGATGACTATTACACACAGTTGTTTAGCAAAATCAGCACTCAGACACGTAGAGAAACTCTAATCGCCTCTAACGAAATTATAATCATTAAAATTATTTCTAAGATTACGCGGAATAATGACGATTCGTCGCGCACGCCGTTCTGAACTCAACTGTCCTAAAATGGCCGCGCTTCTATAACATAGACACCACTCTCATTCCGACGTGATATTAGATGGCGCTGCAACGCGCCGTCACGGCCGGACTGACCTGCGACCGTCCTCGGGCGCTTGTGTTTGCAGTTTTGTAAAAATCACACAAATATCAATAGCTAACTTGACAAGCAATACGCTCGTCCAACCTGACATCAATATCTAGCTGTACTTCTGATTAACAGTTGCAATCACTGTATAACAAAAATCAAACTGCGTATCCTTTCGATCAACCAAACAGCACTACCCGCTGGCACCTTTCTTTCAAGTCATCACATATAGCTGCGAACTAATATCCTTACGACGTTATCTGCGTTTGACTAACATGACCAGTGCAACTCCTCAACTAATTACCCTGGACCGGACGGGTGTGTCCCTTCGACTAGCACCTAATGCTAGACCGGACGACACTGTCCTTTCGACCAGTGTAACACCTAAACTAATTACCCTGGACCGGACGGGTGTATCGCTTCGACTAGCCACTACTGCTAGACCGGATGACACTGTCCCTTCGACCAGTGTAACTCCTATTTACACTGGACCGGACGGGTGTATCCCTTCGACTAGCCACCACTGCTAGACCGGATGACATTGTCCCTTCGACCAGTGTAACTCCTAAACTAATTACCTTGGACCGGACGGGTGTATCCCTTCGACTAGCCACCACTGCTAGACCGGATGACACTGTCCCTTCGACCAGTGTAACTCCTTGTAACTAGTTCTAAATTGGTGTACAAATAAAGTTTTATTCTATTCTATTCTACTCTACACCACAGATAACGTCATAAAGTCTTACACACCCACCTGTTATGGGCTGCCTTACTCAGCGTGAATTTGAACTTCGTGTTCTAACGTCTCATGGTCAGGAATGATGCTAAGGGTATCTGATACTGTTGTAATAGTATCAGATGCTATGGAAATAGTATCAGAGCCTGCTGATAATGTTTCGCAACTACTAAGTCTTCCAGGACTACCGAGGCCGAGACGACGCCGATTGAGGTAGAGCCTGATGATGGCTCTACCTCAATCGGCGTCGTCTCGGCCTCCTCTTCGTTCAATAAGTTGGTACTTACATGGACTAAACCATCGTGACCCTGGGGTATACCCATGGCAGGTTTGAGAGCCCTCAGTGCTCCGGCTGCGTCTATGGAAGAGGTGTAATTGACAAGGACAAACTTTGTGAAGGCATCTATGATCACCAATGCGTACTCAATCTTCCATACCACTGAGGCGTCAGACAACTACACAGCGCACGCGATGGAAAGTGGCCACCGCAGCCCACGGACGACCGCAACACCAGAGGCGCAGCACTCGCGCCGCCGGCCCCCCAAAAACATTACAAGACCCCCCCTCGAAGGACACTACACACATATAAATTTTCTACATTTTGATGGTGGGACCCCTGACTACTGCGCTAGTTAATACTGTGTTGCAGAAGTCAGTGTATTCCCCTCTATATGATTACACAGTAATGACAGTTTAATTTCAGTTGTACAAAATAAAAGTTACATCATAAAGACAATTTTGGTAAGGTAACCATAATAAAAAAAGGTAAAAACTAAAATAATGTATGCAAATTTGCCCGATTTGTTAACATGTATGATAGCTGCTCTGCTCTTCTGATTAGTAGCGTGACGATATGTAACCTGTAGCATTCCTAGATAAATAGGCAATCCAATAGAAAAATCATTTATCTATTCGAACTAGTTCCTGAGATTGCGCTAATCTTATCTAAACAATTTTTTCCGCTTAAGTATATGATAATTTAGATTACATCTTAACATACATGCATATTGTCACGCCTTTATCCATAAAGGGGTAGGCAGAGGTATACTATACGCCCACATTTCATTAAATTTTATTATACACTAGTTGACGCCCGCGGCTTCGCTCGTGTAGAGCAGTTTTGCCGTTCCCGTTTCCCACAAGAACTTGTTATTCTGATGTATAAGCTATATTATTGTAGTTTCTTAAAAATCCATTAAGTAGTCTTTACGTGATAGAGTAACAAATATTCATTCAAACTTTCACATTTATAACATTATTAAGATTTTGTATTCATTTATGTCACACTTAACAGGTGGTGGGCCCATTTCCTTGTTGAAAATGGACAGGCACAGGCTGTGGCAACCTGCTGTTGAAATTTCAAGCGGCCCATTCGGCCTTCAACCAGTCTTAACGATTGCCATTTTACTGGCAACCGGGACCAACAGCTTAACGTGCCTTCCAAAGCACAGAAACGCTCACAAATGTAAATTCCACAAAGTGGTCACCCATCCAAGGACCACCTATAGCGAATGTTGCTTAAGGCAGTGATCGCTTACACTGAGTAAGCGTGGCGACGAGCGCTTCTAAACAAAGAAAAAATAATAATTTTTATCTTGATCGAGAATCGAACCCACGAGCTCTGGCTTCGCAGTCAGTTACATTAACCAACGTGGCAGTCATCCGTAAAAAAAGTATTTAATGCTATACTTAATAACTTTTGTAATTATAAGTGCAACGCGTGAAATTAATATAGTGTGTGTTGTGACTGCTTCATGCGAGTCTTTACTCTTCGAACATGTATTATCTGGTAAGAACCTTTATATGATAAAAATTTGAGGTGAGGGCCTCTTAGACCTAGAGGGGTGTAAGTAGAGACCGGTAATCCTGAACGAAGACAAGTGCCGATCTCGGGAGGGAGAGTTCTCTCTGTCTCTCTCTGCCGTCTCTTTCGAGAGCATGTATTGTTCCAAAGAAACGCAGCTGGGTCCCTCTTTTCTTGTGTGTTTCTTGTGTGTAGCCTAACCTTAACGTCCACTGGAAGATACTGTGCCTTAAGTTACACTTTACTTTTCAATTCTGTTTTTTACAAATGTTGTTTTCATATTTTGCTTTCATGTTAGCCGGCGTCATTTTGGCGAATATATAAAAAATACGATCATAATATTATACAATGATTTTTAAATCTAAACTTTTTTCCTCGCGTACAATTCATATTAACTAATATAAATTGTACGCGACAGATTGATACACATAAGTTAAATATGATACCTACTTATTATAAAAAAAAAACATATTATTGTTTAGTAGTACATATTTAGTTTAGTTTAGTTTTGTATTAACAAAGTCCCAACGATATATAATTATTATTAAAGTACAGGTACAACTTGTCAACTGTGCACCTATTTGGCGCGCATTTTATACCTAAGTGCGCGTTCACACTGCGGTCCGTTTCACAATGTAATACTTTTTCACAGATCATTTTATCAGTAGCAGTTGTGATATTTCAATCAGTACTGTCCATCAATGTCAAGCGTCTTGAAGGCAATTACCAAGATATTTCGCCCGGAAATAAAAAAGATCCGATTGTTGTTGAAGGTATAAACTGAAAGACTTTTGATTCTAATTATTGCTCATGTTAATTATATAGTAGGTGAAATACGTGGGATCTGTATTTCACATGTCCAGAGACATCGATTGCAATGTCACGCATTGTTGCCACTAAGTGGCGAGAGATGTCTGAAAGAACACGTAAATAAAATCATCATTAGGCATGTTTTACAAGGCAGTGTGACAATTGTTCTCTGACCATAGCCAATCCTCTAAATTGTCCCGGTAAATGGGAAAGACCCAAGAAGCTGGCTTCACGTCATAAGATGAAATGCGTGCCAATGACCTCACTACAAGGGATGCCAAAGATTGTGCGAAGTGGAGGAAAAGAAGTAAGAAAGTAGACCCAGGCCATCGCGAAATGCAACTGGTACAGACGCTCGGATGATGATGATTCTGTCAGAACTCCACCGTAGGCTTCACTTATGTTCTTGTCACATTAGCCCTGCTCAAATTACCTCCCTGCGAAAACAGTTCTGTACTCCAACTCCACGCCATAACTGACACCATGATTACGACCTAGTGAGAACTGAGGTTCTGCGTCTAGATAAATCTCGAAATTCAAAATCTCAAATTCTGCCCTTACGCCTCATTGTGCCAATGTATAGGAACACAAGGGCCCTAGCTTCCAGGTACAATGGAGGTAACAAAAAATATCAACTGAATAAACATAACATCTCGTTTAGCCTCTATCAATAGTCAAAGATCACGATTGGTGTCTACTGATAAAGATGGAATCGTGAGTCATGGCTACGTATTTGTCCATTTCTTCAAAGCTACTTCACCGATTTGACAATTAAAGTTAAAGTAGATTCAAAAAAGCATGAGTACAATCCAATTACCATTTTCTAGGCTTTGTTGAGGAGTGATGTTTAATTGTTTTAATTTTCCAGTATCTCTCAACCCTAAGCCAATTAGATATAAAGAAGTCGATTATTCGCCTCATAGCTCTGGCCCACGTGAGCTTCTTCAAGACAGCAAATCAGCTGCATCGATATATCGCACTTTGAAGGTTTTGATGGATAATTATAGACGTATGCAAATAAATGCAAAGGTACGTGGCAAATGAATGATGATATATCTGTGTTTTCTCTAAGAGCATGTAGACGCATTTGCCAATGGTGCTACATGCTCTTTGACAAAAATAGGTTCCTAGGTTTATTAAAACACCCTTTGGGCTCCACATTCAGGGGCAGCTGTGCATTAGACTTTTTAATTCTGCATTGCTAGAAAGAATTCAACCTACCTTCTATGCTTAAACCAGGATTGAGTTTATTACACCGCACCGCCTGGAAGGTGAAGTAGCTGGGTCTCAAATATAATGTTAACATCCGGCTTTAGACAGATAAGCAGGGACCGTATAGTTTTAGTCGGTTCGAAGCGCAAGAGTGATGCAGTATGTTTGGTAGATGAAGTGAAAACTGGACGTGAAGAGCGATCATATGCGGATCAGTGAGAGTAGACACGGTTCCGATGTTGCTGACGTTTCAGCTAGATATTAAGTAATACTCCACGCAACAGTTATCGAATCTACTATTTGTTCAATTCACTTCTTTACCTTACTGATATCGCCAAAAATGTTAATGATTTTATAGTGGGCTGTAATTTTTACAAAGGGTTATACAATATGATAAATTCAAAAGAATTTATATTTTATTTTACGCTGTGCTCTTTACTGGTCTTACAAATCTTAGAAGGTTTGCTAAGGAAAATTAGCTAACATTCGTCTCAATTGTTTATATATTCCACCAGGAATTGGAGTCTGGGTTTTACTGTCGGCTATGAGCAGCTGTGTTTGTTTCTTTATATCTAATTTATTTACCAATCACGCCTTATCCCCGAAAAGGTGGGGCAGACGCATATTATACGCCAACTTTTCACCATGTGTATTCCTGTCTCACGTACAAGACAGACGCAGGTTGTAGCTACCAGCAGTTGAAATTTTTCAAGCCGCCCATGAATCAAAAATCGCCTTCATAAATCAAAAATCAAATCAAGAATCTTTATTCAACATCATCAACGTGGGTTAACGACTGCCTTGTTACTACCGAGACCAACGGCTTAGTGTGCCTTTCGAAGCACGGAAACACTCGCAAATGTAAACGCCATAAAGTGGTCATCCATCCGAGGTCAGCTATAGCGATAGTTGCTAAGCGTAGTGATAGTTTACAGAATACTGAGCCCGCGGGACAACGAGGGTTTTTTTTTTACTTTCGAACTCTGTAACCTGCAACCAAACCTCATTTGTTGGTCACCGGGTGCACCACTAGCAAATGACGTTGACTGGGACTCCAATAATCTTGGTAAAGTCCGAGTAAAGGGTACACAACAAAGTTGCATGTAAAATGTTTGTCTGTCGGTGGCTTAAGTATGTGACTGCCGCGCTTGCAAACATTAGACGGTTTGTATGCTTGCGCTTTCTTAAGTTATACTCGGGAACAAATCTTAAAATATTGGAACATAAAATGATTATTTTCTTTAAAGAAGGTAATTAGGACCCTTTCAAAGGTGTGTATCGAGAAAAAAGACGGTTTACGATTGAAAAAAATACTAAATGCCTTAGTCGCTAACCCCAGTGACCTTTGGACATGGTTTGGGCCACAGTAGTGCTAATTCTGTTGTTGACATCAGTAAACTAAATTTCTCTAAAATTTTCTAATTTTTGTTAAGAGATTGCCAAATGCTATTCTGTTATTAAGTCGAACTAAAGTTGGTGATATCATAAATAGCACTTAATTTGTATCTGATGTCACTAAAATTCATTTTATGTGATAAAATTGAACAAGACGTGAAAAATGTACGTAGACAGTCGAATGTAAATACATGCCGACTAACTTGATGATTGAACTGCCTATGTACATTTTTCACGTTATAACGTTTTAAAAGTTCTCACGTTTCAAACGGTTACAAAAAATTTAGTGTGACGTTAAATTTGTATCTGACATCACTAAAATTCATTTTATGTGATAAAATTCAACAAAAAGTGAAAAATGTACATAGTCAGTTCAATCACTAAGTTAGTCGGCATGTAAATACATGTTTTGTTAAATTTTATTACATAAAAGGAATTTTAGTCATGTCAGATACAAATTTAGTGCTGTTTATAATATCCCTAAGTTTAGTTCAATGTAATAACAGAATAGCATTTGGCAATCTCTTAATAAAAATAAGAAAATTTTAGAGAAATTTAGTTTAGTGGTTTCAACAACAGAATTAGTACCAGTGCCTACTTTCTGTACAGAATAATGCATTACCCAGTGGCCAGTCCTGTGGCCTGTGATTTTACTACATATATTTATATAGACATTCGTTGACTTAGATGGAGTATGTGAAAGAGGAAGGAGAACCGGAGACATCTACTAGCCGCGTGCTCGAATCCAGCAAGAACAAGAAACAAATACTAAGAACAGGAACCGATGGCAAACCACTTCGCATTGAAAACCATTTAAAGGCCCAGATGCCGAATTTTGAGGCGCTCACAAATGTAATGTAAGATAATTCTACAATTGTACTAAGCCTCACCCTGTACAGTCCGGATCACATTAGGTTATCAGAAAAATGTGGTTTCCCATGGAAATACGATGTCTTGCTGAAATACATTGGTTGGGATGGAAGTCCCCAGTGCTGGCACACAGTCAGGCGCACGATACAAATACGCACTAAAGCTGTTTCTTTCGTCGATTTGCCCAGACTTCATCTTACTTGCCATTCACGTCTCTCCCGAAGGGTGGCAGAGACATACTATAAGGCCACATTTATGTCTAACGTAACAGTTGGTGAGCCGCGTGGCCGTGCCTTCCGAAGCGCGGAAATGCTCGTGGATATAAATGCCACAAAGCGGTCACCCATCTAAAAACCAGTGATAGGGAAAGTTGCTTAACGCAGTGATCGTATACAGAACACTGAGTTAAGGGCGCTACATGCGCTTCTAATAATCTTAACCAATATATAGCTTCTAATAATATCTATACTAATATTATAAAGCTGAAGAGTTTGTTTGTTCGGTTGAACGCTCTAATCTCAGGAACTATTGGTCGGATTTGAAAATTATTTTTTGTGTTGGATAGCCCATTTATAGAAGAAGGCTATAGGCTATATATCGCTACTACACTGGGGAGCAGAGCAGTAGTCATAAATGTCGACAAATCGGGCAAATTTTTTATGCATCATTGTAGAATTTATAAGCTACGGGATTAAATAGGTGCGACGGGAGGTCGAAATATTCCACGGGCGAAGCTGTGGGGGTCATCTAGTATAATATAAATATAGAGTTAGTTTGTTTGTTGGGTGAACGCGCTATTCTCAGGAACTACTCATCGGATTTGAAAAAATATTTTTTGTTTTGGATAGCTCATTTATTGAGGAAAGCTATAGGCTATATATCATCACACTAGTACCTCAGTATAAATAGAGAAAACCTACGATCTTTCTTCTATGATCTTTCGGCTGTGCTACTGCCCTGGTAAACGCAGTTTCGAGTTAAGTAAATCCAAAAGTGCAGGTTGAATCATAGTCTGTAAAATACTCTCGTAATACACAGTGCTTCTTTATTTTATTTACAGAAATGTGCTGGCAAGTGAAGGTGCCGAAAACGGATTGAAAAAGTAAGTTAGTTAAAAGTAGTCTATGCTGAAATGATCCCCGCTACTTAATACCAGTTATGTGCAAATTAATCATTTTTTATACCACTGAGGTGGAAGACAAGCATACGGCCCACCTGATGGAAAGTGATCACCGTAGCCTATGGACGCAAAGCACTCGCGCTGCCGACCCTTTATAAACCTTCTATGAGCCCTTTTGAAGAACCCCATACTGTAGACGTTCGGGCAAACCCAGACAGAGAGTTCATTCCACAATCTAAGCGTACGCGGAATAAAGCATCTATTGGACCTAACCGTGTGCGTGCGCTCCGGATGCAAAGTGTGAGGGTGAACACCCTGTATGATAGAAGGCAGCCGTGGGCATCATGTCAAACAACTCCTCAGAGCGCAGACCGACATTTTTTGTTCATACATACATACTTAATATAATCTACATACGTACATAATAATATGATTCAACCTGCAATTTCGTTTTTACCTCCAAAGGGATAGCACATTGTGCCATTTGCATTTTGTCTTACGTAACAGGTGATGAGGTGAGGCCATTGCTGCGTTGAAATGCACAGGCGCAGGCTTTGTCTACTGAGCTGAATTTTTTCAAGTATACTCGTAACGCCTTCAACTTGTACAACGTACTAACTAAATATGCAATATTAAGTGTAACGCGGAATACATCTTAACGTGCTTTCCAAAGCACTCGTAAACAGAATGGCCACAAAGCTGTCACCCATCTTAGAACCAGCCATAGCTACGATGCTTAACGATATTTTCGTTTCGTCGAGTCGAAACGGAAAATGCTGTCATTCGCTGGCAGATCAATATTTTATGGAATAATATAATCTGTGAACTCTAATGCCGGCTTGCGCCACAGGTAGAGGCCCTTGTTTCAGGTAAATACGTGGCTACAAGGCTTGGTGCTTTAACTTCCATTTCTATTTGGATCATATTATTATATTTCTATATTATATGCAATAATATGTGTTTGCGAATAATCACACCTTCTTTTTTTTTATAAATATTGTGGGACACTTTTCACAGAGCGCCATCTAGCCCAAAGTAAGCTAAATATTAGCTTGTGTTATGGGATCTAGATAACTGATAAACATACATATATATTTCTAAATACATACATATTATAGATAAATAACACCCAGACACAGAATAGAAGCGCTCGTGGCCCCGCGGTCTCAGTGTTCTGTAAACGATCACTGAGTTACGCAACTTTCACTATGGCTGGTCCTGGGATGGGTGACCACTTTGTGGCATTTATATTTGCGAGCGTTTCCGTGCTTCGGAAGGCACGTTAAGCCGTTGGTCCCGGTTGCCAGTAAAATGGCAGTCGTTAAGCCTGGTTGAAGGCCTTATGGGTGGCTTGAAAACTTTCAACAGCAGGTAGCCACAACCTGCGTCTGTCTATTTCAACACTATTACGTGGGACAGGAATCCACACGGTGAAAAGTGGGCATATAATATGCCTCTGCCACCCCTTCGGGGATAAGGCGTGATGGATATTCATTCAGGCACAGAATAAACCATCGTGCTCATCACACAAAGTTTTATCCTGGGTGGGAATGCAACCCACGACCTCTTGCGTAGCAGTCGGATGCACTCCCACCGCGCCATCGCGGCAGTCGATTCTGTTTGCACATTGTTTTTAAAGCAGCGTGACTCCAAGCCTGGAGGCCACGTACATGTGACCAGGAGATAAGGGTCTGTACCTGTATTGTAAACTGGCATGTCGCAAGCCGGAGTTAAAGTGATGTTTGAATTCCATCATGAAGTATCGAGATTTCCAGTGCACGATTCCAAAGGCAGAATTCCAGTTTCTTCATGTGATCATGGCAGAAATGAGTTGGGTAACCATGTGTAGGACAAGCTATAATCGAGACTTTTGGATTGTCGTCGGAGATTGGCTAATATTCATACAAGTCCATCGTATTGTTTTGCGCGGAGGTAGGGAAGAAACAACAATCTCCTATCGCAGAAGATGCACTGAATGCCACAGAATGATATCCGCCTTTCATTACCAGGGATATGCATCTAAGACTATTTAGAATCCCAGGCATTTCTTTTAAGTGTTTACAAAGTTCCCTTGCAAAATTCCGGTGTGAAACAGCACCGCATGATTTTCGTGTAACATGCAAGAATGTTTAATACAAAGTTTAACATGAGTAGTTTTAGTCCGAATGAGTGAGGAACGATTGACGAAGAATATATATTGAGCAAAATTAGAGGAAGGAAGGAGTCAGGGTGAGCCGAGACTTACATATGAAGACCACATGAGCGAACTGCTCAAAAACGGAAGGGTGAAAAGTACTCTGACGTGCCTGTATAAAGCGATTAATGAATCTGCAGGAGGCGAAAGAGGTGTGCATGGATCGCGAAGCCTGGCGATCTGTCCTCTCTGACTACCCCGTCAAGGGTACAATGTTAAGATAGTTAGTTAGTTCTAATATCAATTTTCGTTATCCAAGTTGTTTCCAGGTGCTTATAAATCTTACCTAGACTTGGAGTCTAGGACACATCGTCGACTCCAAATAAGCCACAACTTATTGACTGCTAATAGCAGTTATACCGTCTGCCTTCCTATATACTATTCTATACGTACATACATACTGTCACGCCTTTATCCCCGAAGGGGTAGGCAGAGGCATACTATACGCCCACATTTTACTGTATATACCTACTATTCTATATCCGCTATTAATATACCTTAGCTTATTTCCAGATTAATGGGTATTCATCAAAATTCAGGTAAAAATGTTTATTTAATACAGTTACAAATCCTACATAGCTTTTCTATTTAACGGTTTTAAATTACTAGGTGACCCCCCCCGGCTTTGCCCGTGAAATACTTCGAACTCCCGTCGCACTTATATAATCCCGTCGCTTATAAATTCTACAATAATGCACAAAACATTTGCCCGATTTATCGACATTTACGACTGCTATCCACTCTCCTGGGTAGTAGCGTGATGATATATAGCCTATAGCTTTCCTCGATAAATGAACAATATTTTTTTCAAATCCAACCAGTAGTTTCTGCTGCAGTTTGTACTTTCATCAAAACTCTTTAGCTTTATAATATTTCAGGTACAGATAGTTTGTAGCAATTGTACATGAGTTGTATGATGGCAATATCAGATCTAGATTTTTGCCCCTTCTTAAGTGTTTTCTCAGTTGGTTCTTCCTGGATTTGGAACTTGTGGTCCACTTCTCTTTGGCTGATCAGCATTGTAGGCGACTGCCGTCTGACCTTTCAAGCCCGTAGGAGCAACATCGTGTTTCGTCCGTTAAGAAGCAGGTGCACCGCTGGCAGATGACGTCTTTTGATCCACGGAAAACTCGTTGGGGCTCCTTTTAATAGGTCTGAAATAACCTTCTTATTACCAATGCTGCAAGATGTTACGAATTCTTCGTCCTGTCCTTTTCGTCCTGACAGGGAAAAAATGTCGGTCTATTGTCCCTTGACAAGACGGTACTCATATCCCGAGACATGGTAAACGAAGAATATTATTTAAGAATGAGGGTTCATTAACTCTCTTGAAAAGTTTCATGATATACGACATACCTTTATTGCCTGACAGTTTCCACTACCACCGTTGTACGATTGCTAGATGTCGACAAGAGAAATGGCATAATTTTACTGAAATAATACGAGTAATGTTCGAATAATTTGGAAAAACGTAATAAGAGTTATCCCAAGTGTAAATTTAAGGTGTAAAATGATTCCTGTACTAGTTAGTTACACTCGTGTAACTACGTGTTTGGTCGAATCCGGTTTAAGACAGTCCGAATTTCGTGTGCTGAATAACGCGTAGTGTAATAGGCGCTTTAAGCCCAATTCAAATGATTTCATAACATTTATTCATTTATGACTTTAGAATAAAATATACTTGACATTTTGTTATTTATTTTATTTTCTTTTACTTACAGGAACTAAAGCTACCAATCAATCAAATGATGTTAAGACGCGTTCAAAATATCCTAAGGGCCAATACACAGAGAAACAATATAGAGAATACTATAATTCGTTAAAAAAAGATCCTAAGTTATTTGCTCAATACAAAACATTTAGATTTCTGGTAAAAATGGCAGGTGTAACGCACAGACCTTTAGATTTATTTATGGATATTCATGAGTTTTATGATAGCATGGAAACTACTGATGAAGAAACTGATAGTGAAGAAGAAACTGATGATGAAGAAAACAATGAGACTTCGGCGGAAGAAGAACAACGTTGAAATTAAAATTCTCAGTAAAATGGTAGCCTGTCATTAAATTTTGTGTTTTATTTTTAAATTATTTTTGGATGGTGGATACTATGGATGGTGTTTATCGATTTAATTAGAGTTACGGTGGGTTATTCACTATCTCGACACGGGAGGCTGGACCCACGTGTGATCAGTTGGTGAAACTCCAAAAAATTATATTTATTATTTCATCATCTGGACATGCCAGGATTTTTACGTGTTTCCACATAGTGAAACTTAAATTAAATACTTTAATGTTTTCGTCAACTGGACACACTTTCATATTTTACCCAAAATAATGACAAAGTACAGTCACGTAGATTTATTTTGAGTTATAAATAATATGCTATGATTTTATGTTAATTATTATTAGTAACATACCTTAAAAATACAACAGTATATTTTGATGAGACATTGTATTATTGAAATATTTTTTCTATGACTGTGTGTATACTCTATGTGATGATTTGTAGTTATTAGGTATATTTAGATTACAAATATGTATATCTTTTTCCGTTTTTCTGTGGAACTCGAAGTGATAGTTTAAATTACACAATTACTAGGTGTAGACACCGGCTTTGCCTGTGACATTCTTCAAACACCCATTGCTTTCGACATCTCTAACCCATGCCATTTATTGTTATCAAATACTTTCATACCAATCTTGATTCCCTATTTTCCCGAAAGGCTAATTCTGAAACATGTGTTTATTTCTTTTCAGAAGCAGGAATACATAAAAAATTGATATTATTCTTTCTTTTAAATTAAAAAAAGAACCATTGACACACAAGAAAGGTTACATACATACTTTCATGTTTCTCACTATGAAAATTATGAAGATTGATACGATTATTAATAATTTTTTTTATAATTTTCTTTTTTATAAAAATATGCCCTTTAAAAAAGGCACTTACTAAGTGCTTTTTTTAAAGGGCAATAATAACCCCTATTTTACCTTCTTATAGGTAAAATGTTCAATACCACGATGTACGAATAAATTTATTCGTAAACTGAAACACGAGCACATAATCTGATATTTCTAACTTTGATTATTTCAAACTTCTATACAACTGTTTATCCCTTATTTTACCCCCTTTAGTGAAACATTATAAATATAGCTTACGTTATAAATTTTAACAAGGGCTTCGGCCGGGCGTTTATTGTAAGAGAATGAGTCACCCAGTAATTTTATTAATAAAGATCACCTTTATTACCTTCTTATTCATTTGTTTGAACTCAGGAAGAGATATGCGTAATTTCATGTTACCAACTTTTAAAATGACGTTTAAAATATTTTTCATGAACTCACCTAATTTGTGAAATCAATAAATGAAATTATTCTTAACATGACTGTACATTTTTTCCCAACAATCTTAGGTATGTCCAGTTGACGAAAAAATTAAAGTATTTAATTTAAGTTTCACTATGTGGACACGTGTAAAAATCCTGGCATGTCCAGATGACTAAATAATAAATACTTTTTTTGAAGTTTCACCAACTGATAACACGTGGATCCAGTCTCCCGTGTCGAGATAGTGAATAACCCGTTACCGTTGGTTTCTACGAGTATATTTACATTTTTCAAACTTAAACATAGCTTGTATTTAAATTGTCCGTAATTATGAAAAAAAGGGAACTATTCGATAAATTTAGCTCTTTACTTTTACTGAAGTATTCTAAATTATAATTTTAAAAATGTTCTTAGTTACAAATACGTATCACATGATTTTTTTATTGAAAACAAAGTTTACAAAAAGCAGAACAGAACCAACTGCAAAAACACTCATTACATATAATGTAAAACTGAACCACATCACAATAGGACTCCACTGTTCAAACAAATAAACAATATCACTACTAAAAAGGTGATTTTATACAAAACAGATTCACACTTACTTGGTACCTTCATACATGCCACATATTTCTATTAATAACAATATTCAGTATTCAGTATTCAGTATTTATTTCGCATAAAACAGGTAGGTATTACAATGCTGGTATTTGTCAATATATTAAATACATATGTGCGCTGTTTTATAGCCTTCATATTCATTTCACATATTATTAATATATAAAATGAAACCAAGTTTCTGTATGTCTAGTATGTCCCGTCAACGCTCAAAGGTACCATGACATGAGTTGTAACTAACATGCCTTACATCATAAAACTACAAAATATTTCGTTTGTTCCTGTGAAAATACTGCTCTACGCTGGCACTTTGCCTTTTTTGACGCTCCGTTAAGTCAAAAATTAGTGGGACTATCCCTAAATCCGTTTAGTTAATCTACAGGAAGCGAAAGAAGTATGCATGGATCGCGATGCCTGGCGATCTGTCCTCTCTGACTACCCCGTCAGGGATACAGCGTGAAGATAGTTAATAATGAACAGTGCTCACGAAATATAATAATAACATGCCTCTGCCACCCCTTCGGGGATGAGGGCTTGTCTGGTACCTACACAAAGTAGAGCTCACGAAAGTTATTATTCCAAAACTTCTAAGGCTTAAAGGAATTGAGGGCTAGCCTCCCGGAAGGTAGGAGTCCTGAATAAGGTGAGGTGGTTATTCACACCGTACCAGAGATGTCTACTGTACAAGACACAGATTCGTCCCTGCGTCTAATACTGCCCTTTGGGATGACTCCGCGAGGTACTTACTGAATGCACTTGACGCTAAATATTTATTTATTTATTTATCACGCCTTATCCCCGAAGGGGTGGCAGAGGCATACTTTGTATGCCCACTTTTCACCATGTGTATTCCTGTACCACGGCTGTTCATCATCACGCTACTACCCCGGAGAGCGTAGCAGTAATCATAAATGTCGACAATTCGGGCAATTTTTTATACATTATTGTGCGAAGAGAATTCGAAGTATGTCACGAGCAAAGCCTAGGCTTGGGGGTTACCTAGTTAATCAATAAATTAAAATAAAATAAGTAGTAATTTAATAGGAATTAAATTTAATACTCAGCAAGTATTTTATTTTATGGAGTAACATTATATTTATCAATCTTAAAAAACAAGACTTAGCAACTATTCATACTAATAATGTAATAAGATAATATTTACAGCATATACAGGTTGGGGTCAAAGTACAAGACTGTCGAAACCTTGTCTAGGCGACGAAGAATTTATCCCCACCGAAGTGTATTAATTTCGTTTTTTTCATTCGAATAGGTCTCTAATCTTTGAGACCAAATAACAAAGAAAATAACTATGAATTCGAAAGAGACTACTTCAATCATATATGTGTCTATAAATTGACAATACGATGATAGGCTAGTTTGACTAAATGGTCTTTAAAAATATAAAATAGCAACACATTTACAAGCGGAATGTGCTCTCAGATGTGTTGCTATTTTTTTATGTAGTGCTTCTCGTAGCTTGCTGATTGGTTTATTTAGAACTTTTACCTTTCTTGTGGATTCATCAATATGAATGCAAACAACTATGTTACATTCTCTATGCGCAAACAACCTGTAAGCCAACCTGTCACTACAGGCACATTATTGGGACTGAAAAAATAGTTATTGCAAGTGCCCGGTATGGAAAAACAGAGAGGTGAAAGGCATTTTTCAGGAAAGCGTGCTCCGAAACAAAGGCACTAAATGCAATTAGGACCAACACGGTGGAAGATGGTTATCAATTCTATTAATAAAATCAGAAAGCGCTCGTGAAGCGCTCGTGGCCCCGCGGACTCAGTGTTCTGTAAACGATCACTGAGTTACGCAACTTTCACTATGGCTGGTCCTCGGATGGTTGACCACTTTGTGGCATTTACATTTGCGAGCGTTTGCTTGCTTCGGAAGGCACGTTAAGCCGTTGGTCCCGGTTGCCAGTAACATGGCAGTCGTTAAGCCAAGTTGAAGGCCTTATGGGCGGTTTAAAAAATTTCAACAGCAGGTAGCCACAACCTGCGTCTGTCTATTTCAACATGGCAATGGGATTCACCTCCTATTACGTGGGATAGGAATAAAAAAGGGTGAAAAGTGGGCATACAATATGTATGCCTCTGCCACACCTTCGGGGATAAGGCGTGATAGATAAACAAAATCAGACGTCATGGAAGTCTACATCTCTCCATCAACTAACGTAAATACAGACAATCCTGGGCCGTCGGTATTTTTTTAGATCGTTGATAGCCTAAAAGGGCGTGCTTCTACCTTAAGTTTACCTAATCTACACTCCAGGATCAGCCATCAGTTCTTCTACAGATGTGGCCATCCCACCTAAAAGGGCGTGCTTCTACCTTAAGTTTACCCAATCTACACTCCAGGATCAGCCATCAGTTCTTCTACAAATGTGGCCCGCCCATTTTCAAACTAACGCCCTTACTCTGCTAGCTATGGCAACCCCTAGGGTTCTCCGACGGATAACCTCATTTCGGAGTTCATCTCCCAAAGACACTACAAGTAGGTACCAATAGCTCGCTGTATAGCTCGTTGTGCAACGTTCAGGGCACGGACTAGCCCCACCGAAAGTGTGCACGGCTCAGGGGCCCTATTCTCGACCATTAGACTTGAAAGCGTAGACGATTTGTTGATGGTAGGTCATTAGTTTCATATTTAGGAACGGCGAAAAAAGAGACATAAGACATTTCACCAGTAAATTTACGTCTGTTTTCAAGGCGTTTGATCGAGAATCGGCGCCCATCACCGTGGATCATAACTGGTAAGTGATGATCATAAACGTAAAATAGAGTCAAGTTTGGGGTTTCTCATGACTCCACATAATGATTACTCTTCAAATGGTAACAAATACACGCCCACAATGCCGAAGACTCTATCTTTGAAAAAACAAGTAGGTACCTACTAATACATGTTATTTTCATAATCTAACCATTTTTAATTTACATATTTATTACGTCAAACTGTGAACAATGGTGTAGATTATAATGTTTAGCATGTATGTTAATAATGAATGTTGTAATACAACACGATTGAGTAGTTAGGTATAACTGTTTTTTGTGCCAAATAACCAATTATAGTATTTGGCTCAGATATAGCTCTACCTTTTCTGTTTCTATACATAAATAATGATAAATAAATAAATATCGTTGGGACAACTCACACAACGCCATCTGATGCCAAACTAAGCAGAGCTTGTACTGTGGTAATTAGATAACTGATAAACATACTTATATATTTCTAAATACATACATATTATAGATAAATAACACCCAGACACAGAATAAACCATCATGTTCATCACATAAAGTTTTATACTGGGTGGGAATCGAACCCACGACCTTTTGCGTAGCAGTGGGATACACTCCCACCGCGCCACAGAGGCAGTAAAAATATTATTCGGTAATGCAATTATTGTTATTTATTATTAAAAGTACCATGATATTTCAAACTTATACCAAAATTGAGATTTGAATGGACACCACTCAAATCTTAATTATATTATAAACGCGAAAGTTTGTATGGATGTTTGTTGCTCTTTCACGTAAAAACTACTGAATAGATTTTAATGAAACTTTACAATAATATAGCTTATACATCGGAATAACACATAGACTACATTTTATCCCGGGAACAAGTTCCTGTGGGAAACGGAAACGGGAAAACTTCTCTACGTGGGCGAAGCCGCGGGCGTCAACTAGTCATACATAAGTTAGGAGAACACTCGTCAAGCCGTGTTCATAGAGTATAGAACTAGTGACCCCAATATACAGTGTCGTATACATACCTACTAATATATAATCGAAATTAGTAGTAGAAGTTTATTGCCCTGAATATTGTGTAGGTAGCGACTAGTATGAACATTACTTGCTCAGCAACTCACTATTACTAGGTATTAATTTATATCAACAAAATTAATAAATAAATATCGTTGGGACAACTCACACAACGTCACCAATAGTTGTGGCTAGCAGTCCACTTGTGATTAATAATCTCATGATAAAAAACGACCAACAACACTGACTCATCAATTTAAACAGTTTCATTACTTTAAAATCATTCCGTTACACAAACACCGCCTCGCGGTCATTGGTCGTTGGTCTGCGGTCGCGTTCCGATCCGAGTTCCGCCATTAGATAAGGAAAGAGCCCATACCTACGTACTGCGAATCCTGACCGTATACATATGTATATAAATATATATGTTTAGGTCCCTAGTATAGTTTATGTATTTTCTGTATACATAAATTACGAATTGACGATCCGAGTCGTTTTTAACAATTCTAATTTTGTTTAGCTGATCAAAATGTCTGTGCAGCTTGCGTATGTAGAATCTTGGAGACGAAATAAAGAAAGATATTAATACGAGTATTATGAAATGTCGTAACCAAGTGACTTCAAAAAACGAAACTAGCAGAACATGAACTTGAATAATTGTAAGCTTCTACGAAGCTTTAATTTGTATGTATTATAGTGTCCGCATAATGTTGACCACGACCGCCAAACCAGTGACCGCAGGATAATGTGCATGGGCACCATAAAAAAAACTCGACCATAAAAAAAATTAAATGAAACTAGATTCCACATGACGCGACGGCATTGAGTTAAATTAATACCCGAAAACGCAATGTCTCAATGACTTGCGACTGGGTGACGTTATCATGAGCCATTAACAAGTTTAACCCTCGATGGAAATCGAAGGTTGTTATACGTTTAACCTGTGTAATTGTCTGTCTGTGGCATCATAGCCCTCAAACAGATAGACCAATTTTGATACGGATTTTTTTAGGCGCCGTGATCGAGAACAACACGTCGCGACGTTTCTTAAACTGTACCTACAAAATCCAGTTTACCAGTTCCAGCGTAACCACTACTATTGACGATGTTGTCGCTGTAGAGCATTCAGTACCCTGATTTTCATAGAGCCAGCTTTTACGAAGTTCTTTAAAATCGCGCACAAAGGCTGATTGTACACTCTTGTCAGTTAAAATTTAGGTCATGTTCATCGGGCATGTCACGCCGGGACCCATCTACGTCGAAGTTTCGAGGATTGACGTTGTTCAGGAGTACCGTCAGAGAACCAGAGTGGTTGACATAGCTCGTTAAAGTGTCTCGGACGGTAACGTGGCAATGGGTTGATCATATCTGGAGAAAAACCGATGGCTGATGGAGCAAATAAGTTCTGGACTGGCGACGGCACAGCAAACGTAATGTAAGACGACCGCCGCCTGGTGTATCGATGATACAGAAACGGTTGCAGGACTGGTATGACTGGAAGCGAAAGGCGTAGGACCGTGAGTTGTAGCCTGAATTCGAACAGGCTTATGTCAAGTAGTGGAGCGCTATAAGCTGTTGGATTGATTGATTGATTGGTAATCGGGAACTTGCTGCTGCAGCAACTAGTCTGTTGGATACCCATCTCCTTAGAAAACTATAGCATTATATTATGTTTAAAATTATTAGAACGGTCTCATTCAGTAGTTTTTTGTGACCTGTTAGTTTTAATATTTTTTTGTCTTGGCTGTATCGCTATCGCTTCTTCAATTGAATCGCTAGCTCAATTGAAATAAAATGGATCAATTATACTTTAGTAATTATACATGACAGAATAATGCGAATACGCGTGTCTCATTTGTGAACATTCATAAAATCAGCTGCATAACTAAATCCAGTTCATACTGTTCAGCCAATCGATTACATTACCTGGACATGACAATTGAACATTGCCTGTTTTTTATATAGCAGTATAATACTTGTACTACATAGTATTATTGAGACTTAATTTGATATTCAAAGCATGGCGTAATGCTTTAAGTGTGCGAGGGACATTTGTGCGTGGTGTACATGTTGTGTTTCGTAATTTGTAATCTTTGTCTAGCTTCTTCTCTTTCTGTCGCACATATCCGTAAAGGATGTGGAGGAGGCGTTTTGCCAAAAACCTAATCAATGTTACTGTTAGTTACAGTTGTCAAATCTATCGGTATACTCAATGTAGTAATAGGTTTTAAAGATAGGTAGGTATACTGCTCTGTCAACTGTCCTTTTAGGCAAATACAAATCTGTATAAAACTCTACCAAATAATTGATCACGTCACTGACTTACTGATATAGGCAGCAGGGTGTCCAGATGCCCCAAAAAGGTTCAATTAATTAGACAAATCAGCTTATCGCCATCAACTGCTGTGTAGCAGGTTTTGTATTCCTGTCTGAGTTTTCGCCATAATCATTCGCTAAATCATTTATTCATTTATGGTTCCTATCTACGACCTTTTCTTGGTCCTAATTCTACTTGCCTGGATGACGTTGCTACTTTACCCTAGATTGATGTTCATTTCTTTGCTACACCGTGTCTTGACTCTAAGATGAGATTTTTGTATTAAACCAGTTTGGAGTTCCTGAGTAGAAAATGATATTTATATTATGCAAGCCTATATGGGCGCGAAAACTGTTTATGGCAAACCGGTTGATTTAATTTCAATAATCTTGCCGTCGTGATATATTTATACGTTTAAATGAAAATGAACTCTGTGTAGTCACTTCAGAGTTTATTTTCAATTCAAATGTAACGGAGAGTTATGATAATTTTCATTAGCCAAAGAACGACGAACTTATTTGTTCAGTTGCAATACTATCATTATAACGAGTAGTGGTTTTGATAAAATCAATTATAAATTGCCTTTTTTTAATAACGTAATATTTCCGTTTGTTGACGACTGGAAATTTAAAATATAAGTGAAGTGTAATGTAATGTCTAAGTTAAGGATATCACCATTTTTAAAACAAGTAAGTTTGAAATACGATTATTTTTGTTAATTATCATGCTGAGCGATTCTAGCTCCTTGCTGTTCAGTACTTTGTGAATTAAATCAATACAATAATAATATTGCGATTATTTTAAGTTGACCATTTCAATTGCGCTTTCATAATATTATATTATATTTTATTTACTAAAGATGAAGTATTATTTCATTTTATTATATTTTGTTTTAAATTATTTAAAAAGTATTTAAAAGCTAATACCCATAATACCCATAATACTTGAACAAGCAGGGGAGAAAAAATAGGCCGAGATGGAACCTCGGTATTTGTTTGTGCCCATGGCCGTGGAGACCAGGCAATACTGGGGATCCGTGAAAAAAAAATTAATTGGGGTATTAGGACGCAGAATAAGGGAGAAAACAGGTGATTCCCGCTCAAGATCGTTGCTGGTGCAAAGGTTGGCGATAGCTATTCGACGTGGAAACACGGCTAGTGTTATGGGTATTATGGGTACCGGGAGCGGCCAGGGGCGGGTTATTTGAATTTGACATGTTAATATTTATTGAATTGACATTTTGTTCATAATGTAAATAAATGTATTAAAACAATTATAAAATATAAAAAAAAATAGATTTATTTTTAGGTGATTATTATGAATTGATGAAATGATTACATAAAAAAAAAGATGTCTATAAAGACATCTTTTTTTTTATGTAGCAGGCAGCTTAAAAAAATTCAACAGCTGGTAGCCACAGCCTGCGTCTGTCTATTTCAACACGGCAATGGGCTCACCACCTATTACGTGGGACAGGAATCCACACGGTGAAAAGTGGGCATATAATATGCCTCTGCCACACCTTCGGGGATAAGGCGTGATGGATATTTATTTATTTAAATTTATGTTATAGAATAGAAAATGACTAACTAATTATCCTAAAAATATAACTAATAAAACAAACTTAAATATAGACATAAGATAAACGCTAGAAACAATTTTTAAATTAAAATATTAAAGTGGAACTAAATTTAAGTTTCAATTTAAGTTTTATGTACGTCGCCTTAAGACGTGAAGATGGGATTAATTCGTCAATTTCGAGTAGGTCTCGGTGGTGTAGTTGGTAAACGCGTCTGGTGCGTTGAACCAGAATACGCTGGTTCGAATCCAGCTCCAGTCTAAAAATTTTTTCACTTTAAATAAAAAAAAAATTAAACTCGTCAAAAAATTTCTCCGTTTCATCGCTGACTGAAAACGTTCCCAGAAGACTGGCAGCATTGCTACGTCAACTTGAAATCTGGTCTATTAATAGGGGTACCTACTTCTACGTTTCCCAAACAAGTGTCTCCACCAGAGGGCTAAAGAGGAATGTGAAGAGCGGTTTTTGCATTGCAATGTATCCTCTATCTTTGCATTGAGAATAGGTACATTCCTATCCAATGACGAAAAATGTAAATTATTTTTGGAAATATTTTGTAATTTATATTTTAATGTAAGTTGTCGCAAAATAATCTTCTTTCAAAACTTAGAAAACTCAGTAATTATGTTCAATTAAGAAAAATAATAACCACAATTGTTTTATTTTCCTTAACGTTATTCATGTTAGTCTGAGATCTTACCTTTAAAATACGTGATTATAGTTGTATTTTATTTAAGATATTTTAGACTATTTAAGCGCCCGTCGTCCCGCGGCCTCAGTGTTCTGTGAACAATCACTGCGTTAAGCAACTTTCGCTAGCTGGTCACGGATGGGTGACCACTTTGTGGCATTTACATTTTCGAGCGTGTTCACGTTAAGCCGTTTTTCCCAATAAAATGCCAATCGTTAAGCCAAGCCTTATGGGCAGCTTAAAAAAAATTCAACAGCAGGTTGCCACAGCCTGCGCCTGTCCATTTCAACACGGCAATGGGCTCTCCACCTGTTACGTGGGACAACAATGCATACGGTGAAATATGGGCGTTTATTATGCCTCCCCCCTTTGGGGATAAAGGCGTGACAATATGTATGTATGTATGTATATAATATAAATACATATTTTGAAAATGAAACCAGTGATATCCATCTATAAAAAACTTGTTTTTATTTTTTTAAACTTATCAAAACAAAACCTGTGCAAAATACGCAATAATGAATTAGGCACAAAAGTAAAACGCAAATAGTCTCTAAATAGACCGCACAGTCAAGATACTATGTCATGGGTAAACCAACGAATATTTATGACTAGGTGAACCCCACAGCTTTGCCCGTGACATACTTTGAACTCTGGTCGCACCTATTAAATACCGCCGTTTATAAATTCTACATAAATGTATTAAAAATTTGCCCGATTTGTAGCCATTTATGTTGACGCAACTACCAGTAGTGGTAGTGCGATGTGGCTCCAAGGTAGTACCGTAAACATATAATATATAGACTTCCTCGATAAATAAGCTATTAAATACAAAAATATTTTTACAAATCCTATCAGTAGTTCCTGATATTAAGTGCGTCCAAAAGATTATTTGAGTTGAAACAATGAACCACTCTTGAAATTGCTAAACTATCGCAGCTTCAATCCACTTTGTTCACACCCGGTGTTAGAAAAAATGACTTCCATCGTTATTCCCACGCACTTTGATAGATAGATATGCTTTAGTGTAGTTATTGGATTAAATTAAATATCTATATAAATTTCATTTGTTGAATTTGTCTCTACCCAGAATAAGAAAAAAAATACATACATATACATATTCCTGATTGCAAGGCAGTGTAAAGCTCACCAGGGCTAGTTTAGTAACAAACATAAAACCAGAATGTACACTAATGTACAGGGATACAGTGGTTAGGTTAGTATTTGCGATATTAAGTTTTACTACTTTACCTAACGGTTTGAAGATCAACCGAATGGAGAACATCCGTAAACATGATCGGATTTCAATTTCGGTATGAAAGCGATTGGCGGTCAACACGCGGGGACCGAGTATACTCATTTACAATAAAAAGCCGTTCTATTTCTAGTCTAATCGATTCCAATGCGGTTGGTTCAAAACTAGGTATAGGTAGGTAACTAAATCTATGCCGCAAAATAGAATCAAAATCTATTTTTTAGCTGTCAAAATATTAGTAAACTACCGAAAATGCAATTTACGAGCGGCCCCTGGCGCGTCACGAGATATTAGTATTCTATCCACCGACCGATAGAATTATATTGCGATTGTAATAGTGGTTTACGTTTTGCTGTCAAGTTGTAACATCGCATCCATCGGCCCTCTACTGAGCGACGTTTTTTTAATTCGGCTTACACATCAGAATAACACATAGGCTTTTTTTTATCCCGGGAAAAAGTTCCTTTGGGAAACGGGAACCGGAAATCTTCACCACGTGTGCGCAGCCACGGGCGTCAACTAATGGATTATATATAACGAAGTCATTTATCTGGAGGTAGTATAGTTATGTTAATTTAAGTAGTACACTTTACACCGTGCAGTATTTATGCTATCTCAGGTAAATTCTAAATGTATTAGAAGCAGTTTATTGATAGGGTCAACAAACTGTGGCTTTATTACCTTGCCCTTTGTTTAATGTGCATGCTTACGGATTTATTGTATTACAAACTTTGCATAAATAAGTAGGCGTAATTCTCACTACGAGTTTCAAACTAACTAACTAATATAGTTCTAAACAAACAGATAAATTTTGATACTTTTATAACAAAAACATATTCAAGGTCTTTAAATAAATAATTAGTACAATTACAAGACTATTTAAAACAAGGTTTCGCATTTGGACAGAAATCGCTTAGTCATTAGTAGAAAAGAAATAGTACGTAAATAATCCGGTTAAATGGGTGTGGGCACCCATAGCGCAAACAATGATTAGTCTTGCTATCAATAAATCTGACATAAAATTATTATTGCTAAGGTATTTTTAACTTAAAGTATGGGGATGAAGAGTAGAAGCGTGCACGTCGCCATCACTGCCAGCTACGGCTGCAATTCTACTCCAAAACGAGTGCCACCAGGGCGAATAATGCTAGGGCGTGCCCCCGAGGCGACGCGCACCAGTTCTTCCCCGCTGGTGCGAAAAGTGTGTGCCAGAGCGGCGTAGGGGACCGCCACCCTTCACGCACGGCCCGGGGCGGCGGGAAGTGGAGGACGGAGTGCAGGGTAGCTGCGTGGAATGTTAGGGGAGGAATGACAGATGAGCTCCCGGGTGGGATGCTCGCGCTTTGGTCTGGAGTACCAGAGAGCGAGCATGGCAGTCGGGGGGTTGGAATTTTGCTGTCCTCGCGATTGGCCTCCGGTATGTATGAGTACAAACTGGTAGGTCCTAGAATCCTCAGGATCCGTGTAAAACTTGGTTTGACGAAGATTTTCCTGGTATCTGCTTACGCACCAGTATCTTCGTCGAACGCGAGTGAGCTAGAGGACTTCTGGGAGAGTATGAGAGAAGCTCTAAATATGATAGAAGGAAATGAAAGACTTATAGTATGTGGAGACTTGAATGGATGGGTGGGTACCGCTCGCGATGGTTTTGAGTCGGTACTCGGGAAGTATGGGGATAAAAGGGTGAACGACGCTGGCAAGCTAATACTGGCATTTTGTAAGGAAAAGGATTTGTTTGTGGCGAACACAATGTTCAACCACAAACAAATTCATATGTATACGAGGAGATGTAAGTCAAAGAGAAGCATGATACATGGACACAAGGGTTTATCGAGGCGCTGAGATGGGATCAGACCACTACCTAGTCATAACTAGGATTAGGGGTCTGTTCCCGGGTTGGCGTCATCGTACCGAGTATCCTGAACCTGAGCCGACTTATAGCAGCAAAAGCTGGAAGCTGCAGGATGCATCCATTAATGATAAATATAATAAAAGGGTAGCCGAAAAGCTTGGCGACGTCAATGTAAGTTGTGAGAATGTGGAAAGTGTATGGCAGAACCTTAGGGATAGTATGATAAATGCCGCTGTGGAAGTGTGTGGAGAAACGAAAAGAGGCAGTAGTAATAAGCGTGATGCATGGTGGAATGAGGAAGTGAAAGAAGCAGTTCGAATGAAGAAGAACGCATGATTTTAATATGAAAGAGAGATACAAGCTGCAGAAAGTTAACACGAAGGCACTGATAGAAGAAGTTCGTGAAAGGTGCAGAATGAAAGCGGATGAAAGGTTGTCGTCCAATTTCCGGGATAATGTCAAGCTCTTCTGGAAAGAGGTAGGCAAGACCCGGAGTTGTTCGGCAATCTGCAGTATGAATTAAGTGCTTAACAATGACGTCCTAACAGACCAAACTGACGTTCGCATGATCGCGGAAAAGTTTCTGGCTGTTAGCTAGAAGGTTTTCTGCGCTTTTGTGGATCTAGAGAAAGCATTTAATAACGTTGTGAGAGAAACGTTGTGGAACTTACTGCCCGGATATGGTGTGGACGGCTCGCTACTGCGGGCAATACAGTCGCTTTAAAGGGACTGTAAGGCTTGCGCGCGAGTAGGGGGGGAAGTGTCACCTCTTTTTGATGTCTGTACAGGCGTCAAACAGGGATGTGTCATGTCCGCCTGGCTATTCATGGTGTATCTGGACAGTTGCCTGCAGAAGTTGAAAGATTTTAATATGGGTGTGAATTTGGGTGACTTTACAGTAAACTGTCTGGTGTACGCTGATGATGCGGTGCTCATGGCCTCATCAGAAGCCGACTTTCAGGCATTAGTCACTAATATGAAAGAGGAGTGTTAAAGTTAGGGTCTTCGCTTGAATGCAAGTAAAACTAAGGTTCTATTATTTGAAAGAGGTGACGTAAGAACTAAATGCGAGATTAGGGTAAACCAGGAACGTCCAGAGCAAGTGGATGAAATTGTGTATTTTGGAAGTATGTTTAGCGCGTATGGAAGATGTGATTCGGATGTAGAACGGCGAGTAGCTGCCGGAAACAAAGTTAACGGTGCTTTGTCCCAGTTAGTAAAGCGACAAAGCATCGTAAAAGAAGCACGAATGGCGATTCAAAACGCAGTGCTAGTGCCAAATTTGCTTTACGGTAGTGAAACCTGGGTATGTCAGCATATGCATGAAAGTAAATTGAATGCTATGGAGATGCGATCACTTCGAAAATTGTGCGGCGTAACTTTGGCCGACCGAATACGTAACAAAGTGATATGCAATATCACGGCAGGTTTGAAAGAAAGTGTCAGCGTTAAGCTGGAAAAAGGCGTGCTCCGTTTTGGACACGTCCAACGAATGAGTGAGGAACGATTGCCGAAGAATATATATTGTTCAAAAGTAGAGGGTAGAAGGAGTCAGGGTAAGCCGAGACTTACATATGAAGACCACGTAAGCAGATTGCTCAAAAACGGAACGGTCAAAAGTACTCGGATACCCAGACATGCGTGTATGAAGCGATTGATGAATCTCGAAGAAGCGAAAGAAATATGCATGGATCGCGAAGCCTGGCGATCTGTCCTCTCTGACTACCCCGTCAGGGATACAGCGTGAAGATAGTTAGTTAGTTCATTTTAACTTAATTGAGATAATAAAGATATAACCTGTAGCTGATTTAAGGGCTTAGTCCCATATAATTTATATCCAAAACATTTTCACACAACACGATCTAAATTATACTAATATTTGTTGACGCCCGCGGCTTCTCCCGCGTAGAGAAGTTTTGCTTTTGCCGTTTCCCACAGGAACTTGTTCCCGGGATAAAAAGTAACCTATGTGTTATTCTGATGTGTAAGCTATATTATTGTAAAGTTTCATCAAAATCCATTCATTACATTTTGCGTGAAAGAGTAACAAACATCCATTCTTACAAACTTTCGCGTTTATAAAATTAGTAGGATAAGGTCATTTTAACTTACTTGAGATAAAAAAGATCCTGAACCTGTAGCTGATCTAAGGGCCTAGTCCCATATAAATAATTATTTGGGACATTTTCACATAGCGCCATCTATATTATGATAATATAAGCTTCTACGGGACAGACAATACATACGAACGTCAACAGTATATGATCCTATAAAAGGGGTCTTAGAAGGTCTATAAAAAGGGGAAAACCCAGACAACCAGGTTAACACACACACAATTAATGAAGCCTGTATTAGATTAGATGAAAGGATAAGCAACGACAATGTAGGTTAAATACGTGTAGTTTAAATATAATAAAACAAAAAACTAGTTTATTTTTAATAAGAAAAAAAATATATTGATTTCAAAATATCTACTTATACAGATCGCTAAATAAAATTAAAGTAATTGTTTATCATTCCAAAATGTCAGCTTTTCACTAAATGCATTATTATAAGGACAAATCAATTTTCTACTACATATTTTTCTGTTTGTCTCTGTCAGTCTTTTAAACTATTTTTGTGCTTGTCTCCGTATATTTTCTGTTTGTTCTAGTCAATTTGCTTGTTTTGGCAAATATCTGAAACGCCTAGACACATAGCTGATGTTATAAGGAGTTAACTTAGGCTACATAATTTTTATTCCTATATTACTACGCGTTCCTGGTATTCAGGTACATCAGTGTAGTGGTATATCAGATGCAGAGGCATATTATATGCCCACTTTTCACCATGTATATTCCTGTCCTCTGTCTGTCTGCCATGTGCGTTCCTGGTAGACTTTGACCACTAATATGGCGGCCCCGTCTCAATATTCGGGGGCTGGTTCGAGCATGCGTGAAATTCTCACCGACGCTGATATCTCGGGCCTGCTGGACGAGCAGTCGACCCACTGGTTTAGGCTCAGTCATGGAGGCTAATAGTTTTGGACGACGATAAGGAGCTCGGGTGGGAAATTCTCTGCCACACCCTCTTCGCCACCTCTGTCTTAAACATAATCTGCTCTATATATAATCTCCTATAATCTGCTCGCAGAAAGATGAGGTGGCGTGCCTCTTACTCACGCTGGAGATCATGGCTCACACCATGGTCCAAACTTACACGAGGACCTAGGACTTTCGCGACTACGCTAAGCACTCCACCAATGTATGCAACTCTGTGTCCTAGTTGCCTTCTACATAGTACGGAACTCTCGGGTGTAAAAGCCATGGATACATCCCGAAGCACCCGTATCCGGTAGTTATGTGACATCTGGCAAGAGAGTTTGCCATCGCTTCTCTCTCACCACTTGTCCATGAGCGGTCTGACTTCCCCAATTGTAACGTTTCCCATCTTTTGACCCAGAACCTGAACGAAAACCAGATTGCTGACTGGAGTGAGGACAAGATACGAGAAACTGTTATTTGTATTTTTTTGTGAAAGGCTTTAATATAAATTTGGTTCTGTAACGGTATTCGCGACCACATTTATATCCTAAAAATGTCTCCGAACTACATATTATTTTGTCATTTGTCATTTGAACATAAAATGTGCATTAATCGCCACCCACTTAATAAACTAGAGACCGTGTCCGGTAGGAAATGAAACAGGTTTGTTTCTAACACACCTCGTTTTGATTTAGGTATAGAAAAGCCAAGGTAAAAAAAAATAGTTGTAATTAATAAACAGTTCATTAAAAACGATTACTTTTATTTCACTATATTGAGGCTTGTTTTTACATACGAGCTCTAAAGAAGTATTTAAGTAGAATTATTCCATGTAATTTATATAAGTTTAGGAAGTAGATTCGTCTCTACACACACATATTCAGATACTTTTAAACATACTTCTAGTCTTGGAGAGCGTTTACATATGGTGAACATATTTCAGCGTGTTTCGGTACGTTTATGTAGCTTAGTGATAGAGCATTGCCGTTTTGGTTAGGTAACAGGTTAAGTTCCGTCTGAACCAAAATGTCATGTTTCACATTGAATTAAAAAAATATATGTCAACAAATCGTTATATTAGTTGATCGTTTTATTAAAAAGTATATGAAGGACTCCGCTTTGATAGAGTCGATAGTAATCGGTTCACAAATTTCCCTTTGTGAGCAATATGAGGTGTTTACACTTCTAGTATTCATGCCAAATCATAATCACGCCTTTATCACCGAAGTGGTAGATAGCATAATATACGCCCACATTTTACTGCATGAATTTTTGTCCCACGTTACAGGTGGTAAGGCCATTGCCGTGTTGAAAGGGATAGTCGCAGGCTGTGGCTACCTGCTGTTGAAATTTTTCAAACCGCCCATAAGGCCTTGAAATTGACTTAACGACTGATATGTTATTGACTGGGACCAACTTCATTGTAAACATCTAACCTTAACTAAAAACACACGCAGTCTGTATACCTACTCATGTGATTATTAGAATTTTGGTTATTATGTCACACGTTATAGACCCCGGCGCCGCCCTGTTAGAGTCGGTAGCAGTAGGTTCAATAATCTGAAGTGCCAATACTTCTAGTATCACTCCTAAATCATGTAATGGAGCACACGTGGCTCCGTGTTTTGTAAACGATCACTGCGTTAAGTAACTATCGCTGTGGCTGGTTACGGATCATTTTCCGCTTTGTGATATTTCCATTTACGAGCATTTCTGTGCTTCGAAAGGCACGTTAAGCCGTTGGTCCCGATTGCCAGTAACATTCAATCGTAAAGTTAAGTTTATGGCCTTATGGGAGGCTTTAAAAATTTCATGTGGTAGTCAGAACCTGTGTCCGTCTATTTTAACACGGCGATGGGCTCACCACCTGTTACGTGGGGCAGAAATGATAACGGTGAAATATGGGCGTATAATATACCTCTGCCACCCCTTCGGGGATAAGGCGTGATTAATAAACTTGAAATATTATTGAATTTATTAAAAATAAATTTATTTTCAAATATGCACTAAAAATGTATTGATATGAATTAGGTGAAATATTTATAGAAGCTTCCGACTAGTAAATTGTTACAATGTGAAGGTTCTCTTTGTATTCTTGACTATTTTCGATTTTCTATTCATTTATTACGAATTTAATGGCTTTGTTTTAACTTTACTCCTCATTGTTAGGTTATAAAATGTTATTAGGATATTGCGTAATATTATTTTACGTCAATTTTACACTCGGTGCGTGACTAAACATTAGTCACGTCATTTTACCCCGAAGAAGTGGCTCATTTGACCGTCACTTGACCTATCAAATTACAGCCCCATTTCGTCGCCATATACCTTGTCTTCGTAGCGCTCGAAACATGCCACAGATAGTCTCACATTACAGGATCAATTTCAGACAATTGCAGCGCAAGATACTGATGTGAGGAACTTTGACAGAATTACTAAATCGTAGCTGCTTATAAAAGTCAATTCTAGCGAAACCTGAGCTCCTAATTTCATTTATTGCACGCAACCGTATAATTTTAACCTCAGATAAATTTTAAGCTACACAATACAATTCAACGCTGCAAATAGTAGTGGTGAAAATGCTCAAATGGGGCGTTCAACAAGGTCAACGAATGAGACCCACCAATCTAAAGTCCGTATTCCAGAACGTTTCTCAATACTCAATCAACGCTTGAGGCTAGATTTTGCCTTATAAATACTATTCTCAAACATAGATTGAGCATTGAGAAGAATACGTTTTGGAATACGACCTTAAATCCTTTCATCATCTCTCTAAAGTAAGTTGTGTGTGAAAAAAATCTGTTAATCACGCACTTTACCCCACCACGGTAGCGCACGATTAGATGGACATGCATATCAAATCCGAATCGAATAAATCTGTGTTTGTTCTTAGCTGTGTAATAGCAATTTTGTTTTTAAACTCACACGATTTTTACTATGCACTTTATGTCTTTTGGGTCTTTTTCGCGTAATTAATTAAGAGGTCAGAAAAAGTTAATTTATTACTTGAAAAATACCTGTAATCCGAAGACCGAAAACATAAAATGTGTGAGACCAAGGTTAGACAATCGGGAAAACCAGCCAAAAGAAATCCCTGGGGCCGCCACGGGTACGAAAATATAAAAATAAATTGTAGAACGTCAGATATTTCTTTTTTACTCATACCTACGAGTACCAACCACTTTGATAATGTATAAGTCATCAATTTAATACGCCTTCGTGGCATTAGGTACGCCGATCGGGTCGACACCTAAAACGTTTTTTATTTACTGTTTTGTTGAATACCCAATTAAATGTTTTGTTTCTTTTTGCAAAGTTAATTGATTTGACGTATGTGTTGTAATTGCGCATTATCGACGGCTAGATTAATTTTCTTACTGCTAAATTACGACAATCGTCTAGCAATTCTGTTCGTTTTATTATATATATATAGGTATAGATAAGTCATAAAATACCATGCAAAATTACGTCTAATATGTAGATTTATAAACTAAAAATATCCAACCATCTTTATGCTGTATCCCTAACGGGGTAGTCAAAGAGAACAAATCGCAGGCTTCACGCTCTATGCATACTTCTTTCGCTTCCTGCAGATTCATCAATCGCTTTATACATAAACGTCTGAGTATCCGAGTCTGTAGATATATAGGTACGCTTAAAAAAGGACTCGTCTAAGAAAGCAAGACTGGCTGTACGACTCCAGTATGTACATAGTGGCGGCCTCACACTTATGTATGGCAGTAATAGTCGGGTGTGACAGAAGATGCATAATAGTAAAATGAAAGCAGTGAAAATTAGAAGTCTGCGAAGTATAGCTGAAGTGAAGTTGATGGATAAAGAAAGGAACAGCGCGACAAGGGAACATTGCGGTGTGACAGAAAATGTAGTGACTAAGATAGAAACGGGGATGCTTAGATGGTTCGACGAAAATAGACTGACGACGCAGATTTATGTGGCGAGAGTGAATGGGCAAACTGGTGGGGGTCGACCTCGGCGTACGTATGTCAATTAAATGGAAAAAGGCCAGGTCAAGAGTACCCTTAACCAGCCAGCGTGTATGTAAACACTCATGAAAGTAGAAGAAGAGAAAAATGGGGTCATGTCAGGATCGTAGCAAGTGGAATACCATGGTCTCTGCTTACCCCGGTAGGAAACAGGCGTAATAATATATGTACGTATGTAAAAGAGACTTCGCACTGGTGTGTCGATAAACATCAGAGTGCGTGGTTACTAAACACTTCGAGTAGGCGTCTCTGTACATACAATAATCGTTTAGTTAACTTACAGTTAATCGAACACTAGACTCTCCGAAATAACGTTTCTAACTCGGGTACACTGTATTGTAACTTTTAAAAAACATTGTCGTTTAACGGAATAGTAAAACGGTTGTTCCAATCATGCTAAAATAATCAAAGTAGCAGAACATATGTAACACCGATATAATTTGCAGACTTTATAAGTGTCATACAGGTTAAAGTCCGTATTCCAGAACGATTCTCAATACCTACTCAATCGCTTGAGGCTAGATTTGGCCTTATAAAATCTACCCTCAAGCGTCGATTGAGTATTCAGAAACGTTCTGGAATACCCGTATTCCTGAGAGTCGAAGTGTTCGTGGTCCCGTTGACATAGTGTTCTGTAAACGATCACTGCGTTAAGCAACTTTCGCAATGGCTGGTTACGGATAGGTGACCGCTTTGTGGTATTTCCATATACGAGCGTTTCCGTGCTTCGGGAGGCACGTTAAGCTGTTAGTCCCGTTTGCCAGCAACATGGCAGTCGTAAAGCCAAGTTGAAGGCCTTATGGGCGGCTTGAAAAATTTTAAGAGAGGCTACAGCCTGCTTCTGCGTCTATTTCAACACGGCAATGGGCTCACCACCTATTATGTGGAACGGGAATGCACATGGCTAACTTTAATAAAATGAAGCAACGTTGCAACATTATCACTTTTAGTATTTTACACATTCTACTAGTGCATCCACTGTTGACATAATAATAGTTGGAATAATGTAGTAATATTTACAGCTTCTTGTCCGCATATGTATGACATGTGAGTCCTTTCCTTTTCCTGTATAATTATTTATAATTGTAGTTAGCCGGTTGCAAGTTTCTGAAGCATTTATATGTGACTGTAACTAACCCTGACCGTGCTACCAGTTATACAAAGAAAACATGTAATTATATTTATTTTGTTCTATGTCTTAGGCGGTTAATGTGCGGTGCATTGACTTCTTTTATTATTTGGTACCTCATTTACACGCAGCATCGACACAGTCTCATACCACATTTACACTCTCGCACGAGTCACAGGATGAGCTGAGAGACGAGCCGCGAGCTTGAAAAAATATACTATAATACTGTTTTTACACGTCACGTTAGCGCGACTCTCTGGCATCTGGGCGCAGCATCGGTATTAGGTATCCCGCGTCTTGACGACTGTTCCAATGTTTTGCTATTTTAAAAGTGATTAAGTCCCCGCTTCTGGCATCTTGGCATTTTAAGTGCGGGAGGAGCGTTCGTTACCAGCATTTTGCTTCTAAAAAGCTACTAAGTCTCCGGTTGCCAATACTAAAACAAGCTAGTCTGCAAAGGCCCTTAATAACACGTAATATGAAGTATAAACCAGTGCTAGACAAGGTTACGCCTGTAGGTACATATTTTGTAGCGATGGGACGTATGATCTAGCAATTATTTCAAACATAACAACAGTCTAACTAATCTTTATTGAAATTGATAGACTCCGAGATAAAGTAGCGTACCAACTCTGTGTAAATAATTGACAGACATACGTACTAAAGCGTAAAGCCCCACACAGGGCAGAGGTATTTGGAAGTATGTCCAACACGAGTAAAATGGGGTTTAAGGTAATATTGCACATTAATAATTTGGAGGAATATATAATACCTACAAAAATACAATACGTATAATACCTACCACTCGTCTTATAATATCCCTTTCCTTGATTCATCACCTACGATTACACCTGCGATTCATCATTCCTCTTTTATAATTAGTTGTGGTAGTCCTTGACTAGGTACCACAACTAAATGTTTGAACTGAATATTTGGGCGTGTGATGAGTTTCTGATCCAATCAATCTTTCGTAGAAGGAAAGTTCTTGGCTATCGTTCTACGACGCGTTGCCGTCATGAATTAGGTAAAAACAAATGTTTACAGTCTTTGTTCAAATATCTAGTTATCAGCTGTCTGGATTCCACTATACATGCTTATAGCTTACTTTCGGCTCTAGTCACTCCCCACAATATTTATCTATTTATTAATTATTTTTATCCCTTTCTGGTGCCGCGTTACCTCGTCCATTCAGGTGCAACGCTAGCAGATAACAACGCTGGATAATGGTGATGGGGCTCGATGATGGGGCTACACCTAACGGCAATTCGAAACCATCCGACTTTTCTCCGTAACAGTAAATAAGCTGGTAAAATGTATTGTCATTTGTCCCATATTTAGAGACGTCAAAAGATGTGATGGACGTGATTTGTTATTAGTACATATAATAATTATTTTTTTTAATTTACACCTAAACTATCCCTACAGGTGAATGACACGCTATGCAAAAGTATGGCCAATATCATTTTAAAATTGCACTACTTACATCTATCTATGATATAAAAAGCTTATGTATAATATAGGTACCTATCGTCTACGCTATCAAGGTGTATAATTGACGCCTGCTTTGTAATTTAAGTGCCAATTTAATAGAAATGAGATGAAATTGCTTAGTTATCAATTTGAATAATTTCTGCAATTGTCACGCCATTCCAATTATTGGCTATCATCAATCGCAGTGAAAATTTAAATAACTGATAAAAAAGTATAAATTTGATTTAGTTCTTTTCCCACGCTCCTTGTGGGGCCACCGCGCTGTTTAGATTTTAAAATCAGATTCTGAATGAATGAATGAATAAATGTTCTTCAATCATAATCTTGACAACTAATTTTGATATCGAGACTCCTACTAAAGAAATCTAAATAATAATATAATATGGTCAAGTATGTATTTTGCAATTTAGTGTACGTTTCGCAGAAGTAAATTTATACGAAATGCTAATTTCAAGAGCAATTTACTTCGGTGGCCACATTTTGTTAATCCGATTTATTAATCACGCCATTATCGCAAAAGCGGTGGCAGAGGCATATATGTATGTATACGCTCACATTTCACCATGTGCATTCCCGTTATAATGCCTCGTGTGTAGGCGAACGACATTTATAAAGCAGAATATTGTATAATAAAAATAAAAAACAAAACAATGTATAGTTTTTGAAGTATTGTAGGTATCATACGAGTATCACTTCGTTTCCAAGTGTCTATCGTTCTAGATCCAATGTATGGCATTCTGGAGAGACTAAAAAGAATAGTTGAAGTATTTGGTTTAAAAAAAAGGTATTTCTTTTATATATGGTATTTTATTTCCCTTTTTAGTGTTTCGTGACAGCAGCAGTATGCTTTACAACGATAGGTCACGGTTCCATCGTGGGATTCCCCGCCATCCTGCTACCGCAACTCAAGGAGCCGGGGTCTCAACTCATCCTTACAGAAGAGGCTGGTTCCTGGATAGGTACGTAGAAACACTCCATATCAAATTTCAATTCTATAAAATATACTACGGCGAGTGTTCTGAAGAGCTCTTCAACTTGCAACTCCTCGTTATCAATTTCGACCAACGCGTGTCAGGCAGAGGTACCACTCCCATACATTAGTGGAGTAAATTTTCACCAAAAACGTCATTAAATTTTTATCAAAAAATATCATTAAATTTTTCTGTCGACCCACAGAATCTGGGTAAAGTTGACTTGAGGTCACTGTCAATAGTCTTGTCTTGTGGTCTGTCAGAGTGCCCCTCACTTCGCTAGATATCGCCATAACTGTTCATCGGACGGGTGGCGTCATTTTAACGAGTTAAGTAAAAAAAACAACAAGACAATTACGAAAGTGGCCTCGAAATTAAAATTCGACCAAAGTCTTGCCTCTAATGAAGGCCAAAGTCATAATAGTGAGTGAGTCTAATCATTTATGACTTCGAAGAGTTGATTTTGAATATTTCATATTCCTTTTAAATAATTCGGTGTTTGCGCGGGAGGTGGAGGGAACTGCGCAAGAACATTAATTCAAAATGGAATTGTTTTCAAAGAAATTATCATACCTGCGTTGTATGTCTGAATTAATTTGGATTCGTTCATTTATACTTTGAGTAGAATTGCTGAGCCTACTTAAAATTCCACAGCAGTATAATAAAGAAGCTCTTATTAAATAGATATAATATAAAACTTTTACAGAACTGCTTTTTTCAAAATAGGCTTTTTTTTTATAGTCTTTACTTAAAATTTCCATTTTAAGCTCCAGGCCTGCACATTGCACAAAATCATGCTTATTACGGTACTATAACGGTATTACAATAGAAACCTACATCGCTAACAATGCAATCACTTATTGTATAGAATCCTACATTACAATGTAACATGTGGAGTTATTAGAGCCTTTATCAGCATCATCCGTTAACTGAAGCGCTCTTGGCCCCGCTGCCTCAGTTTCCTGTATACGATCACTGCGTTAAGCAATATTTGCTATAGGTGGTCCTTGGAAAGGGTGACCACTTTCTGGAATTTACATTAGAGAGCGTTTCCGTGCTTCGGAAGGCACGTTAAGCCGTTGGTCCTGATTGCCAGTAAAATGGCAGTCGGTTAGCCTGGTTGAAGGCCTCATGAGGGGCTTGAAAAATTTCAACAGCAGGTCGCCACAGCCTGCGCCTGTCCATTGCAACACGACAATGGACAAGCGCAGTGCAGCAGCGCGGGAAATGTGGGCGTATAGTATGCCTCTACCTACCCCATCGGGGATAGGGAGGTGACAATGTGTATGTATGTATCCGTTAGCAGAGGCACTTGCAGTCTGATCAATTTTGGTAATAGTGGCAATATATGATGATGCTTAAATGTTGATATTTGCGTTTTTCAGCATCAGTGTTGGCACTTACTCTCCTGGTGGGTGGTTTCATGGCTCCCCCTATCATGGGGCGACTGGGCCGTAAGATAGCGCATTTTGTAGTCATCACCAATGTCCTGGTCGGTTGGGTAGTGATTGTGCTTGCTAAAAATATGGAGGTACGTATATTTCAAGAAATCTTGACACTTATCCTATGTCTGACAGTCTGTAAAAACATTAAAATATCTACTCTTAATTTTCTGTGATATATTAAGAGCCTGCTAGAGATGAAAAATGATTGTTAAAAAGTGACTTTAAAAATTAGGAAAAAATCTAGTATCTTCTTAATACTTCTAAACAACTAATAAACATAAACATATATTTCTAAATACATACATAAATAATATATAGTGTTATCGTTAGTGTTAGATACTCTTATTTTAGTGAACACCGAAACAAACATTTTTAGATCACACTAATATTTGTTCCGACCCAGGATTCGAACCCGGACTCTCAGCGCGACATAATTACTTTGTTTAAAAACAAATCACACGTACCTATTTCCATGTGACATTGGCCGTCAATGACATGGCGACACTGCTTACCATAACAGAAATATTAAAGTGAATTGACGTCAACTATCGATTTATATAAATTTCGTTATTGACCGCCATATTGAAATTTTATTTCATAGAAGGCCTTTGACATCTCCCCACAATTTGAGCATCGTCATTTTATAAAGTTCATTGTTGTTCTATGTTCATCTAAAGTTATATTGAACAATCAATATTAATTTATACAAATGTGATTGTGTGGTTTTCGTCGGCTCAAGTCCGACATGACATCCGTGGGGATATCCACACGATAAATCTTCAAATCAAATTCTGTGTTTCATATCTGCTAGGTTTTTTTTACAAAAAATACAATGTTCGACATTCAATAGAGAACACATTGTACATAAAAATAAAATTATGCGGTCGGGGTCTTCCAGGGGTCCCGCGGTCAGGAACAAAGTTCCTTACGTTTTTAAACAAAAACTAATAAAACAATAATAAATTATTTTTATTGTAAAAAAATATATAATAACAATAACAAGTCGAGAGAGTACTCAGTTAAATTCTTCATAAAAATAACAAAAATAATCATTCGAGGAAAGATAGTTCTATAAAGAAAATTACACATAATTTAAATTCAATTTTATTAAGCTGACTTGGTCATTATTAAACGAACCATAAGGATTGAATATTTGCCATTATTAATTATTATTTCATTGAGTATCGGTACTGATACAAACCCCTTGGCCACGAATCTACTAATTTATTTGTTTGATGCTATGATTTTTTACATTTTTGACATTTTTATTAATTTTTAAAGCTATGATGAACCTATATATAATATCTAACCTATATATAATATTCTAATATATAAAATAAGCTAACTTAAGAGAAACAGACAGAGAGAGTGGCGCGTAGGCTTAGGATACAACTTTTGAAGTAACCCCTTCCTTTCTTTTTTTTTCTTTTTCCGACTCTTTCAAATTATCTTCTGATTAATTTCGTTGCGGGTTCCAAGACATTCTAACTTTTCCTGGGACTTCACCGAGATCGAGCTCAGTGTATCTTTTATGGTTTTTGGTCATTGCTGTAGATCCTGGTTGACAGGAGTAATAGTAATGGGAATGCGGGTGGGATTAGTCCCAATCCCCTGCCTAATAACAATGCACTGAATCGGAATACTTGTTGATGAGTTGAAACTGAATATACACGCGGACTAAACTGCGGGAACAGAATATACATTTTACACGCATTTCATCCTCTCTCGCCAAGGTACCGCGCAGAATATTAGTATTTAAACTCAAATAATGCCAAAATTGATTCAGTATTCTCGACTTGATGGTCGATTATAGAATATTTACACAAATAATTTTAAGTAATGTCTCCAATAGTTGATGCCCACGGCACCGCTCACGTGAAGTTTCGTTAGTGCACAAAAAGGATTTCTCGCGGAAAAAATATGTTTTCCCGGATAAAAAGTAGGTATCCTATGTATTATTTCAGGAAATGTTCTATCTACATGCCGATTTTCATCTAAATGTGATTAAATAACAAACGTCTTAATAATGTAGAAACCTTCACAAACTTGTACATTTATAATGTTAATATTATTACTCTGGGCAAACCGGGATTTTCTATCTTGGTGCTCATCTAACGTAAGTACGTAAAAAATACGTTCACCAAATTTCAGACTGTGTATGGTTGTACCCTCATAGTTCCGTACCCGTGGAAATACCGGGTATTTTTTCTTAGTGCTGATTCATGGCAGTTCTAATGAGTACTCTCACTAAATTTTAGGTATGTGCCTTTGTTTGATAGTTTATGCTGAGTGTGGTTTCACCCGCGTAGTTCTCATTCCCATGGAAATATCGGGAATACTGTATTATTTTCTTTTCCAAAGACTTAAAGTATACATTCCCCAAATTTCAGGTTTCTATGTTTAATGTTTAGGCTGTGCGTGGTTTACCCACATATTCGGTTCCCGTGGGAACACTGAACTCGCTGGTAATACAGGAGCTTTCTTTTAGCCCTATGAGATTCTTCTAAAACAGGTGTACGTAAGTTTATGTTACTAACTTTTAAAATGATCTTAGGGATAGAATTTCACGTGTTAATAATAAAGTTGCGATGCATGCGAAGTTGGGCTTCATAGCTCCGTTAACTTCATAGATTTCGTGATCAATGAGTCAGTACAAACCCTGTTTTACCTCCTTACAGGTATTTTTTTCTGATTTTGATACACGTGCGTTATTTGTAACCAAAAACAGGTTTACGTAAAGACATGTTTGTAAACTTTAAAAATGACGAACTTCCATACAACCGTTTACCGCTTATTTACGTTCTTAGAGGTAGAATTTCGCAAAATCCTTTCTTGGGAGCACTAGGTGTCAAAAGAAATCCCCATGAGAAGTTTGGGCTTCGTAGCTTTGTTAGTTTTATAGGTTTCGTGATCAATGAGTCAGTTATTACAACTGCTGTTTTACCCCTTCAAGGGTAGAATTTATCAAATTTCTATAACTTGTAATATTTTATTTTAATACAGAATTAGGTATAAAAACTTTGGTGTTGCTATGTTTGAAAACGAAGAATTGCCCATATAAACTTTCAACCCTTGTTTACCCCCTTATTGGTAAATTTAGCAAAACCGCGATACATGTACCCATTTATTTGTAACTAAAAACAGGTGTACATAAATTCATGTTTCAAACTTTGAAAATGACGAACTTCCATACGAACGTTTATCGCTTATTTACTTCCCAAGGCCGCAAGGGGTAGAATTTCGCAAAATCCCGTCTTAGCGGAAACCTACGTATTAAAAAGAATCTCCATACGAAGTTTGAGCTTCATAGCTTTGGTAGTTTCAGAGATTTCGTGATCAATGAGTCATTCACTGATTTTGCCTTTTATATATATAGATTATAAAATATCTCAAATTGTTTATTTAATTATAAAAAAATTTGTACAATGAGCTAGATGTTATAGATTTTCACAGCCAATCTCTAGGTACTGACTGAAAAGCTATTCCCAATTGAGATATTATTATTTTTGATATAACACACCTTGCTATCTGTTCTTAGAGTGGAACAATATGTCATTTTAATGAGGTTGATAAGCCGAATAAATGGAAGTTCACACAAAAATCCTAGCAAGTACAGGTAGTGAGATATCAGCGTACAAAGTAGCGTTTCGATCTCGCGGCCATTGCAGGGACTTTCTGATTTGGACCGATATCTCCTGTATAATAAAATAAATATAAATAAATAATAAATATTGTGGGACACTTTTCACACAGCGCTATCTAGCCCAAAGTAAGCTAATATTAGTATAACTTAACTTTAGTAGTATTTATTGCTTTCATTAGTTATGCTAGTATTATACAGAAGCGCTCGTGGCCCCGCGGTCTCAGTGTTCTGTAAACGATCACTGAGTTACGCAACTTTCACTATGGCTGGTACTCGGATGGGTGACCACTTTGCGGCATTTACATTTGCGAGCGTTTCCGTGCTTCGGAAGGCACGTTAAGCCGTTGGTCCCGGTTGCCAGTAAAATGGCAGTCGTTAAGCCTGGTTGAAGGCCTTATGGGCGGCCTAAAAATTTCAACAGCAGGTAGCCACAACCTGCGTCTGTCTATTTCAACACGGCAATGGGCTCACCACCTATTACGTGGGACAGGAATCCACACGGTGAAAAGTGGGCATTCAATATGCCTCTGCCAACCCTTCGGGGATAAGGCGTGATGGATATTTATTTATTTATTTATTTAAGCTAGTATTAATTTTACTGGAAAATCTTAAGGCTTAAAAATAGTCAAATAAAGAAACAACGAACGCGACTATTAATAATAAAATTAATAAAAAATAAACAAAAAAAAATATTTTCATTCATCAAGTCCATAAAATAATACAATTACATTACATTTAACCAAATTAAAATAACAATAAAAATATAAAATCTAAAAAAAAATCAGAATGAAATTAAAATTAAAATAAGTTGAAAATGAAAAACTAATAATATTAAAATAAATTAATAAAATCAAATTTCAAATCAAAACAAAATAAGTGTAAAATACAGGTATTAACGCGATCATGTTTATTTACCTTAAATAGCTTGACGTTTCTACTGGGTTGCACCAGCCGTGGTCACAAGAAGTCTGCTTGTGACCACGGCTGGTGCAACCCAGTCGAAACGTCAAGCTATTTAAGGTAAATAAGCATGATCGCGTTAATACCTGTATTTTACACTTATTTTAATCATGCAACGCGAAAGTTTAAAAGTTAGTAAAACAAAATAAATTAAAATACTAAAATTAAAATTACTTTAAAGGGAATATTTCTTAAAATATTCCAATAGAGCTTATATTTTTAATTTTTCGAGAATTTTTGATAAATTCTATCATTTATTCACAAAATGAATTAGGTCTCTAACCCGACAAATTTCGACATTAAGAATTTTTTTCTACAACGTGGCGCAGCAATCGAAACGCAAACTAATTCGCACTCCCCGTAAGCTGCATTAAGAAACTTTGTTCGAAAAACTTCTCCACTATATACTTTTACTAAAGATTGGTCCATCCACGTTAAGGTAGTAGTAAGTTTTGTGGGTCTCAGGAAATCAAAAAAATGTGACTGGTAAACATCAAGTACCTTTATAACGTTTATGATGTTGGAGTATCTGTGAAAATAAAAAATAAACCATAAAAGGCGATATAAAATCTATCGCAACCCCCTTGTTCAGATCTCCTGAAAATTGTCTCCAAACGATGTTATCATTTAGCCAAGGAATGCTATAAAAACTATCTGAATAAAGTTGAGAGTAACATCAGTATGCATCCTAAGCAGTTTTGGACTTACCTTAAAGCTAAGCGTGTCAGTGTAAATGCCTATCCAGATAGTATGAGCGATGGCCTCAACACTGCAACCTCTGGGCCGGATGTTTGTAATGTTTTTGCATTATATTTTGCGTCTGTATATAAGTCTAACAACCAGCAACTATGTCCAGTCAATGATATCGACTCGTGTGTTCCAAGTAGCAGCGACTGCTTCTCAGGTCTAATCTTGAAAAACAAGGCTGTTTTAAATAAGCTCAGGTCCTTGGATGTAACAAAAGGAGCAGGCGCAGATGGTATACCTCTAATTGTGCTAGTATCATGTGCACAACTCGCTTTTCCCTTATGTACCATTTTTAATGACTCCTTACAGACTGGATGCTTTCCTGACGAATAGAAACAGGCTAAAGTGATTCCCATACACAAGGCAAATGATAGAAGCATAGCAAGTAACTATCGGCCGATATCAATATTATCGATGGTTTGCAAGGTTTTTGAATCTCTTATATGCCCTCACATGCAAAACTATTTTTCCCGATTTCTTACTGTGCACCAGCATGGATTTGTGCAAGATAGATCTACTAACACCAACTTAGTCACGTTTACGGAGTTATTATCGAGTGCCATAGACTCCCAGGCACAGGTTGATGTTATTTATACAGATTTCAGTAAAGCGTTCGATAGCGTGCCACATGAACTGATTTTGCAAAAACTCCAAAGATGGCTTCGCTGATGCTATGATTAAGTGGCTGGAGTCTTATTTGACCAATCGTTCCTTCTTTGTTGTCGCTAATGGATTTAAGTCCATACCATACAAAAACACCTGAGGTGTTCTCATCTCGGGCCGCTCCTATTTAACATATTTGTTAACGACCTTCCAAACCATCTACATCATACCGTACCTTTTATGTACGCAGATGATTTAAAAATTTTAAAAATATTAAACTCAACAAATGATGCTCAGTGGATTTAACGCGATCTGAATTCTGTAGCATCATGGTGCATAACCAACGGTATGCAGCTAAATCACAGTAAATGTTTCTGTATAACGTTCACACGAAAGTTACGAAGGATATCCACATCATACAGCGTAGATAGCAAACCCTTAGAAAGAGTAGATAGCATCAGGGACCTTGGTGTCATAATGGACTCAAAATTATCTTTCCTGCCCCATATTGAAGATTGCATTGCAAAGGCATACAAAATGTTGGGTTTTATTATCAGAAACGGAAAAGAGTTCCACAAAACGAGTACTATAACACTCTCGTTAGGAGCATTCTAGAATACATTTGTGTAGTATGGAGGCCTCATTTCGCAGCTCATTCTCTAAGAATGGAGCGTGTGCAGAAGAGATTCCTCAGGTACTTAGATAAAGGTGACAATCGCAAGAAAAGATGATGACAGGCTGAAGCTTTTTAACTTCACGAAGAGACTTGCTTGACCTCATGTTCCTTTTTAAGTTAGTAAGAAACATAATAGATTGTCCCCAACTTCTGTGTCAAATCAAGTTTAACGTTCCATCCAGAATGCCTCGTAGCCAAATTAAGCCCCTTGTGCCTCCACTCAGAAGAACGGTCCTGGGCAGTAATTCAACTGTACCACGTTTGAGCAGGCTTTTTAATGAACACAGTGAGTTTGTAGATATTCACACTAGTTCACAATGCTGGTTTAAGAAAGCAATTAGTTGTAGGCTAAAGGATAAGCAGCACCACACCTCTTAACTTAACTTTGAATTCACACATACATACAATATACAATAATGAAATTAAAATGTAAAATAAAAATAGTATAATACATTATCACTAGTTATTTTTTTTAATGTAATTAATGATTTTAGAATTTAGATTAGCATAACTTAGATACAATGATGCATGCCATGCTTGCCTGTAAGAGGTTGAGCATTTAGCCTTAGGCTTACATTGTGTTAGTTCCTAGATGTAAGTAACCATGGCTCTTACTACGTAAGCTTTTTGTGTATTTTTTTTTATTCTGTTTCACTGTTTCAACTGTTGGCAGGCTAAATAAATAAATACAAATAGAATCTAAGTAATTTTTGTTCTCAACTTTCATTTTCAGATGCTTCTCATTGGCCGAATCATCCACGGCATTTCATTTGGTTTGATGTTGCCGCTACGGTCAGTCCTCATCGGAGAATACACGAGTCCGAAGAACAGAGGAGCGTTCCTTACTACAATATCAGTTACTCAATCTTTTGGAATCTTATTTGTCCACCTCATTGGATCTTGCTTGACCTACCAGAAAACTATTCTCATTGTTTTATCATTTCCAATCATAAGTTTAGTTATGACTTTCTGCACCCCAGAAACGCCAAGTTGGCTTGCTGACAAAGGTAAATATGATCAATCACGAAAAGTCTTTCGGTGGCTCAGAGGCGATGGAGAAGAAACTGAATTGGAAGCAATGATTCAAGCAAGAACCTACAAATCAGACAAAAAACCTATCAATAATTGTAAAGATCTTGTCACTTTGGCAAAAAAGAAGGAATTTTATAAACCAATCGTTATAATGGTGCACAGCTACTTGATGGGAGAATTTTCTGGAGGTGCTTTAATGTCTTGCTATTCAACCACAGTGATCACCTTGATGGCAGGACCTGAAGTAGATGCACATTTTTGGATGGTAGCACTCGACGTGCAAAGAAGTATATCAAATCTTGCAGCAGTTTATATCATTAGTAAGGTCAAACGAAGGACTATGATGTTATGTACATCTAGTCTCTGCATCCTTACCAGTATTGCAATAGCTGGTTATGTTTACGCTAGGCACCTCGGAGCGTTAACATATACCGCCACGTGGATACCGTTACTACTTATCAACATTCAGTTCTTCACAGTGGCTGTAGGTATGGTAGGCCTACCTTATGTAATTGCAGGAGAGATCTTTCCATTAGAATACAGAAGTGTGGGAGGAAGCATCAGTATAATATCCATAGCGTGTGGTTTCTTTCTAGTAACAAAAACATTTCCAGCTTTAGTAGGTGCCATCGGTCTTCATGGATCGTATGCAGTGTACGCTGCAGCTATGACGTATAATTTATTAGTAGTATACTGCCTGTTACCTGAGACCAAAGGAAAGACTTTACAGCAAATCGAAGAACACTTCCGAGGTAAATCTTTGACTCCTGAAGACGTGGAATCCAGGCAATCCCTGAAAAATAACAAAGATAATATTGAAAAAGGTGACAGTTGAAAACGAACTAATCAGAATGCATTTGTGAATAGATAAACAGTAGTTTACCGAATGCAAGAACTATAATGGCAGTAACCATTGGTACTTGTACAGCATTTAAGTTATCATTAATGAGTTAAATAATGTTAGGTATGCAAGAGAGACAAACTTACAACGTGATTTACCTATTTTAAACTATAATCATAACAGTAAAATCTTAAAATTTCACTCAGTTGGTACTTGAGATTAAGGCGCTTACCACAGGGTAAGTATACGAATTTACTAATATTTATTGTGAACTTTTTGAAAGCCCTTCTGAACTTCACAACAAAGTAACACACAAGAGGTTGGCTTTGTCCCGTAATACATTATTATTTAACTGTTTTTTGGTATACGGGAAGACTCACGCATACTCCATAAAAATTCAAAAACTGTCTATCGTGTTGTGATGTATACACATTAAAAATCAAAAATATTTTTATTCATGTAGACCATTTTAGGCAACTTATGAATAGTCATGACAATTAAAGTGAGAGCGATTCTAGTTGCCAATTTCAAGAACAGCCTTCATGGAGAAGAATCTGGTAAAGAAACTCTTTGGCTGCTCTTTTAAAATGTAGGTATGGCTTACAATAATTAACTGTTGGAATTGTTTGAGAATTTTGCCAATACCATCCGTACAATTTTAGTCCTGCCGTAACGTTAAAATGCAGACTGAGAGATAAATAATCCTTAAGGTATCTCTTTGGATCTAATCGAACAACAACAGCGCACTAACTTGTGTGATTTCGATGTCGAAGATGTACATTAGTCCAAAGTAAGCAGCTGACGTGGAGAATTTAAACATCAGTACATTTATTGGGATACTAACTGGAGTAATTTTACGCTATAACTATTCAGACATTTATAGAAATAGGTATGATTAGGACACTAATAAACTAAAAATTAGCCTTTCGTAAATTATGGTCAAAGATTTCAAGTATTAAATCTACAAGTAGAACTGACCCTAACTGATTAACTAATTTTCGATGCGGGTAATCTGTGGTGAATGCACAATTTCAACCAATGCTGGTGCCAAGACTTGAAATTTGAGCAATACTTAGCATTTTCAACACATAAAAGATTCACAAAAAAATGATTTTGTTTTTAAATGGCTATAAAACTTTTGCAGCAAACAGAACTGAACTTAGGTATCATTTCAAATAATGTAAGCCATAATGCAACAGAAGACGAGACAATCAATCAATCAAATCCAGTTAAGTGTATCGTTAATTGTCAGCAACATTGACTTCATACGAAGCCCAATACGGGCATATTTAAAGCTTTTTAATTTTATTTTAATAAAAATTGTAAATATGTATTGTTAAGAATAAATTAAATTAAACATGTAAACTAAATATACTTTTTTCTTCCCTTTTGAACGCTTAATTTTATCTGTGTTAGTACAGCGAGCAAACCTGCGAGGCAGTATGTTACAGCAAACAGCCAACGACCTGCTATCTCCATCTGTATCCACATTATCCTTCAAGTCTTCAGGTAACCAAAGTACTTAAACCTGTGAACCCGTCCGAGGAGAGATCAGAGTGATAGTTCTGGTAGATGTTTGGAAGTATATAGAGAAGTACATGATTTGAAAACTAGTCAATCATTCTTATTGATGTTATACCTAATTACAATGTGTATCTTCGAAGATTTAAAGAATTTTCCTCATAGTGCCAACCTATGTGCAACACCATATCATCAGCGTAGTTAATTTTATTAACGCCCTTCTTATGTGATAATAAGCTTCTCATTAATTTGTTAATATACGGATTGAACTAACGAGGAAAAAATTTATAAATTATTATGACATCTAATGTAGCTGATATTTATTTGGTCAGTCCATCTTTCTTTCAATAATTATTATTTTTGTGATGTAAGGATACGATTATTTTTTGATATAAGTAGTATTATTGGTCTACTGGTCACAACAGGCATTTTCGAAAACTTTGGTCTCAAATTGAACTTTATAATCATAGCTTGGGCATCCTTCAGTTGATGAATCCGAATTATTAAGGATTGAATCGAATAAGTTTAATTTTATTGAATTTATGTTTATTTATTAATTATATAGTAGTTACAAGTATAGCTCCTCTAGTCTTGCAATATCTATAGGCTTTGATGATGATGCCATCTTAGTAGAATCAAAAGTCACATTCTATCCCATGTATAATATTGTATTACCCATATTTACGGCCAGTTTTCCTTTGATGTTCGCATCACCCAGTCTCGTTATCAGTTTATTTATGTTTGAGCCTACATGGGCGTACCCAGGTTCTGGGCCAGGGGGGGCACATCCAATTTTCCTAAGAAATTTTCGCTCGTAGCCCCGCTAACTCACTGTTCTGTAAACGAACACTACGTTAAGCAACTGTCGCTATGGCTGGTTACGGATGGGTGATCACCTTGTGGTATTTCCATTTACTAGCGTTCCCGTGCTTCGGAAGGCACGTTAAGCCGTTGGACCCGGTTGCCAGTAACATGGCAGTCGTTAGCCAAGTTGAAGGTCTTATTAAAATAAATCAACAGCAGTAGTCACAACCGGCGTCTGTCTATTTCAACACGGCAATGGGTTCACCATCTGGGAGAAAAATGTTTACTCTGAAATGTGGGCGTATAGTGTGCCTCCGCCACCACAATGGGGATAAAGGTATGACTGATGAGCCTAAAACTACCTGTTTTAATTTATACAGTTACGTTCAAATCGATTTTATTTATTTTTTACAAAAATTAATAAATAAAATTAAAGTAGGTAATTGTTTTGTATAATTTCTTTAGTAATTATCTATTTTAAAAGTACGGTGGCCAGGCTTCCCGCTGTCCTTACAGAAACAGGCTCAAGACGACGCCTTGACGTGAGAGAAATTCACGCACGCTTATGCTTCAACAAGCAGGATAACACCTAACTCAACCTCTAAGCAAGCGGGATAACACCAAACCATCAGGCGAGGCCACGGTGGTAGCCAAGTCAACTACAACATCTGGGACATTCAGAAGATTTACCCGGGGCGCCCGGCGTTAAACGTCGTACACACATCACACAAAACATCCTTGGGGATTATATCATAACTAAATCTTAAGATATCTATGGGATTTCCACACGTAAAAAATGCTATTTTAAAAGTAACTTCTGAGGGCCTTCGGCAGAACGGTTTATGACGTATTCTTGGCAGAATAACATATAGTGTTAACAAATTTTAATGTAGACGACCATGAATCAATCAAATCAGCCTATGGCAGTCTACTACTGGACCCACAACACACGGTCCTGCAACTTTTGCATATATCTTATATGATCATAATTATCTAGAAGTTATTTCTTTTTACTTTAATCGTTAAAAGTTGGAGACATGAACCGAATCCAGGGTGAGGCAGCTGCCCCCCCCCCTCCCCCCCTGGTTATGCCCATGAGCCTAGACATTCAGCTGAATGCGCCTTACATAAATGAATGAGCAAATCGTTCTTCAAACTTTTGTTGTTATTAAATGAAGTTTATTAGTATACCTAGAACTAAAGTACAAACTATTAACAGAAAGGTTTTCATCGTCGCCAACACTCTGAACGCAGCACAGCAGCGACAGTGAGCTGTAATATTCTATGGTAAGCCGTAGTTATTTAGTGCGCCTGATGACTAACAGACGAGGCAATGAGTTTAGGAGGTCAGACAGAAGTTGGTCTGAGTAATGCAAAAAAAAAAAAAAACCAAAAGATAACTGCTACTAGTAACCAAAGAAAAGTGAACCCAAGCTCCATATCCAGTCATCATCATCCGAGCGTCTGTTCCAGTTGGGAAAAGCAGGAAATACTACTTTTTCTCCTCCACTTCGCACGGTCGTCGGCGTCCCCTGTAGTGAGACCATTAGCACGCATGTCATTCCTTACGACGTGAAGCTTCTTGGGTCTTCCTCTCATACCGGGACCAGGCGGGGCCGACATGGCCAGACATTTGTTTCCTACGTAGTCCGGCGGTTGCCGCATGACGTGACCATACCAACAAAGGCGACACTCTTGCTACTTATCTGCAATGTCACGGACGTGAAGGCTGCCGCGGATACGAGAGTTCCCCACGAGTTTCAACTAGTGTTTGGAAGTAACTGGGAAAACACTGACGATTAGGAATAAGAATTGGAAAAGAGAGGCCATGAGTTTTATTGCCATCTTTTTTCGTCACATGTTCTATAGGCCTTACGAATCTGATGGTAAACGTAAATATAGATCAGTGCGTTAAGCATATTTCAGTATGGCTGGTCCTCGGATGGGTGGCCGTCTTGTAGCATTTCCATTTTCGGACGTTTCTGTGCTTCGGAAGGCACGTTAAGCCATTGATCCTAGTTGCCAGTAACATAGTCAAGTTGAAGGCCTTATAAAAATATAAACATCAGGTTGCCACAACCTGCGCTTGTCCATTTCAACACGACAAAGGACTCACCACCTATTACGTGGGACAGGAATGCACACAGTGAAATGTATAATATGCCTCTTATACCCTTTGTCACACTTTCGGGGAAAAAGTCGTTATGGATAAATAGTTTTTTTTTATAACGGGACACTTTTTTTTTTAACAATGCGCTGTCTATGCCAAACTAAGCTATAAGCTTGTACTATTGTAACTATAAGCTTGTACGATCTAGACAACTGATATACATCTATATTTATAAAAATGAATCCGCGTTTCCTTTGGTCACGCCATCACGGGTGAACGGCTGGACCGATTTGAAAAATTATTTTTGTATTGGATAGCTATAAGTTCTAAGCTATATTGGGGGTGGTTCGACATTATGAAATCGATCGATTTGTATTTACGGGATTTTCGGGCTTTAAAAAAGGAGTTCATAATTGCTATATTATATTCCAATGCGTAGTGAATTAGTTTCTCTCCTCTTTCATTTCTGTTTCCGTATCCGAATTTTCCTAGAACAAAGTTTAGTCTGTCTTCTTTTTTTGGTTGTCCAACTTTTGCATTAAAATCGCCGATAACTAGTACACTATGGGGTGTATTATAGAATGAATGGATTTCTTCATCTGTTTTTTTTATTATTGTAAGCAGTTGATTATTGTGTTTCATTTTTAATAGAGCAACACAATCTGATAACGCTGAAAAACAAACAATGTTATTTTTATGATCTTTTTTAATTAAAAAACCGACTCCATATAGGCCGGGTGTGTCACCTTTGTAACAGAATATATATTTTTCATGTTCCTCAATTGCATAACCCATTTTTCTAATTTCTGCCAGACCGAGTATATAAATTTAAATTTTTTGTTTCATGTATTTTAGTTCCATAAATTTTATTGATGTTGCTAGTGATCTTACGTTTAATGTTCCAATTTTGAGAGTATTATGTGGTTCTTTTGTTTTTACTGCTGGTTTTTCAGTGTTTACTGGAGGGTTGTGGTCTTTTTCCCCCACGGGGACCAGCCGGCATGGGGGAGAGTGTTTCTTTTTTATTGTTTCTTTGTATTTTTTACCTTGTTTTGATTTCCGATCGCCGGTATCTAATTGCTATTGCTTCGTTGTTGTTGGGGTTGTTGAAAGCGAGTGATCCGCCATAAGGCCTTCAATTTGGCATAACAAAATACCATGTTACTATTTGTCAAAATCTATACTAATATTATAATTGTGAAGAATTTGTTTGATCGGATGAACGCGTTAATCTTAGGAACTACTGGTCGGATTTAAAAAAATCTTTTTGTGATATAGGTATATCCCATTAGCTTAGCTTAGATAGCCCATTTATCGAGGAAGGCTCTAGGCTATATATCATCACGCTACTACCCTAGAGAGCTGAGCAGTAGTCATAAAAGTTGACAAACAGCACCATTTTTTTTGCATTATTGTAGAATTTATAAGCGATCGGATTAAATGGTGCGACGGGAGTTCGAAATATGTCACGGGCAAAGCCGGGCGGGGTGACCTAGTACATCCTAATCTTTGAAGCATGATTCACTTAACAAGATTAGTTAGTTGATTTTTGTTATAAAGCTGGTGACAAATGTAAGAAGTCACTCTTGGCCTTCAACTTGCAGGCGCACCGTGGACCGTGGATCCAGATGTTATGTCATGTCACGCACCATTGATTAGCTATGGGCATTTCATCAAACACATGTCACTTTGCATTTTGTGTTAAGCGGGATTACACACTGGTTGATTTCAAAAATAACTATCAAAGAGGTAATTTGACAACTTTTTTTTCATGTTATGATAATATCATTATAACTATATAATTGGTAGTCGTATAGGGGTCATAGAAAAATTGTCTTACTACATTGTAGTTTGTACTTATATTAACTATGTATAAATTTTGTTGAAAAAATAAATATTTCTTTCTTTCTGTCTTTCATTAGTAATTGAGTATGATAGCAAAGCTTAGAATTACAAATTAATAGCTTTTCACTATTTGCGTATGAAATTATATAGAGTATGAAAAATAAAACCAATTAATATTGTTTTTCTCTATCTGTCTCCATGTTCTGTGTAACTTTCTGTTGAACCGATTTTAACGAGGCTTTCACTGACAGATAGCTGAAGTTATAAGGAGTGACTTAGGGTACAGGGTTAAAGTGACAGGGATAAATCCCTGCTTTCCCCCTAGAACGGTCACTATGCTAGTAAAAGGTGTCTGTTGTTTAGAGATAAGATGATAAGCAATTAGTGTGCTGACTGTAATTAACTCAGCTTTACGTATAATTTGATTGTGGCAGGAAGGGAACCCTCGAATACACAGAGTGAAAATTGGTAAAGGTTTATTTTGGATATTTGAAATATCTATAACATACACTAAATGTCCTCGTGTTTTGTGCCGTTTGCAGCCGTCTACACTTTTAAGTCGTATCGCCTTGAAAGTTTTGACTGGTACTAATAATGTTTAAATTCTCTCTTTGATGTCCCTAGAATTCGCATTACATTTTGATTATTTAAATTAAAGATCCTACAGACACCTGCCCATGTAATTCTCATAACTACGGTAATAATTTTGACAACAACAAGAATTTTCCACAAAATGCTTACCTAAGATAGAGGCTCAATGTATAGGGTGCTTAATATCAAATCTATCTCAGCTACGATTACGACACAACGATGTCGGTACATCACATCGGCTAGTTACAGTAATTCCTGTAATAAAAAATTGTTTCCAAAACGTGGAGTCGAAACTGCTATAAAATAATTAATCACATTTTCGTTTCTAATTGTTTACTTTCTCTCTACGATATAGGGCCGTATTCCAGAACGTTTATCAATACTCAAGAAACGCTTGAGAGTAGATTTTATATGGCAAAAACTAGCCTCAAGTGTTGATTAAATATTGAGAAACGTTCTGGAATACGGACTATAGACTATTACCACAGCCGAAAGACATAGGTTTACTCTTTATACTGTGCTACTGCAGATAATAATAAATGGGAGTCTCAAATAATACGTAGGTAGTTACTATGGTTGTAAATATGAACCGGGGTCATGGGCGCTTTTTGTTTCTAGGTTATAATTATGTATTTATCTATCACGCCTTATCTCCGAAGAGTTGACAGAGGCATATTATATGCCCAATTTTCACCATGTGTATTCCTGTCCCAAAAAATAGGTGTTGGGCCCATTGCCGTGTTAAAAATAGACAGACGCAGGTTGTGGCTACTACTGTATACATAAGGCCTTCAACTTGACTTAACGACTGCCATAATGTTACTGGCAACCGGGACAAACGGCTTAACATGCCTTCCGAAGCACGGAAACACTCGCAAATGTAAATGCCACAAAGTGGTCACCCATCCACGGATGAAGCTTTTGATGCAAAGTTGGTTAACGCAGTGATCGTTTACAGAACACTGAGTCCGTGGGACCACGAGCGCTTCGAGTGTTTCTAGATTAATCCAGCAAGGAAATCGTAATTGACAAGGTTTGCAAATAACCACGCCCTGAAGAGGCAATACTTAAGAAGCTTTCATTAGATTCAATTACCTATATTATTTATATAGAAGCGCTCGTGGCCTCGCGGTCTCAGTGTTCTGTAAACGATCACTGAGTTACGCAACTTTCACTATGGCTGGTCCTCGGATGGGTGACCACTTTGTGGCATTTACATTTGCGAGCGTTTCCGTGCTTCGGAAGGCACGTTAAGCCGTTGGTCCCGGTTGCCAGTAAAATGGCAGTCGTTAAGCCTGGTTGAAGGCCTTATGGGCGGCTTGAAAATTTCAACAGCAGGTAGCCACAACCTGCGTCTGTCTATTTCAACACGGCAATGGGCTCACCACCTATTACGTGGGACAGGAATCCACACGGTGAAAAGTGGGCATATAATATGCCTCTGCCACCCCTTCGGGGATAAGGCGTGATGGATATTTATTTTATTTATTTTACCTATTACGTGGGACAGGAATCCACACGGTGAAAAGTGGGCATATAATATGCCTCTGCCACCCCTTCGGGGATAAGGCGTGATGGATATTTATTATTTAAGTTATTTATATTATTTATCTGTATTACACGTTTTTTACTGTACTTTTTAACTGTACCTCCCTGGTTCCGGAAGAGTATGAATGGGGTCTTTGCCAATCCTTACTAGAATCAAACATCTTATAATGAAAAATGTCACCATTTGGTCACATTTATTACACATCGAAAAAATATCATCTCAAGCCTACTCCAAGCAATTTCTGCCCACGGAAAGTAAGGAGCGGTTTTCCACGGCTGAGTTGCGATCATTCTACAACGAAAACAGGCGGCGGGCGAGCGTCGCCGCCAGACACAATATGTCCTTAGCGGAAGGCGCTTCAGATACTGAACATACGCAGGCCTTAAACCAAAAGCAAGAGGAAGAAACCAACCAAAACTCACAAACCCCCACCGGAACTAAGAAAAAAAATAACGATAAGGGAAGGCAGGTTAGTATACGTTGTATTTCTATTTTTTTTTAAATGATTAATGCGGAAAAATTAAAAAAAAACCATTTGTCTTGTAAAACATCAGTGTAATTTTGATGTTTAGTTTTTTTTATTTATCCTCCATAGTGGAAATATTAATTCAATCAATGAAATTTTCTTGCCATGTGACGTAAATTTCAATTAAATTTATATAAATTATAGATTTATAATGCAATAAGTTAGTGAAAAGTGCTGAAAACATTATTTTACTAAACAATATTAGCTGCTGGAAAACTTAACGGTTGAAATGTGGATCCTTTGTTCTATAGATAAGGAAGAGATAGGTTTTGGGCTCTATTATATTATGTTCTTCTTGCATGCTTCTCAAATGTGTTCAGTCGTTTTTAGACTTCTAAAAAATAAAGCTTAGAAAAGTCTTAAAAAATGGCTCAAACTGTCCAAACCATAAAAGAAAGAGACAAATAGTTTGCGGCATTCGATGCAATTCGATTTAGGACACCATGAATTCGTGGTATAGGCTATTTTAAAGTTTTTCCCACTTGCGGTTTTGAAACTGGTTTCGGTTTTGAGTCGTCTAATTCTAATAATTAAAATAACATTTCTGAAATATGACTTGGAAGCTCAGTATTGTGAGTGGTTCTGCAATTATGGCTGCTGACAATAACATTATTATGACCATTATTGGATTTAAAACTTGGAAAAATACTTATGTTGAAATTTCTTTTTCGTTAAATAAAAGTAACCTCCTGGTGTATGATTTAATGAGATTACAAAGGGGTATTCACTTTCTAACACATTTTAATAATTATTTTGCATTTTTTACTCACGTAATAAAAGGCTTGTCATCTACGATCGTATTTTAAGTTAGGGATCCGCTTTGGTAAGCTATGATTTAACTACCGTCTAAATTCTCAACCCTTTAGGGTCAAGCAGATGCTCACCTTCCTGGTCAGGTTGGCTTAAGTCAGAAGATCTTATTGGAGATTTCCTCACTATTATACGTACATGAAATTAAAAGAACCTACCATTGAAGCACTTTATGGTAAACGCTTTGACTACCTCCTAATATTGAAGGATAGTAAAAAACTAGTAAGGTTATATGCAGGGTTAATAGCTAACTAGTAAGGTATTTTAAACTGCCTCTGTGGCCAAGAGGTCGTGGGTTCGATTCCCACCCAGGATAAGACTTTGTGTGATGAGCACAATGGTTTATTCTGGGTCTGGGTGTTATTTATCTATAATATGTATGTATTTAGAAATATATGTATAAGTATTTTTATCAGTTATCTGGTTACCATAGTACAAGCTCTGCTTAGTTTGGAATCAGATGGCGTTGTGTGAGTTGTCCCAACGATATTTATTTATATTTATTTATTTATTATTACAAGTCAAGTAGACGTAGTCCGAGAACTTGCTTATTAGTGTGTACGCTGAGGTACAGGATGAAAGATCGTGAGGTCCAAGTCTCTAGAGAAATGCAAAAAAGGGTCATTCAATGATTCAGTTCTAGTAGCATTTGAAGCGCTGTAGTATTCTGAAAACGATTACTGCGTTAAGCAACTTTCGCTATGGCTGGTTACGGATGGTTAACCGCTATGTGGTATTTCCATTTGCAAGCATTTCCGTGCTTTCGAAGGCACATTAAGCACTTTGTGCCTGTTGCCAGTAACATCGCAGTTGTTAAGTCAAGTTGAAAGCTTTATGGGCGGCTTAAAAAAATTCAACACGGTAATTTTTATAGTTTAGGTTGTAGTAAAATGTAGGCGTATGCGCGTGAATGAAAATTAAGATAAGTAAGAGTAATATTTAATGTGTTAGCCATTTAGAAGTAAATTGGGATAAAGAACAAACAACGGGAAAGGGCATCTTTATGATGAGGGGCAGGACCTCTTAGCTTAACAAAGACTTCCTCATACGACAATCACTTAATAAGTATCATCATCATCCTCTTGCCCTTGTCCCAATTTAATTGAGGTCGGCGAAGTATGTCTAAATTCCATACTGCAAAATGTTTTGGCTTGGTTTTTATGGTCGGCCGCCAGCCTGACACCAAATTTCCTTGGGAATGCTATCGTTTGGTGGTTTGCCCGCCACCACACGGGTGCCTTTCCAAGCCTTTCAGTACTCCGAACCTTTACAAGGGGCAGGTAGCTTTTTCACAGGGGGAGTTTCTACTTTGGTATTAGTAGTCCTTGTCTATACAATGCGTTGACGTCAGCCATAGCTATACAATACGGCATATCCCTGTCGTGTACCATACGAGCTACTTGTGCAGCCCGCGCTACTTATACCATGACATCCATCGTGCTAGGTTCTTCTTCCATATATATTTACGGCTCCAATAGTATCGAACGCTTTGAGAAACTGCCTCTGACCATCTCTAGTAAATCTGATCACCTAAACTTGGATGTTTGGAGCAAGGTGACGATCCACTTTGACGGATTATTTCTTAACTAGACGTAAGAATATCTAATTTGTTAAAGGCATTTGTTATTTAATATAAATTTTATATAGAAATCATGATATTTGAGTAAAACATTTTATTTAGTTACTGAAAATTTTGATGTTATTTTGACATTTCATAATATAGTATACTAGTCACTAATAAGAAATTATCTCACTATTTTCGCCCTTAGGAGTATAATTTTGAAAAATCCTTTCTTATTGGGTGCCCTTTTTCGCAATAATTCGTAAGTTCTGAATTGTAAAATATCTTTCCCTCTCATTTTGCGTCCGGAGCGCTCACATACGGTTAGGTCCGATAGAGGCTTTATTTCGCGTACGCTTAGGTTATGGAATGAGCTCCCTGCCTGGGATATCCCGAACGTCTACAGTATGGGGCTCTTCAAAAGGGGTCTTAGAAGGTTTTTAAAGGGTCGGCGGCGCGATTGCTGCACCTCTGGTGTTGCAAACGTCCATAGGCTACGGTGACCACTTTCCATCAGGTGGGCCGTATGCTTGTTTGCCACCTCAGTGGTAAAAAAAAATGTCTGTTAGAGTAGATAAAAAAATATAATGCAAATCGTCTTAATTCCAAATGGTCTAACTTTTGTCAAGGTTGTCTAAGGCTATGTTGGTAAATGGTTTGTGGTAAATTGTCTTCTTTGTTATATATACTTATTGATTGAAACTGGTAACTTAATTTGTACAGATAATAAAATTACGCCCATTTATGGACCCAAATTTAACTATATACTATATACAAAATAGATATATTGAAACTTAATACATTTTAAGTTTAACTGTCAAAGTTAATAGTAGTAATAAATTGCACTACAAGCGATCTTACAATTGGAACAATAAATTCTGAACTTAGAGTCACACCATAAAATTAACCAATTAATAAGAATTACCAATTTGTACCATATTAGGTTTTATTGTTTTGTTGGGCAAAGCACGGGTATGGGCAATTAATGGCAATTTTGTCCGTATACATCTTGCTCGCCCACTTTTAACGATTTTAATTTAAATGAAGTCTAGTTACAATGTAATTTAGTCTACTCCCACGTGTACTTCATGTTTTTTTTAATGGTTTTTTATATTAATTTATAAACGTGAGTAAGTCAGAAGATGCATAAAAGTAAGTTAAATGCTGTGAAGATGCGATCTCTTTGAAAATTGTGCGGCGTAATCTTTGCCGACCGAATACGTAACGAAGTTATACGCAATATGGCATGCTTAATGAAAGTGTCAGCGTTAAGCTGGAAAAGAGCGTGCTTCGTTGGTTTGCACACGTTCAACATTTACGTTCACGTGCATGAAGAACGATGGACGAATAATATACACTGTGCAAAAGTAGAGGGTAGAAGGAGTCAGGGTAGGCCGAGACTTACATATGAAGACCACGTGAGCAGATTGCTCAAAAACGGAAAAGCCAAGTACTGTGATACCCAGACGTGCGTGTATGCAGCGATCGAATCGTAGCGATGATGAATCTTCAGGAAGCGAAAGAAGTGTGCGTAGATCGCGAAGTCTGACAATCTGTGACTTCCCCGCCATTGATACAGCGTGAGGATCTTAAAATGTATTAAGTTATAAGTTACTTGTCAAGTGACGCCGTATACCATATGTCCAAAGACTGAGAGCCACTATCACAGCAAGTAAAACCATTAACAGTGGCCCTCAAGTTTTAGTGGGATAATAAGAAACGCTTTTGACTCGTCAGTATTCTGTAAACGATCATTGCATTATGCATCTTCCGTTATAACTGATCCTCAGATAGGTGATCGCTTTGTTGCATTTACGAGCATTTCCGTGCTTCTGAAGACATTTTCACTAAGCCAAGTTGAAAGCCTTATGAGCGTATTATATTACATACATTTCAACACCGCAAAGGGCACACCGCGTATTTATTACGTGGGACACAAATGCATAGGGTGAAATGTGGGATTATGGTATGCCTCTGCATTATATTGCCTATATGCATATATGCCTGTACTGCATATATGCCTCTGCATTATATTTGAATGTACGGATCATATCATAATCACTATTATACTCAGAGCAAGCAATTCACTAGGACTACAAACATCCATAGAAAAATGGCAACGCATTAACGACCCGTGATGTTTTGGATTTACCCAATATTGTCTCAAACAATAACAACATCATCACAGTAACAAGACAATAATATTTACGACATCCGCCACAAACTGCCGATGCTTTTGACAGCCGGATATTAAAAGAACAATACTTCAATTAAGCTCGGAACATTTCTCGTGCACGCGCTCCCTGCGCGCAGTCGTCTGGAACTTCATTATGGATCATTATTTATCGTCTTATCATTCATAGATCCATTGTATTTTTATTAAAAAAATTTCTTGATGACTATTTTAGTCTTCAAGAAAAATTGTATACTCTATTCACTATTTTGCTTTAAAAATTTATATAAAGTTACTTCATCTGAAAATAATTAAATTCTTCTTATTCTTCTTGATATTATGAATAATATTGAAGCGCTCGTGGTCCCGCTGACGTATTCTGTAAAAGACTACTGCGTTAAGCAATTTTCTCTATGGCTGGTCACGGATGGGTGACCACTTTGTGTCATTTATATTTGCAAGTGTTTCCGTGCTGTGGTGTGCAGGTTAAGCCGTTGGTCCCAGTTGCCCGTAACATAATGGCAGTCGTAAAGTCAAGTTGAAGGCCCTATGAGCGGCTTGAAAAAATTCAACAGCAGGTAGCTACAACCTGCGTCTCTCTATTTCAACACGGCAATGGGTTCACCACCTATTACGTAGGACAGGAACACACATGGTGAAATCCCCTTCGGGGATAAGGCGTGATAGATAAATAAAAATAATAATAATCTTGATATTATGCAAAACAAATATTTCAACACGGCAATGGCACCTATTAAATAAGCGGGACAGGAATGCGCATGGTGCACTGTGGGCGTATAATATGTCTCTGCCACCCCTTCGGGGATACGCCGTGATTGATACTGAAAAATATTTTCAGTATTTTAATTTTAATCAAAACAATTATCTTATCTTATCTATTATTATTAGTTCCTAAATTATCTTTATACGATTAATCTATTTCCGGCTAAATAGATTTAAAATAAAAACTGTAATCTCGTTAAATTATGAAATCCTTGCCAGATGTCAGACTCTTACATGTGGAAGGAACAGATCCATACATTGATGAAGGGCGGAGAGAGTGAGTCCGATATATCGGACTCTGAAAACTTCCTCACCAAAGGCGCTTTTCTCCTCACTCCTTCCCACGGCCTCAGTATGGAGAAGGCGTCTGCCATCTGCGAGAAGATGGAATTCAAAGGCTGTTTCTCCCTCACGAAGACGGCTACGGGTATTTTATTTAAATTCTCGAGTGTTGATGACTACCAGATGGTCTTCAAGAAAGGGTTTCATAAAGTCACTGGGTCAAGATTCTATAGGAAGGTAATTCACAATAGCAATTACTTTCATCTAAATGCTTATTTGAGACTCTCTGATGCTTATCATCTACGTTAACATTTTTTCTATTTTCCTAACACCGTTTATTTTTGCGCTATTTCGTCTGCTTTCTCTTCGCCCTTCTTTATTATCTTTATTTATGTAGAAACTAAAAAAAAACTAAAAAAAAAAAAAATAAAAAAAAAACTTCGTATTCTTAAAGCTCATTATCATGTATGTTCTTATATATACATCTCTTTATATTTTACCAAATTCAAATGCTTTATCAAGAAATGTCTACTTTTTAGATCGCAATTCCGTGTAGACCACAGAAGACATTCACGGTCTACGTATACGACATCCCCGATGAGGTCCCAGAGGAGGATGTACGTCACGCATTGTATAAGTTTACATCCATTGTTGAGGTAGTGCGTCTTCACTATTCTGGATCTCCAAAGGATGGAAACACTGGTTGGTATAGTATAGGTATAACAACTTTTAAGTATAAAACTTGCTTAGCAAACGTTTTATGGAAAGGGTTAACTCATAAATAATCCTAATAACATCTATTGGTTTCAAATTCAAGCAGCTGATAGATGTATGCAGCGTGTGTAGATAATTTACTATCGTAAATCTCAAAACTAAACCATTACTCCAATTCTAATAATTTTCATTTTCGTATTCCAAATGCTCCAGTAACAATGTTCTGAGTATTGCAGCTACTGCTACGTTAGTACTATACATTATTCTGTGCCACTGATTGCATGAGTATTCCAGCACTAGCTCTTCCAGCAGGTCATGTAGAAGAACTCTCCTCTCTTCAAATACTCCTCTGTTCTAATTAACAAAGTATAAACGGCGTCAATCAAGATCTGTGATATCCACCTTGGAGTAACTACCTTTCAGATGTTAATCACAGTTAAATCGATGAATTATTGCTCATCTTAAAGGGCCATCAACTTATTATTTCAACTCATATTGTTGCAATTAGTTTTACAAACCATATTATTCTAATATTAGCTTATATTTTATTAAATTATATATTAATAAAGCTAATATTAGCTTACTTTGGGCTAGATGGCGCTGTGTGAAAAGTGTCCCACAATATTTATTTATTTATTTATTCTCTATAACAACATTTAGATGTACTAATTAGCCAGTTCTGCCACTATTGTATTTAAACTCGTCAGTAGATCCTAATATAATTATTTTTAAAGGAACCTCTACGCCCAAACCTTCGGAGAAAACAACTTCTCGTGCGCTCACCACTATCGACGGTGAGCTAGTTAGCAGTATGATTCCGAAGGAAGCTACCAGCGTCATTCGCATTACTTTGGCCAATATTGAAGAGGCCAACATTTTATTGCAAAATGGGCTGGACTTCTACGGAGCAACTTTCTTTCCTACTGAGCTGGCTACGCCGGCTCAAGCCGCCAAACTTATCAAACCAAGCAGGTACTTTTATAATTTTGTTCGACTTCTTAGTTTTTATGTTGATCTGATTTCAATATACCACGTCCTCAGTATATTACCATTTTGAAGTAAGCTTTGATTGAGTACATACAGATTCGGCTTTTTTCGAAATTGTTAGAAACTTCTGCACTATTGTAGGTGTCTATACTTAAGTTATTTATACTGTTGATTGATGGCGCTTGGTGGAACTTGCTACACTAAAGAAAGTATACTAGTTGAAAGTATACTTGAGTACACTTTCTAGGTCCAGTCGTCATATTGTATAGCTTTGAGAATGCCATGAGGCGAAACCGGTCAGGTTTACAAAGTAAATGTTGTGGAACAGTACAAGTGGTGTTATTTAATATGTCTATACATAAACCGTGTTTTTTAAGTACCAAGTGCACGAACTTGCAGGGTAGCTTGATCTATTGGGCCCTAGATATTATTAAATACCCGATTTACTATAAATTACTTACTAATACTGGTATTAGCAAACCTGAATTTGTCCTGTTGCTATTCCACAATGATCTGTTTCAACAAAATCAAAATCAAAATCAAAAATCTTTATTCATGTAGGTCACAAAGTAACACTTATGAACGTCAAGATTACTGCTTCTACATTTACATTTACTGCCAGATTCGCAAAGCAATAGGTAGAGCCAGAGGAAAAACCTGGCAATAAAACTCATGGCCACTATTTTCTAACCGCCATTTGACACAGTTTGATTAACATGATATTTGACCAATTATACAGTAAAGAAATTTTACAAAAAAAAAAAAACAAAATAAATGTTGAGTTCATTAAAATTACACTTACATAGTTCCTTTAAATTTATGTGAGAACAGTCGACTAAACTTAGTTTGCCTTAAATTTAAATAATATTATTTGTAACAATTGCTATAACAGCTATGAGCTGACCAGTCCCAACAGACGGCACCCGTTCACGGGTATGACGCATATATCAGCCATCGCCCTATTCAACCGTATTGTAGGGAACAAGGCGACCCGATACATACGCCACCACTGCCAGGACACTTAGGCGAGCATGACATACCCAAAAACTACACAGCAACTATCATGTCAATTTCAAAATAATAAATAAGTCTACATAGTGCTCACACAATAACAAAGTCAAATTACATATAATTATGTATATTAGTTATTACCGGGACTAAACGCAGCCATACCTTTAGTTGCCTGGCGTTTCAAATTATTTATACTGGAGAATGTAAACAAAAATAAGGTAAAAAAAAAAATACAACATATATATGCAGGTTCAAGACAAGTAGATAATATATCACAAGATTCATTCGAATCCTAAATAGCTCGAAAGAAGAGCAAGCAACTCATTTCCATTTATTTTTATCATTCAAATAATCATTAATTGTGTAATAAGCCCTTTTCAAAAGGTGCGTCTTAATTTCCGCCTGAAATTTATGTAACGGCAGGTTCATAATGTCTAAAGGAATTTTATTATATAGGCGTACGCCAATTCCTGCAAAAGAGTCGTGAACCTTTTGTAAACGATGATGCGTTCCAATTAATTTATGCTTATTTCTAGTATTTATCGAATGTATGTCACTGTGTCGATTGTATAAATGTATGTTCTGTTTAACTAACATGATATTTGCAAATATATACTGTGATGCAACCGTTAAAATGCCAATTTCTTTAAATTTCTCTCTAAGAGACACTCTAATACTCAATTTATATATTGCACGTATAGCTCTCTTCTGGAGTACAAAAATTACTTGTAGATCAGCTGCTTTACCCCACAGCAAAATGCCGTAAGACATGACACTATGAAAATAACTAAAGTATACTAGCCTGGCAGTTTCTACATCAGTGAGCTGCCTGACTTTACTAACGGCAAAGGCTGCCTAGCTGAGTTTACCTGCAAGACACGTTATTTGCGCGTTCCACTGCAGTTTGCTATCTAAAGTGATCCCCAAAAATACAGTTGATTCTACAATATTAAGGGTATCACCGTTCAATGTTATATTTGTACCGCAATTCCTGACATTAGGCATGCTAAATCTGATACATTTTGTCTTCTTAGCGTTTAGTAGCAAATTATTGGTCGTAAACCAATCTACAACTTGGGCAAGTGAACTATTAACGCTGTTAAAATCAGTAAGCGTACGATCTACTTTAAAAATAAGTGACGTATCATCAGCAAATAGAACAATGTCGCACAAGTTCTGTATATAGAATGGCAGATCGTTAATATAAATTAAAAATAGAAACGGACCTAGAATTGATCCCTGCGGTACGCCCATAGCTACAGATGCTCCAGAGGAGCGAATTTCATTAACATCAACATGTTGTATCCGATCATTTAAGTAGGAGGCAACAAGATCCAGTGCAGAGTCTTTGATACCATAATAAAAGAGTTTTCGCAATAGTGTTTTATGTTCAACGCAATCAAATGCTTTAGAGAGATCGCAGAATACACCAATAGCATCTTGTCTATTCTCCCAGGCGTCATATATATGATTCAGAAGTGTCACACCTGCATGAATGGTAGAACGACCCCTTGTGAACCCATACTGCTCTTTATGTAGTAGCATATTTGAATTAAAATGAGCTTGTAGTTGTTGCAATATAATTTTTTCAAAAATTTTGCTAATGGCAGGTAATATTGAAATAGGTCTGAAATTACCAGGGTCAGTTTTGGATCCAGACTTAAATAGAGGTATTACCTTACTGTGTTTCATTAAATCCGGAAACACTCCTTTATCGATACATTTATTAAATATTTCAGCTAGATGTGGAGATAAATTAACAATAATAGACTGTATCAATTTCACAGAAATACCCCACAAGTCAGCTGTCTTTTTTGAGTTAAGCGACTTGAATACTTTAACGATATCGTTGGGGTTAACACATTTAAAGCTAAATAAGACATTGCACTGATCTACGCTGCCCCCAAGTATGCGTTGAGCTTTGATTGGACAAGAATTTAAGGAGCTAGTTGTTTTCGCGGGTATGTCTATAAAATAGTTGTTAAAAGTTTGTGCTACATCTAATTTATTATTAATCACCTTGTTATTTATAATTAACTCAAAGTTATTATCACGGGGTAGTAATCGACCGGTTTCAGTATTGATTACATTCCAAGTCATTTTTACCTTATTTTTTGAATCTTTAATCTTATTACTGATATGTAACGACTTGGCAGCAGCACAGGTCTTTTTGAAGGTCTTGGAATATTTTTTTACATATTGAATAAAAGCAGGATCAAAATTAAATTGCTTCATACCATATAATTCGTACAACTTAGCCCTACTTTTGTAAATACCTGTAGTTGCCCACTCACAAAATTGCAGGTTTTTGTTTTTATAAAATGTTTTTGATTTAAATATATTGTTGTACTCAGCTTTAATTGTACACAACAGTACAACATTCTAATCCTACAAATATTAGAAACGCTTTACGCAAGTTTGTGCTTATGGATGGATGATTGTTGCTCTTTCACGAATATCTACATATGGATTTTGATGAAACTTTACAATAATATAGCTTATACATCCTTATAACACATAGGCTACTTTTTATCCCATAGGAACAAGTTCTGTAAAAAAAAGGAACGGAAAAATTCACAACGAGTGCTCAGACGAGGGCGTCAACTAGTGTCCTATACTTTATAGATATTGGTTTTTTAACATATCAGAACAAACAGGAAGTAGACTTTGGATCTAACCAAAACCAACTTATGATGAACTAATGATGAAGACATTTTCTTATAGTTACTGTTGCGTTAAGTTATGGTTTAAAGTCAATGTTAACATTATCACAGCGATTTCGAAGCAAGTCCAGTTCCCCAAAATTCTACGTTTTAGAAGCTAGTGTGTATGAATCGTGTTAACAAGAAGTACTCGTATAATGAAAAATGTCCCACAAAATTATTTATTTTTCCAACCCGCTGGACTGTGTTTAGTTATTAGCAGAGTTATAATACAATATTTAACTTTATTTATTTAATGTAAAGCAACTTTAAACCCGTGAAAGCTGCTTTTCATTAAATAATAGGTTTTTACCTATGAAATTGCCGTTCTGCAGTACAGGCCATTTCAAATTAAAATAATTTTTGATTGGCTAAGAATGCTAATGCCATTTGCGTCAAATTGGCAAGGTAAAAAAGCTTGACAGATGGGTGCCCAACGAACTTAATGATCGCCAGCGCGAAGTACGCGTCGAGCCGTGCCTTGCACTGCTTAACAGACACACAAATAACGGTTTTTTTTTATTATGAACTTTGTTACCTGCGATGCAAAATGGATTCTGTTTGATAACCGCAAGCGCTCAGCAAGTTGGTTCGGTTCTGGTTCAGCACCTAAACAATGCCCTAAACGAAAACTTACCCCTAGAAAAGTGATAGTCACTGTTTGGTGAAAGTGAAAGTGAAAAATCTTTATTCATGTAGGTCACAAAGTAACACTTATATACGTCAAGATTATTGCTTCTACATTTACATTCACTGCCAGATTCGCAACGCAATTGGTAGAACCTGAGGAAGAACCTGGCAATAAAACTCATGGCCACTCTTTTCTAACTGCCAGTAATTACATTAGTTTTATTTACATGATATTTGAACAAATTATATAGTAATGAGTCTATACAAAAGAAACCAAATCAAATCAAAATGAGAGCGTTTCTAGTTGCCAGTTTTAAAGGTAGCCCACCCTTATGAGGTAGACTCCGGCAAGAAACTAAATGTCTGCTATTTTAAAATGCAGGTATGGCTTACAATATTAAACTTACATTGTTCCTTTGGAGTAACGTGAGAACAGTCGACTAAACTTAATTTGCCTTAAATATAAATAGTTTTATTTGTAATAATTGCTATAACAGCTATGAGCTGACCAGTCCCAACAGACAGCACCCGTTCACGGGTATGACGCATATATCAGCCATCGCCCTACTCAACCGTATTATAGGGAATAAGGCGACTCGATACATGCACCGCCACTGCCAGGACACTTAGGCGAGCATGACATACTCAAACTGCACAGCAACCAACAGGTCAATTTCAAAAATTATAAAAGCTATGTGGACGGTGCTCACACAATAACAAACTCAAATTACATATAATAATATTAGTTAACCTGACGTTTCAGATCACTTATGTTGAACAAATGTACATTATATTTATAATGTTTCTTTATTATTATTATTAATTATATGTGGTGGTTTTACAACCATTTTTAAACATTGATGCAATAGACTCCACTCAGTCTATGGATAAATTTTTAAAGCAATCATTTTGCTAAATTCTCATAATTATTTTACTAGACTACTACTTTTTCTAGAATTTGGATAACTTCTTGGCGGGAAAAAAATCCGTACAACATGCCTTTGAAGAATTTGTTGCCTCCAGTATAGCTGATTTCTTTAAGAAGGTCATCAATAAACTGCCACTGCGTTGGCAAAGATGTATTGATTGCATGGGTGATTACTTCGATTAATACAAATAAAACATACATGTAAAAAAAATGTTTAAATTTTTTCATACAAAACGGCAAATTCATAGGTTGACCTAATATTACCATCTCTCTCTATCTCCAATAGTATGGAGATCCTCTCTGTTGAGATATTTACTGACGTCCGAAACCGTAGTCATTTAAAGGATAGTAATTACTAATATCTCTAACCTTCTCTGAACTTTTACAAACCTTTCAATATCAATATTAGCAAAATCGGTCCAGCCAATCAGATTCAGAGTTCTAGCGAGTCAGTTATAAGTCAGTTGTTCTGCTGGATTTGGGGTTGACTTTACCTGACTGCTAGAAGCAGTTATCTCGTTCAAGTTGTCTCGTCTGTTAGTCAGCAGGTGCACCACAAGCAGATCAGGTTGCTAGGGCCCCGAAGATCTTGGGGTGTCTTCTTACAGCTACACACCTTTTTCTTAATGCATCATCTATAATATCTCTTTTAGATTTATATTAAACTAGATTACCCCCACGGCTTCACCCGTGGCATAGATCAAACTCCCGTCGCATCAATTTAATCCCGTCGCTTATAAATTCTACAATAATGCATAAAAAAATTGCCCGATTATTAAGATGAATGACAAGATCGAACACATTCGCTACATATTGTCAGATCAAAATAAAACCACTCCTTTTTCACATTACTATTATGAGCACAAACACAATGTTTATAATGATGATAAAGTTTAATTGTTCCAAGGGTCACGGGAGGTACTGTGTCTGCCAGAGTTCGGGACCTTCTTCCTGTCTTTGACCAGCAAGGCTTCGCCAAATTCGCGCCGCCGGCATCTCGACTCGTCAAGCCAAGGTCCAAGTAAATGACCAGCATGGGATTAAGTCATTTCGATAATAAAATTGATTTATAATTTGAATCTTTGAGTTGACTTTCTTTAAATGTGTAAGTGCAATGATAAGATTCAAATTGGAGGAGGGCTTTGAAAGTGGGAATATCGAAACAAAAATAAATAACACCAATAAATGGATTATATTTAGGATGATTGTATTAACAAAACTAATATGTACATAAAAAATAAATACAAAAAAAAAGTTGAACTGGAATAATCGATCATCAATGTACTTAATATAAGACAGTTTTTGAGTACCAAAATGTACTTAACGTATGACAATTTTGCTAGTATCGAATTTCATTTAATTATTTTAACTTAACTAACAACACTGTGCCATAACATAAACTATGTCCATTTCATATCTGTTACCATTTTGTATTAATATATCATTTTACATTTTTTATTTGTTTTATTTTAAAGCTGTTATTATTTTTTTAATTTAGATACGTATTGGATTTTGATAGGTTACTCTCAGTTTAAGTATTTTCCTCTTTCGAATTTCTTGGTATAGCAAAATTACATTAAATCAATATCTTCTTCGCTTCGCGCTCGTGGCCCCGCGGGAAGCGCTCGTGGCCCCGCGGTCTCAGTGTTCTGTAAACGATCACTGAGTTACGCAACTTTCACTATGGCTGGTCCTCGGATGGGTGACCACTTTGTGGCATTTACATTTGCGAGCGTTTCCGTGCTTCGGAAGACACGTTAAGCCGTTGGTCCCGGTTGCCAGTAAAATGGCAGTCGTTAAGCCTGGTTAAGGGCTTATGGGCGGCTTGAAAAATTTCAACAGCAGGTAGCCACAACCTGCGTCTGTCTATTTCAACACGGCAATGGGCTCACCACCTATTACGTGGGACAGGAATCCACAATGTGAAAAGTGGGCATATAATATGCCTCTGCCACCCCTTCGGGGTTATGGCGTGATGGATATTCAATTTCTTCTTAAGCCTGATTACAAAGAATATACAATCGTTCCTATCTATAAAATATCACTTAAATAATTTTAATTTTAATGAAAACATAAATAATAATGAGTATAATGTTATAGCTCAATCATGAATCATTCATATCAAATAAATAGTACAGAAAATCAAACACATTAATAATTTTAGAACTTGTTGGACTACATAACGTTTACAGAAAATAAAATATAAGAAAAAATTCTAATCGAAGGCAAGAAGTAATATAATAGTAAGTTGCTAAAGATAATCTCAGGATCTTAAATTATAATACTTAAAATTATGTTTACTAGTATCGACTAAGTAAATAGTAGCTAATTATAACAAATACTACATTTGTTTGTTAGTAAATTCGTCTTTGAAAGGAATGTTTTACATTTACAATCATCCGTCAATACTGCTTACTTAAAATATAAATGGCGCGTTGGTTACTTACATAATATATAATTTATTATAACAAGCTCTTCGTTGTTGAATAGAGAAAATATTTTAAAAAAATATATTTGATTACAATATTTATCTGATCGGTTATCTCTCAAATTCTGAATTGTAACAAAAGGTTTGGAGAAACCGCATCTTATTTTGTATTTCTAATATCACAGTTTGATATATTTGTTTTAAGCGGCCCTGAATAAGATTAAATGTTTCTAAAAGTCTCTTCTTTAATTTGTGGGACAGACTTCTTACCATTTCTAAATCTTTCTTCTATTTGTTGTAAGCTTTTCCCTTTAGTTTCCGGTAAAATAAAGAACATTACAATAGTACCGATAAGAGCAATCACCCCATAAGTGAGGAACGTCACAACTTCACCAAAATTCTTCATCATGCCAGGAGCAGTCTTCACGACAACAAAGAAAGATATAAATGTTGTTGCGGAGCTAATACCTGATCCCAGACCACGGAGTCGTGCAGGAAATATTTCACCACACATGATCCATGGTAGAGGAACTAAACCTATTGAAATAGCGCATATATAAAACATCAAACAAGTTAATGGCACCCAAGCCATATTCTCTGGTTTTAAATACAGAAATATCGAAAGGCCTCCCATAGATAATGCCGTCCAAATACCACTAATGAAACACAAAGGTCGTCTTCCATATTGCTTGCATATAATGCAGGCAATAATTGACATGATGACTCTCAACGCATCGATTAACAACATTGAAAGGTAGTGATCAATTTCTTTGCCAACTGCTTTTTCAACGATTTCGATAGAATAGAAGGCAACTGCGTTAACACCAGAAAACTGACACGTTATGAAAAACAAGATCATTATAAATAAAGGCTTGATGAGTTCCGGACTTTTTAAACTAACTAACTTTTCTTTAAAATTCATTTGGGGTTCGTTGTCAGCTGATTTTTTGCTGTCGAGTATTCCTTTAAGTTCAGTTTTTGCTTCATCGCTGTAACCTCTTAGCCAGTAGAAGGTTTTTATGCCATCATCAAGTCTTCCTTGTGCTATTAACCATGTTGGGCTTTCTGGAATAAACGTCAGAAGGAATATAGCCACAACTGGGAAAATTCCGCATATAATTGCAGTCCATTGCCAAGTCATGAATGTTCCAATTGCGTGTGCTGCTAGAATACCTGCGGCTATAGCTAGAGACACACCGGCAAGGAAAAATCCTCTATATCTCGGTTCTGTTGTTTCTCCAATATATACGGGAATAAGAGGGCCAAAGAGTCCTGCACAGAGGCCTGTGAAGAATCTCCCGATCAACATAAGGCCTAGGTTATTGGAGCAGGCAATGAATATCCAGCCCAGAAGTAGAGGTACACAGGTTATATATTGGGACGTTCTCCGTCCAAATTTCTCCATCATCCAGCCGGAGACAAGGCAACCTGGAGCCATAGGAAGTGCTGCCATTGCCGCTGTAATAAAAGTAGAAAAAAAAACAAATTGATTACTAACATAGTAAAATATTATAAAATTGTATTTATGACTTGGTTTGCAGCCTTTTCTTCCTAAACTCTTGATTAATCAGTTATACATAAAATCTGAGAGTTTATTTGAAAACTAGGTCCATAAAATTATTCTTTTGTTTTTAAATAAAAGATTGAGACTTGATGCAGATGCAAACCTTTTCATTCGAAAATTTTTCGTTATGTTGAAGGCCTTATGCGAGTGACTTGAAAAATTTCAACAGCAAGTATTCACAAACTGAGTCTGTCTATTTCAAAACGGCAATGAGCTCACCACATGTTATTTACTTTGTGTTTGCATTTGCTATCGCCCATTTTTCACACGGTGAAAAGTGGACGTATTATATGCGTCTGCCACCCTTCGGAGATAAGGCGTGGTTTATTAAATATAAAAATAAATACACGAACCTATCCAAGAAGTGGTATCTTCATCTGAAGGTATAGGACCGGTGCCATTTTTTAATTGAGGCAGCAAGATTGCGGAATATCCTGATGTAAGTCCAGTGATGAAAGTAAGTAGAATAGGAGCCGAAGATGCCAACGTCTGAAATATAGGACAGATATTCACATAAATTGCAGTACTGAATACACAATTTTGGACCATTAAATTAGTTTCATTGATTGACTATAAGTTAAAGATTCAAAATAAAATACAACAAAGGGTTTGAATTTAAAATTCATCTGAATTGAAAGTCATCACGTTCATTCTTATGTTTATGCACTAGTTTTATGCCCCGCAGCTTCGCCCGTGATATACTTCGAAGTACCGTGGCACCCATTTCGCTCATAGATACATTTCGTAATTTATCGACAATAATGGAAATAAATTGACCCCAATTGTTGACATCTAGAATTATTGCTTTGCTCGCTGAATAGTGATATATAGTAGTTGGCCTTCCTCGACAAAAAGGCGATCCTACACAAAAATATTTTTCGGATGCGAACTAGTAATTCCAGAGATTAGCGTTCAACCAACCTAACAAACTGTAAAAGTTTTAAAATTTTAGATTAGATTAGTTAGCATACGTGACTTGTAAAATAGTTGCCTGAGGAATTAAATTAACGTGTTGGAATTATTTTATACATTTGTACACACATAAACTAAGTATGAGATACGTATCGGTTACAGAACTAATAATTTATTATTTTTCCTATATTAATTAACAAACAAATTGTCTTTTGCCATCTTCTAACTTTTAAAAAGTATCTGAATATCTATGACTAAGACTATCCTCAAAATTTAATCTTACCTGTTTCCATAGTGGAGAAAATCTTGCTACAGTATTAGAATCATCAAGTAAACTATGATCTTTACTTTCTGTGCGCTTAAAACTTAGTCCTAATGACGAATTCGTCATCTGTAGATTGTGTAAATAATTTGACATTCGTCTAGAATTCCTTTTTTCATCTTGTCTTTTATTGAGATCTATAACTTTTATCTCTGCTTGACTACTACAATTCTTAAGTGTTTCATTTTTTATTTCATGTATACTTTGTTTATCTTCATAATTCTTAAAATCTTGTCTAGAGCTACTTTTATGGAAAATTCTAGATCTTTTATCGGCATTTTCTTGATCTATGGCTGAATTTATTGCCTCCGATACTGCATCCTGTTCAATGTTATTATCTTCTCGGTTTTTGGCGCATTCTAAGATGTCTCTTTTATCGTCATGTTCAGTATTAAAGGCATTATTTTCAATTGCGAGGGTACCTTCTATTCTCTCCGACAGGATTTCTCCCATTGCTCGGTCTGAAAATAGAGTAATTTGTGTATTAAATTTTTAACTTGCAATGATTATTTATTGCTTTATATTGGACACCTTTAACACTACAAATGTAGATTAAATAAAAAGATTTTTTCTTAAATCCAGTTAAATATTCAAAAGAGTTGTTTTTTAATATGACAATTTTAATCTAAGTGTTACCGAGGACAGAGATAAAATAGAACAGTTTTTATCATCGGATTTCGTCAGGGATTCAACGTGATGACAGATAGATGCATTTACCATTAGGGTTATTAATTAGTCGTAGAGGTTACGTTATCTGAACCAAATAATATACCTTCAATAGATAACATTAATCAAATGTGTACACAAATAGCAGTAGTTCTATTGTATTCAGTCACTATATCATAATCAACTGTAGATTTTAAGGCTATCTTTGATGTGTTTTTACACTAAGACACATAACCCTGGTCCATTTTATTGTAAGAAGTAGGTCTATCTATCTGTCTTCACGCTGTATCCCTAACGGGGTGTGGGTTGTCAAAAAGGACAAATCGCCAGGCTTCGCAATCCATGTAAACTTCTTTCGCTTCCTGCCGACTCATTAATCGCTTCATACATGCACGTCTGGGTATCCGAGTACTTTTGACTTTTACATCTTTGAGCAATCTGCTCACGGCGTGATCTTCATTATTTTACTTTCAGTCTACCCTGGATCCTCTACTTTCGCACAATATATATTCTTAAATAGAAGACAATCCCTGCGTTAAGCAACTTTCGCTATGACTGGTCACGGATGGGTGACCACTTTGTGAAATTTACATTGGCGAGCGTGTTCTTACTTCGGAAGGCATGTTGAAGCGTTGGTCCCGATTGCCAGTAACATGGCAGTCGTTAAGTCAAGTTGAAGGCCTTTCAACAGCATGTAGACACAACCTGCGTCTGTCTATTTCAAAGTGGTAAACGTCACCACCTACTACGCGGTACAGGAATTCACATGGTGAAAAGTGAGCATATAATATGCCTCTGCCAACCCTTCGGGGATAAGGCGTGATGGATAAATAAATAAATAAATAAGTATTTCTTTTCACGATATATGCTTGTTTAAAGTGTAGTACTCCATTTGGTATTTTTTAAAACTCCATTATGTAGATCAAAACTTGGATTTATTTCACTCTTCGTGGTTACCACAAATAACAATCTAATTTTGACTCCGGAAAATAGTTTGTGGATACACAACTGAGCAGTAAAATACTAAACTGTCTACGATTTGATATTGGACAATGATTTTTCACATCGCACTACCAAATGGAAAAATATGTTGGAATGTGAGTCATCAAAATGAGGAACGTACAGATTTAATTGTTAAAATCCAATTTCTTGGAGCGTGATTATAGTTTTTCTATATTTCATAAAAAGTAAGGCAATTTATTGAAAAGAGACAAGTAGAACAATCAAAATCAAAAATATGTTTATCCATGTAGACCATTCAGTCAGTCAGTCATGACTATTCATAAGTGCCTAAACTTATGAATAATCATGACAATTATTAAAGTGAGAGTGATTCTAGTTGCCAGTTCCAAGGGCAGCCTACCCTTTATGAAGAAGAATCTGGCAAGAAACTCCATGGATGCGCTTTTAAAATATATGTATGGCTTACAGAAAGAGAATATTGCGAACATTTAAAAAAAAGGAAACGATCCGCCAACCGGCATGACTGGTATGACTGAACAAAGATAGCGTGTTAACTATAATTTATTAATGAAGAATTATAATTATTATGAGTATACGATGTATTCGGTATACTTTACTAAATCTAGATATTTGTTTTATAAATCTGTGGTCAACGCAAGTCACTAAATTCAACATTTCAGAAATGTGTAGTAAAATTTTGGATGATTATTTAAATTGACAAAACAGTTTTTTGACACGGAAAAACTGTTTTGTCATTTTTATTTTATTTATATCCCGAATGAAACTTATCAGCCATCTGTTTTATGTTCAAAGAACTAAACATCGCTTTACCTTAGATCAATCATTGCACTCTTTTTAAAACTTTCTTATCACTTTCTCTCACCTCTGCCACATCCTATGGTCACTACCATATAAAACTGTGAAAATTACAACAAAAAAAGTAAAATCGCGAAACCATTCTGACCTCTATGATCAATAATATATTACATTGATGAGCCATAAACAAATAAATCTCTCTCTTAACGTTGTGGAGAGCATCTTAAATTTGCAGCCCGAGGCAATAAATAAATAAAATAAAAAAATAAAAAAATCTTTATTTTGCATAGACCATTTTAACGGCGCTTACAAAATGTCATACCCTATTTAAAATATTTAAAGCGACCACCGGTTCGGAACGCGGCCCACCTGAGAAGAACCGGCAAGAAACTTAGGAAGGCTTTTTTTTTGATGGCCTATTTACAATTTAATATTATTTCACTTTGCCAGCAGATCATTTCCAGGCGTCCCTGTCCTGCAAATAGTCTGTAACGGAGTAAAAACCTTTTTCACAAAGCTTGCTTTTAATAAACTTTTTAAATTTATTTAATATACTACATATGTACTACCTACCGTATTAGTCTAATGGTGAGAAAAAGAATACCTTTCTTAATAATTACTTGACTTTAATTTCATTCATTCATTAACATAATTATAATTACAGTCATTAAAATGCAAACTGAACTGCACAATTAAACAATTAACACAATGTGTAAATACACTTATTGTGAAACTCTTAGAAGTGTTCGTTAAATCACTCATCAATACAAATGTTTACTATAAGTACCAGCATCTAGCTAGCTCAGACTACCTTAATCCTTGACCGAATTCTTAAAACCGGTAAGGTTCCATGTCTAGGCTATAATGTACCTATAGACTTGCTGTTAGCAACAGATGCATTAGCATAAATGCGTGTAAACTAGGTTAAGTAACGCAATGAATAAAATGAAGACGAGTCAATTGCCCTCGGTGGTACAGACACGTTCGCGGCGTCGTCGCGGCTGATGCAGTTGGATAAACTTGTGCAATACATCTGTTGTTCCTTTAAACCAATACTAACAAAACTAACAAAATCTGTAGTCTAGTTCCATCCAGTTTCATAAGAAACCTGACCTGACTATGATGGCTGATATCGGCAAAAATCGAATGTTTAAAATTGTAATTATTTCTTTTTTACGTTTCTGGTTTTTGAGAATCCGATATTACGAGAAATTAGGTAATAAAGCAAATCATTCTCTTGTTGTTCACATTATAATAAACTAGAGTACAAAGAGCGGCTGTTAAACTCCGGAGCGGTAGAATTTACGACTGCGATAATAATATACAGACTGATGTAAATGTTCCTATTTAAAGATTTGCACAAACAGTGGTTCATGTTTTGTTGAATTATCTTAATCACGTGATTTTATATAATATATTCTTGAAGTTTATATTGATACTTCGCCTGATAACGTAATGGAAAGAAGGATATCTCACAGTTCTAAGGTCGCAAGAAATAGAAACACAATACAAGAAAAATAATTTCGCGCTTTATAGCGAGGGTTTCGGACACAACTAGAAATATCTATCAGTTGATAAAAGACGAAGGTATAAGGCTATCTAAGTATAAAATCCATACCACAACATTAAGGGTGCAAGTCGATTTCAGATAATTAGTAGTTATTGCTTGCCGATAGACAATGCTCTGGGTAGGGTACAACCGTAAGATTACAGGAATTGATAGTTCCCAAATTATATAAGCAAGATCAGCTAATTCCCTGTTTACAAAATGAAGCCTTGAAATACAGCCGAAGCTAATGCTTGTATCATGAATATAGAATCATAATAACAATTGAAAAGGAACTCTCAAAGTAATCATCAGAGCCACAGTTATTTGACCCGTGCGGACAACGACCCTTCTATATATATTGTTGATATGACTCCACTTAATCCAGTACGCTCCCCTATTCAATTTTGTGTTCATACTCACGACACTTAAGATGTCGTCGACGAAATGAATTTGATTCTTCAAATAATCTCGATTACTTGCCAAAACACTTATTCTAATTAAGCTACGAGTATCAGGGTTAAGTCTCTTTTAAAATCAAAATTGAAATAAATTGTAAATATAATGTGAATCTATTTTCAATTTAATTATATCCTAACTAAAAACTATAATTATTTTGTTTTTAAATGTTATTTTTGCAATATTCCGCTTTATCGAGGCATTATCAAGACTGTTTGGCAGTCTTGATAATGCCTCGTGTGTAGGCGAAACACGTGTCGACATCGTACGACATTCTAAAAAAGCGGAATATTGCAAAAATAATATTTAAAAACAAAATAATTATAGTTTTTTAAAATGGATTTCCGCCATGTAACGCCTGATTCAATTAGTTATATCCTATCTACATTCGAAATCCAAGATCGGATAAACCCTCAGACCGCGCAAATGTATTTTTATTACAAGCTGGTTAATATTTTTGACGCTTTAGTGACAATATTCAAACCTTGGTCTAGGAACAACCTAGGTCGTCGTCAAGATGTCACCTTATCAAAAATTTGAAATATCTTGTCTGTATAAAATAGTGTTCTCAAGAAAACCAAAAACGTTAAAACACTGTGAAAAATAACTTTCATCTACATACCAAATATAATCACAATCGTTTAAGCCGTTACTACAGAATAAATAATTGATTACCAAGAAGGTTTGAATATTCTAAATATTTAATAAATTAGATAATAAATCATTTCATTTGACATTTTACACTCAAGAACCTTGTCAATTACCAAATGATTGATGAATCATTACCAAGTACGCTAGCCACGTCCTTATCAGTTTGCCTTGTGTGTATTTTATCAATAACTGCCTTCGAACAATAGCTCCTTGTCTTGTCAATAGTCTTGATAACGCACTTGTACAAAAATGCACAGAGAATCTCAGACTAAAATGGCAATGCCGGTGCTTGTCGTAATAACTGCGATAACGTCAAGAGTACTTACTTATGTTTTATTATTGCTTACTTTATCATATACGGTTATCTTTTCAAACTCATTTATTTATAAAAAGTTATCTATTTATTCGTACGTGATGGGATTAGAAACGCGAGGTCATTGGTAGGAAAAGTTTTACTATTTTTGTTATATAAATAGTATGTTTTGTAAAAAAAAAACAATAGTTGCTATCATTTCGATTTTCTAAATAGGAAAAAAAATCGATATTAATAAAAAAAAACAAATGTTGAATATAAAATGAAAAAGAAAAGGAATTTTTTGATACATCACTTAATTATAATGATGTAGCTAATGAAGACTACAACATTATTGAAGTTTCTTTTCTTGACATAACATATAGTGAAAGATATCTGTCTAAGAAAATCCTTCAACTATAATGTTTAAGCTTTATTTGAATCTTGCAAACAGCTAAACCATTATAATTGATGTTTATAAACTTTCATACTTTTTCATTTTATTTCCTACTAGCTGTCCCGCCCGGCTTCGCCCGTGACATACTTCGAACCCCGTGGCACCCATTTAATCCCGTTGTTTATTAATTTCACATTTACAATAATGTATGAACATTTTCCAAATTCATTGATTACTTCTCCGCTCTCCCGTACCTACCTACTACAGCACGGCCCGGTCGAGATGGTTACATTATGGATTTGTTATGGATGGTTTACATTATTTTGTTATAACTTAAAGGGTTTAGGCAGCCTTTTGTGTTGAAAGCTCCCAGACGTCTCATTTTTTCCGACATCCCCAACAAATATCGTTATAATTTGGTCAATGTATACAAAAACTTAACTCAATTCAGGTCAATGTATACAAATACATAAAAACCGTCTATAAGAATCACTATAACTATTTAAAAAAACAGCATCGTAATTCGTTGCGTAGTTTTAAAGATCTACGCGTACATAGGGACAGACAGCGAAAAGCGACTTTGTTTTATAATATGTAGTACATACATACATACATATCATCACGCCTGTCTCCCATCGGGGTAGGCAGAGACTATGGCTTTCCACTTGCTACGATTCTGGCATACAACTTTTGCTTCGTCAACTTTCATAATTGTTTTCATACACGCTCGCCGATTATGGGTACTCTTGACCTGGCCTTTTGTCAAAAGATCTTCAATTTGATCGGTAATAATCCAGTGTTTACAAAAATACTTTATGAATATGGTTCCACGGTCATCAGATTCGTTTACTCTGACAAACTAACCTTACTTTTGAAATTATACAGGTATTCTTTGAAACTTAACATCTGTCACATGGTTTAAGGGTTATAAATAGATGAAATCTTTACAAACCAACACAAATAATGTTGCTCTTCTTTCCTATACAAATGTTAAGTTGAAATGTCAAATGCAGTATTAAACATTTCAACGTTAGAATTCAGGGTACATATTTGTCGCCTGATAGTAGAAACTGTGATTTGTAATTTCTTACAGGGTTAGACGGTAACCTTGACCCATCAAAGGGGTAATATAGCTCTATGCATCACTATATCCATGTTTTATTGACTTCAGAACATTTAAAGCAGTGCCTCTGCGTAATAAAAACCAAGGACAAATCAATTTATATCTACGGACGAATCCTTAGCCAACCAACCAAAAACACGCAAAGCCCTCACGGAATATTTACAGCACAGATCCAAGCACTGTTATATCCTGAGCAAAATATTTTTACGAAGACACAGACTCATTTACTTGTTGCCTTAAAACGCCAAGGGGTAAAGGGGAGTAACACTTTGGTGTTCCTTAGGATTATATTATTATTATTTCCTTATGATTATTATATTCCATCATGAATTACCATTTGACTCGCACTTTATGATGGAACTGAAAGGGCAAGACCAACCTCGCCTGTACACTTTTTCGACAATGTAAAAAAGCGAAGCCATTGAACATGCCCACAATTTCCAGATTATGATGCTACAACGCCGAGATGATAAAAAAATCACCACATTTGTTATCATATCTGTAATAGAGATTTTAAGAGCTTGATACTATGGTAAATACATATAAAATAACGACGTAGGTATGTAAGGACAAGTACATATAAGTAATGTCAATATTAGATGGATGATGACAGATATGACAGCAGAGCACAATGTATGACGTACTTTTGTTACAGTTCTCATTATTTAAGAGGTGCAATTTGATATTATGCCGGTTAGCACACATGCTCCTTTTAGCATCAACGATTTTGCAACGGAATCTATACTACACCGAGAGAGTAGATTTTATAAGGCAAAATCTAGTCTCAAGCGTCGATCGAGTATTTAGTAACGTTCTGGAATACGGGCTTTAGAGATTGATTTTAGCAATAAAATAAAGTTTTGGAGAGGAGACCGCGACACGGCAAACGTACGGTAGGACGACCCCCTATCAGGTGGACCGATGAGCTGGAAAAGGTCGCAGGGAGGGACTGAGTGCAAAAGACGCAAGACCGTGGGTTGTGGCGTGAAATGGGAGAGGCCTACATCCAGCAGTGGACTGCCATAGACTGATTTGATTGATTGAAATCGCTAACTATCATTTGATGTTGCATTACGAATTCGTGATTTCCTGCGTTCTGATGCGGTACCAGAAACCTGCGTTTTAGGTGAGGCAAATGCTGTTCGCCGAAACCAAAGTCTGTTAAGGAAGTCAGTTTGCTGTTTCTAAATGGTTCACGTGATGTAAACTGGTCAACATAGAGTATAGACATTTGGTGTTTTTTATTTTTTATTTTTGTCCGTTTTTATTTCATTTGCGCTCTCATACTGTTTACCTACATTGTGAGAAAACTTTCTTACGACAGCAGAAATAGCGTTTTAAATCTCAATTAAGGATGTAGTTCTTAATCCAATAGATTATGATACTATTACGATCATAAAAATAAAATAGCATTTCGATCTGTTAACACTGTAGTGTACCTACAGTGCACAACAGATCGAAATGCTATTTTATTAACTAGTTTGGAACGAAAATAAATGAATTTACAATATGTATGTAGTTAATCTCGTGACAGCCGTTATTGTAGTTGAATTAATTCGTCACGCTCTATCGCCACTGAATAATTATTAGCACAAGTGAGTTAATTAATTATAAAGTGGGGTGTAATTTGTATTTCGGTTAACAAAATATAAAACTATATGTTAAAAAAGTATGTATTACACTCAATTAAAAGTTGATTTCCAATTATATGGTGTGAAATTATAAATAAATAAATACAACACCTTTTCTTAAAATAGGTTAAAAATTTACTATTTCTATCATAATGAAAATCTGTTGCAATTTTGTAATTAAGTTCTTTTTATCAGATATTTTCTTGCCCTGATTTCGTATTAAAGTTAAAGGTAAAGTTCTAAAAAAAAAACTAACTAACTAACTATCTTCACGCTGTATGCCTGACGGGGTAGTCAGAGAGGACAGATCGCCAGGCTTCGCGATCCATGCATACTTCTTTCGCTTCTTCAAGATTCATAAAAGTAAAGTAAAGGTAAATGTAGGTAAAGTTCTACGTATCTATATTTGTTTTCCCAATTTTTCCTCAAGAAATCCTTTTCGAAAAGTCTAATAAAAAAATTTGAAAATATCTGTACAATCAAAAAAGAAATTATGTGATACCTTTAGCTGACCTTGAGCTTCGAGGTTAGACCAACCGATAGGTAGGCTAGATTGATGATGAACTAAGAAGTACAATCAGTTATTTATATCGGGACACTTCAAAACACACGTGTGAATTCAGTGCTCTTGATCTAGTTTCTGAATTACATATATACCGAAATAAAAACAACACTTTATCAAGGGCATGTGAGTGAGTGAAGAAAAAACGACTTTTATTTTTATCAATAATTTAAAAGACTCTGTTTTTTTTATCTCGTCTCCACGTCCGTCCATTTGATGGTAAGTCAAGGCGACTTCCGAATGAATGGCCTAGAGATATGCCATTTCCCTATTCGCTTATATAATCCAGGGTTCTAGGAGGGAGGAAACATGTACATATATAAAAACTATTTTTCTTTTACGTTAAGTTCGATTTTATAATACGGCAGATAAACTTTTACACAAGCTAGAATGTTCAACGCAAGCCTGAAGATATAGTTTGGTGACAGAGTCTTTCTTACAGTTGCTAAGGGAAAATGGCTGAAATTTAGAGACCATGGATTTGGGATTAAAAGTCATTGTTAAATTTGCCAATTAAAATGGCGAGAAGTTGAAGATCCGTGAATGCCCTGCAGAATCCGATAATGTTTTAAGTTCATTACTGTTTATTCATTAGTGGTGAATAAAAGGATCTAGATATGTTTTTAAATACACGTAACCTACTATCTACCTATACCGCAAATTTTTAATGAGCTATTTTAGATTTATTACTTCGTTTCATTAAAAATTGTGCTCCATTCAAGCTGATGAGGAAAGCCGTTACTGAATCATCTTGTCACCCGCCTGTCTGTAAAGATTTTTCATCGTGTGTATTTTGTAGTAAATAACTATTACGAGAATAACATTTTTTTTTTATTTTCATTGGAATGTTTTGTGACTCTTGGCTAAAAGAAATATGGAACTTATTGGAGTTACCTTTCTGAGAAAGATAATAACAATAATATAGATTCACGTAGACAGTATACACAGGTGGCATATAATTAGCGCGTAAATGTAAAGTACATAATTACGTACGTGTGCCAACATATATTATATATTACGTAATATGAATTTGTTATGGAATATTTGCTTACATTTCCTTTTTTTAATAAAGTGGAAAAAGACAATTCGATTCGAGACGGGGATTGGTTACCTTTGCCTAACCAGGGCCATGTTCTAGCCACCTGAACTACCTGAACCGTATCGATTCAAGTTGAAATTCTCCACCATATTTTAATCGTCATTTAAGGAGAGCAACTCGATACCAATGAAAAGTGTAACAACCATTTTTAAAAATTGATGCAGTGGACTCCACTCAGTCTATGGATAAATTTTCAAAGCAATTATTTTGCTAAATTTTTAATAAAGTGGAAAAAGTCAATTCGAGACGGGAGATTGAACTCGTGACCTTTGCCAAATAATTGCTTTTTAAAAATTTATCCATTTCATTATTTACCTTTAATATATTCATATTTAATGTATTCATAGTACATAGTAGTGTGGCAGTGTATGCGACTGCCGCGACTGAGGTCCAGGGATCGATTCCCGAGTCGGAAAAAAAAATTGTGTCATTCACAAATGTTTGTTTCGGAGTTTGGGTGTTTCCTATGTATAATATGTATGTATTTAGAAACATATAAGTATGTTTATCAGTCATCTGGATCCCATAACACAAGCTTATATTAGCTTACTTTGGGCTAGACGGCGCTGTGTAAAATAAATAGTCACACAATAGTACTATTATCTATACTGATATATAAAGCTGAAAAGTTTGTTGTTTGTTTGTTTGTTTCGTTGAACGCGGTAGTTTCGGAACTAGGTTTGTTTGTGTGGTTGAAATTGAAATTTTTTTTTTGTGCTGGATAGCCCATTTAGCGAGGAATACTATAGTCTATATGTCATCACATTACTACTCTAGAGAGCGGAGCAGTACCTAGGTAACACTGAAAATGTTTAGAACTGACCAGAAAGAAATATTGCTAATGAAAACTTTTTTGAATTTCAATTATAGAACTCTTTGGTAACCTAATGTAATATATTGCATTCATTTGTCATTTGTTTTTGTGAATTAACGGCAAATGTAAAACTCTTGTTAAACGTGAAAATGAACTTAACGCGAAAATTTCGGTCAATGATTTATTATGACTTTCGTTGTGGGCTTACTCAACAACAAAGCTATGATAGGCTGCGATTAGCATTTCATGATAAAGCCCCATCTCGTGCCACTATTTACAATTGGTCAATTGGTTTAACGAGTTTAAGCGTGGACGTAGCAATCTCAGTGATGATCCGCGTGAGGGACGTCCTTAAACAGCGACTACTAAAGATAACATCAGTGCTGTGCGACGTATGATAGAGGAAGATAAGAGAGTGACCTATCAGCATATACGGGCAAGCCTAGGCATTGGTATGAGTCAAGTTCTAAAAAATATCACACGAACATTTAGGCGTCAGGAAGCTTTGTACCAGATGGATTCCCCATACTTTTACCGACGACCAGAAACGCCTTCGCATGGACTGGTGTCGCGAAATGTTAGATAAGTTCAACGGCGGTGACTCAAATGCGGTATTTGACATCGTCACAGGTGATGAAAGCTGGATATATTGCTACGAACCCGAAACCAAAAGACAATCAGCTCAGTGGGTGTTTCCTTTTGAGGATCGGCCAACTAAGGTAAAGAAAGGAAGAAGTCTAGGAAAAAAGATGATAGCCTCGTTCTTTGGTCGGAAAGGTCATTTCGCGACAGTTATGCTAGAAGATGGAAGGACAGTTACTGCAGACTGGTACGTCAATCGCTGTTTGCCTGTTGTCTTAGAAAAAATTCGACAGCAGCGCCCTCGAGGCAGGTTCCTTCTTCACCACGACAATGCTTCAGCGCACTCCGCAAAACGGACTGTTGAATATTTGACTATGACAGGTGTCGAGATAATGAGTCATCCGCCATACAGTCCCGACCTGGCGCCCTGTGACTTTCATTTATTCCCAAGAACTAAAGATAAACTTCGAGGTATTCGCTTTACGAGCCCTGAAGATGCGGTGAAAGCGTACGAAAATGCCATAGAAGAGACCCACAACTTTTCTCAGAGGTTCCATCGAATACGACGATGTGTAGAGAGGAACGGAGATTACTTCAAAAAACAATAAAAGTATTAGCAACTTTCTACATTATGCCGTTTTTTTTTTCTAAACATTTTCAGTGTTACCCACGAATCATGAATGTCGACAAATCGGGGAACTCTTTATGCATTTTTACATACATACATATTGTCACGCCTTTATCCCCGAAGTGGTAGGCAGAGATATACTTTACGCCTACATTTCACCGTATACATTTTTGTCCCACGTAAAAGGTGGTGAGCGCATTGCCGTGCATGCATTATTTTTATGCATTTTTGTGGAAATAATAGGCGACGGGATTAAATAGGTGCGACGGAAGTTTGAAGTATGTCACGGGCGAAGCCGTGGGGGTCTCCTAGTGTACTTTATATATGTACTGTGCTTATACAATTCGACAGTCTAGCTTAATTGGCCTTAACTCCAATAAGGTACTGATTTTATACGGAACCCTCGTTGACGAGTTCGACTCGTGTTTTTTTTTACCTACCGAGTGAGTCACAACGAGTGACACAGTTTTTATAAAATAATTAGATAAGTGCATGCCGGTGCGTGCATTGTAAAGTAATTTTGTTATTAGGTACAGGAAATGATACATAATGTTGTTTCACTTTAATATTTCTCCTCTCTATCTCCTCCGAGTTGGTCCAGGATACTCTGTAATACTTTCGACTGTAACTTCTCATATATAATGACGCGCACAGGAGAATGAATAATGTTAGTTAATCTTTAGGAGCATGAGGGGCATAGACAACGCCAAAAGAACTAGACAATTTCGTTGGTCTTCGAAGGGTCAAATTCACCGTCGAACCATAACTGTCGATGGATCCAAATATTTCTCTAGTAGTGACCGCGTAGCTAGCTATCGGAAATCGTAGCTTGGGTAGGCACTCCCATTTGGTACGTTGACTTCCCCGTAACGGTCACGCCAAGCCCAAAAATACAGGTTTAGATAATCGGTTAAGATAAGTCTAGTCTTAAGTAAACTAAAAGATGCGCCTAAAATTAAGAATTTTAATACTTGCAGTTTTTACACTCGCAGTTAAGTGAAATGTTCAGTCCTGTAGAGCCCTATTGTTATGAATTCCATAGTTTCTAGAAATGGTCCAATTCATTTCTATAACTCCGTTTCGTACTCAAAACACCCGGAAGATACACATTGGAAACCAAGGAGACTTCTAGAGTAGGTACTCGTAGCACCGCCGGGACATTAGGTCCTCATATCCATCTATAATTTATGTTTTACTAGTTGACGCCCGCGGCTTTGCCCTCGTAGAGAAGTTTTCCCGTTCCCGTTTCCCACAGGAACTTCATCCCGGTATTAAAAGTAGCCTATGTGTTATTCTGTTGTATAAGCTATATTATTGTAAAGTAAAACCTTTGTTGGAGGAATGGCAGCGTACCAAGAGATTGGTGTAAGGCTGTCATCGTGCCGCTTTATAAGGGAAAAGGGTCACAGCAAGAGTGCAAAAACTACCGCGGCATAAGCTTGCTCAGCATCGTCGGCAAATTGTATGCAATAATCTTGATAAAAAGAGTGATGAATTAAACTGAAGGAAAAATGTGGGATGAACAAGCAGGATTTATGAAAGGAAGAGGATGTACGGATCAGGTCTTTTCCTTACGATGCGTAGCAGAAAAGCTTTTGGCGAAAAGTCAAAAGGTCTATTGCGTATTTATAGACTTGGAAAAGGCCTATGATAGAGTGGTGAGGAATAAACTGTGGTCACCACTAGCCATGTATGGAGTAAACAGCCACTTGATACGAGCACTGAAATCTCTCTATGAGGGCTCCAGTGCTTGTGTCAGAATCAACGGAGCATGCACAGACTTTTTTCACATTGAAAAAGGTGTGAGTCAGGGTTGTGTAGCGTCGCCGTTGCTGTTTAACCTATACATGGACAGTTGCCTGAAAGAACTGCAAGAGAGTACGTATGGTATAAAAGTAGACTGACGAAGCAGATTTATGTGGCGAGAGTGAATGGGCAAAGTGGTAGGGGTAGACCTCGGCGTACGTATTTCAATCAAATCGAAGACTTTTTGAAAAAAGGCCAGGTCAAGAGTACCCTTAACCGGCGAGCGTGTACAAAAACACTTATGAAAGTAGAAGAAGCGAAAGTGGTATGTCAGGATCGTAGCAAGTGGAAAACCATAGTCTCTGCCTACCCCGATGGGAAACAGGCGTGATAATATGTATGTATGTATTAAAAGTGGTCCATTCAGTCATCCATTTAGTTGTCTTTACGCGAAAGAGTAACAAACATTCATTCTTACAACTAGGATATTCAATATTTTATGTAGGGATGAACACTTTCCATTATAAAATACGTAGATATACAGGGCTTGAAATAACGCTACCTCGACATTGCCCGGGCGGCAAGTAGCTACAATGTCATTGTGAATTCCACAAACAAAAGCGTCGATCGTGTTAGTGAACGAATGTAGAGCACGGTACGCTAATGTCTGCTGTTTATAATATTTCTAGTTAGCTAGTTTTTCAATATGACTTTTAGATCTTTCTTATGTCACTTAGGTATTTATGGGAGGCTCAATGCGGATTCCGACGTGGAAGAGGTTACATGGATCAAGTGTTTTCTCTCCGCATGATCGCGGAAAAGTTTCTGGCTCTAAGCCAGAAGGTTTTCTGCGCTTTTGTGGATCTAGAGAAAACATTTGATAACGTTGTGAGAGAAACGCTGTGGGACTTGCTGCCAGGATTTGGTGTGGACGGCTCGCTACTGCGGGCAATACAGTCGCTTTATAGGGACTGTAAGGCTTGCGTGCGAGTAGGGGGGGATGTGTCACCTCTTTTTGATGTCTGTACAGGCGTCAAACAGGGATGTGTCATGTCCGCCTGGCTGTTCATAGTGTATCTGGACAGTTGCCTGCAGAAGTTGAAAGATTTTAATATGGGTGTGAATTTGGGTGACTTTACAGTAAACTGTCTGCTGTACGCTGATGATGCGGTGCTCATGGCCTCATCAGAAGCCGACCTTCAGGCATTAGTCACTAATATGAAAGAGGGGTGTGAAAGTAAGGGTCTCCGCTTGAATGCAAGTAAAACTAAGGTTCTAGTATTTGAAAGAGGTGACGTAAGAACTAAATGCGAGATTAGGGTAAACCAGGAACGTCTAGAGCAAGTGAATGAAATTGTGTATTTAGGAAGTATGTTTAGCGCGGATGGAAGATGTGATTCGGATGTGGAACGGCGAGTAGCTGCCGGAAACAAAGTTAACGGTGCTTTGTCCCAGTTAGTAAAGCGACAAAGCATCGTAAAAGAAGCACGACTGGCGATTCATAACGCAGTGCTAGTGCCAACTTTGCTTTACGGTAGTGAAACCTGGGTATGTCGGCAGATGCATGAAAGTAAATTGAATGCTGTGGAGATGCGATCACTTCGAAAGTTGTGCGGCGTTACCTTGGCTGGCCGAATACGTAACGAAGTGATACGCAATTTGGCAGGTTTGAATGAAAGTGTCAGCGTTAAGCTGGAAAAGGGCGTGCTCCGTTGGTTTGGACACGTCCAACGGATGAGTGAGGAACGATTGACGAAGAATATATATTGTTCAAAAGTAGAGGGTAGAAGGAGTCAGGGTAGGCCGAGACTTACATATGAAGACCACGTGAGCAGATTGCTCAAAAACGGAAAGGTCAAAAGTACTCGGATACCCAGACGTGCGTGTATGAAGCGATTGATGAATCTCGAAGAAGCGAAAGAAGTATGCATGGATCGCGAAGCCTGGCGATCTGTCCTCTCTGACTACCCCGTCAGGGATACAGCGTGAAGATAGTTAGTTTAGTTAGTTATGTTTTTTGACTGCCTCTGTGGCGCGGTGGGAGTATCCGACTGCTACGCAAGAGGTCCCGGGTTCGATTCCCGGGTCGGAACAAATATTTGTGTGATTCACAAATGTATGTTTCGGAGTTTGGGTGTTTCCTATGTATAATATGTATGTATATAGAAATATATAAGTATGTTTATCAGTTATCTAGATCCAATAACACAAGCTAATAATAGCTTACTTTGGGCTAGATGGCGCTGTGTGAAAAGTGTCCCTCAATATTTATTTATTTATGTACTCAAGGTATTCTTACAGTTTTTTACTAAATAAAATTTAAGAAAAAAATGATTTATTCAGGCGTTAGGATAGCCATAAGAAAATTATGAAAATAATATTATGGGACATTTAATGCTGTGATATTTTTTTTACACAGCGCCATCTAGCCCAATGTTAGCTATTATAAGCTTGTGGTATGATTCTAGACAACTGATAAACATACTTATATATTTCTAAATACATTAATATTATTTAAAGGAAACTCCGAAACAAACATTTGTGGATCACACAAATAATATATTTGTTCCGACCTGGGAATTGAACACACTACCACGCCACTATTACACTACCAATGCGTCACCGCGGCAGTTAAAGTCAGAAAAGTGTGATGGGATCTTATCCCGTCACCACTTGTAATTTTACCTACTATCATATCATATAAAGGACTTTATATTCAAACTGTTTACTGCCTCTCACAGATAGGCTTGTTTACTGCCTCTCACATATAGGCTTGAGAATTCTCGTGTAACCGAAATACATACGAGTACATTCACTCTCGTGCGCCAAAGTGCACAAAGGAACGTCAATAATGGCAATGTGCGTATTGGGAATATGAATATCTGTAGAATACAAACGTCCATTTCGTGCGACCAACGATAGAATGAAGCATTATTATGATTATCAATCAGCAATAACCTGGCCTTGGTTGTGTATTATAAGTTCAACTTTGTTATACCTTGCTATTTTTGTATATCTACGAACTTAATGTCTGAGAAAGTAGGAAGTTTTGCGTAATGTTTATGGCGTTATTGATCAGTGGAAAGAAAAGTTCAGGGTCTCGGTTGCGTTCGAAGTCCAAGCTTGCAAAACTGCTTCCTTACTTTTACTACTGCTCTTCTTTCTTTCCTTCGCATGTTCTTAAGTGAGTCTTGTAGTCTTTTAGGGAGTTTAACAACTTATATATTACCACCACGTGAAATCACGATTTATGGGTCTACTTTATCAGAGTGATCTTGGCAAGCGAAGATGATCCTCTGTATTACAATCATGAAGGTAGTCTTGGAAGTGGGTATTTATTAGAGGTAGCTCGTCCCTTGCCATCATGTACATCCGGTGCAGCATATTATTCATTTCCACTATATACAGCTCCTGAATGTATTGTCCAACCACCAGATACATTTTGCAGTCGTAACGAAGGAAAGGCCTAATCATAGTTTTATCGTTGTACCTTTTCAGACTAACAAGAATTTTGACCGCATATTCGATACCAGCCACCAAACGGAACGTGACTCAAGTGGCAGCTTAACGTAAGTGACGCCAGACATTTTAAAATATCCGTTGGTCCGACCAAGACATAACCGATACGTACTTACTTAGACAGGCTTTAAAAAAGGATATTCTCAATTCGGCACAATTTTTAGAAGACAGATTGGCCGAATTATACATTTCTTTTCTTACTCACAATTTACAAATCACATTCTGGTACTTAAGTGTTATCGTGCGATAAAATTTTGTTGCAGCGAGTGTTCGTTTAAAGCTAATTAGTTTAATTGATTTGCTAGTGTGTCGTGCCAGGTTACCCTAATTCAATAATCACCGTGACAAAGATAACGCAGTGTAAACACTGCCAATTAACATGAATAACACAAAATAATATAATTTTTGGGTTAAAGCAGTTGCATTAATAGGCTTGGGAAACAGGTCTTCTCTTTAGTTTTGTACTTTCAGTGCATTTAAAAACCACTTCCGCGTTGAACTGACAAATTGTAGATAAAATAAGTGCCGATAGTGACGTTTTCTCTGAACAGGTAGCATAACATAGTCGATACCACACTTCGCCAGTCATATTTAGTCCCACATAATAGGTGAGATTATTGCTTACTGTATACGGATCAGCAAGGAAGGGTGTCTTCACGTATGATAGGACCCCATAAGACCTCACATAGCGTTCAGTCAATATTTGCTAGATGCCCAGAAAGATTATCACCGCAGATCTGATATTTTACTACTTTTAGACAATGATTGTCGGTGATATCGACGGTCTTTTGTAAAATGGTTCGACTGTAACTCGCATGGAAATGGGTGGGCTTTGGTAAAATGCTAGCAAGGCTGACAATTGGTAAAATGCTAGCAAGGGGGCTGTTATTAATATTTATAATTGCCCATTATTTTTAAATTATTAATACGTAGACACATTTTTTTGCTTTTTGCCTTTACGCTAGTCCAAAGCTAAACACCATGGAACTAGGTCAGCTATATTAATGAGTCACTAATATACTCGACTTGGAAACATCCGTTCGTAAGGTTAGTGAAATATGGAGCGCTGCCAATTGCTCTCACGCAGTGTTCATTCCTCGCCACCCAGAATATTCTCTAACAAAGCTTTAGCGCCGGCGCCATTCTTAAATTGCATTGTACTAACTATAAAATGGAACCTAATTAAAATTTTTAACTGCATTAAAACATACAACATACATCAAAACTTATTTTTATTTTACAAAATGTTCACGACGTAATTAGGTGTGTCTATAGGTTGTTGTATTAATAAGAGCTGTTAGTTCTCAATAAATTAAAGAATTTTACTAAAATGGTTAATAAATTATGGAAGTAACCCCTTAAGTTAAGAACAATAAACACCTCCTGCTCTAACTGAAAAGTTAAAGGTTTTCAAATAATGAAAATCATATGTACGTAAATAATCTCTCATGAAAAAATCTTGGATTGAGTGAGTGATTCATCAATACTTAGTTATAGTTTTGTCATCATACTGCGAAAATAGAAGTATAAGTCTAGAACGAACATAATATCATATACATATACACGACTATGTTTGTGCGTCGATAGTAATTTGGCGTTGATAATTTATTTTAATTAATTGGATCGATGGATCAAAAAATCAAGACCGCTGTCATACATTTTATCTGGACCTTCGCACTCGCAGCTGAAGAATTTCTTTGAGTGTGATGAGGCCAACTTTTTGTATATGTTAGTTATTTAAATGTTAATGTAAAATCTTTCATTATGGCATTCGTAAGTGTTACTATGTGACCTAAATGAATAAAGTAACTAACTATTTTTACGCTGTATTCCTGACGGGGTAGTCAGAGAGGACTGATCGGTATCCATGCATACTTCTTTTGCTTCTTGCAGATTTATCAATCGCTTCATACATAAAATAACGAAAAAACTGAAATAAATGACTAAAGATATTTTATTTTTAATGGCTGGTCCTTGGATCGGTGATCACTTTGTGGCATTTACATTTGCGAGCGTTTCCGTACTTCGGAAGGCACGTTAAGTCGTTGGTCCAGATTGCCAGTAAAATGGCAGTCGTTAAGCCTGGTTTGGGCTAGAAAATCATCAACAGTAGGTCGCCACAGCCTGCACCTGTCCATTTTAACACGGCAATGGGCTCACCACCTGTTAAGTGGGACAAAAATGAAAGTATGCTTCTGCCCACCATTTCGGGGATAAAGGCGTGACAATATGTATGTATGTTTGTTGGTAATTTAATATTATTTGAACCGCAGTATGTATGGCGCATCGCTAAAATGACGAACACCAAATGGGTTAAGTTTATCAGTAACGATAAGAAATCCCAAAAATAGAGGTCAGTAGAATTTACTATGAAATAACAACAAATTGCTCATTTGAAAAGTTCGACCACATTATGGCGGACCGCATCGCAATTAAAATATTTGCTTAGCACATTTAGTAACGTACAGGACCACTATCACCAATCACAATAAAAGAAGTCCTTTTTTAAGGTTTTCAATTTAAAAAAAAACCCACACATGTGTGAGTCACACTCACCTACAGAGAGTTCCGTATAAAAACTTGTTTCCATCAAAAACGGCTATAATTTTTTTTTACCTCAACTTAGAAGTTTGATTTTTTCACAGCTTCCAAGAACCCTAGTCTTGAGAATAGACTTTAATTTCAACTCAATACCTTCACGCATTTCTGAATTAAAGGGTCTTGACAGACAGATAAAGGAACATGATCGTGTACCTTGTTGTACCTTTTGAGGTATGAAACTCTAAAAAGAGTGTAGTTGTCGTTATATAGATTAAAACTTACTATAGTATTGCCGTAAGCCAACTGTGGTACAGAAAATCTAGAAAAAAAACAAGAGTTTTTCAAGGCCCTATTTACTATTATTAGTCATAAATACTCGAAAACAACACTATTAAAAGAAGACCTTGAAAATAACAGAATGCCTGACGACTATTTATTTTTAGAATCAATGACCGCAAAGCTTTTTCCACACTAAATAATAAATAAATAAATATCCATCACGCCTTATCCCCGAAGGGGTGGCAGAGGCATATTATATGCCCACTTTTCACCGTGTGGATTCCTGTCCCACGTAATAGGTGGTGAGCCCATTGCCGTGTTGAAATAGACAGACGCAAGTTGTGGCTACCTGCTGTTGAAGTTTTCAAGCCGCCCATAAGGCCTTCAACCAGGCTTAACGACTGCCATTTTACTGGCAACCGGGACCTACGGCTTAACGTGCCTTCCGAAGCACGGAAACGCTCGCAAATGTAAATGCCACAAAGTGGTCACCCATCCGAGGACCAGCCATAGTGAAAGTTGCGTAACTCAGTGATCGTTTACAGAACACTGAGACTGACGCTAAAATCACATTACTTCCTTAGTATCCACGTTCCAAAAAAAAAAACAACTTGTCACTACACAAACAAAATACAAACACCTGTCAAACAGCAAGTAGGTTCAAAGACTGATATCGAAAACTCTGTTATCGTGGAATTATTATTATAGTCTCTTATCTGACTGATCTTGATTTTCTCCCATGTGTTTCATGAAAGACGACCATTTTTATTAAACATTCCTCTAATTTAGACTATCGTCCATCATATTTGTGAACCAAAATCTTTACAGACACTCAGAATGCGAAAAAATTCGTTTATCTCAGCAACGTGTTTCCAAAAGACACAAAATATTTCTTTAGGAAAAAAAAAAATATTTTATAGCACTCTCCAACCTGAAGCTATATCCATACAAAAATCATCTCTAGCCTTCCTTGGGACGTATAAGAAGGACAAACAAACAAACGCGGTATTTTTTTTCTATACTAATATTATAAAGAGGAATTTAAATTACTTTTCTGATTTTAAAAAATCTGCCACCATTATAAAGCTACATTCTTCGTGACTAACATATGCTATACTGAATTTTTAAAAAGTTTAGAGGTCCGTACGGATTCTCGAATAGAAAAACTACACCACGCCGGCAAAGCTAGTATAATATAAGTATGGATAACGTTTATTTATCGAGCAAAAAGATTAGTTTGATTTAAATACTTTTCAATCAACGTCAAAGTACTTTGTTTAAATAGATTTAAATGCATTTAAAATGTCCTCGACGGTGAAGAACTCAAATAATAAAAGAGAAAGAAAGGGGGTGGGAGGAATATACTTTTAAAGAAATGACGAATCGTACTCCTCAAGCTAAGAGGTGTAGAACATATAATAGCTAACCTTACCCTGCATATTGTTACTATTACGTAATATTCCGTTTTACAATATGACATTAAGTCGACACTTCTTTCAAAATCATGATGAACTATCATTACTGCTTGATATCACTGTCATTGAAAGTCTATGTCCTTTTGAAAGTGTTCGAACGGTTTTTATTAACTGGTTTTTTTGTTTGCCTTGGTACCATTTTTAAGAAATTGGCAATATTTTGACTTTTCTGACGGTCAACAGGTTTCAGATCAACAAAAATATAATCACTTTTTGGAATAATGTCTGTATCGACGGACTCACACACACATCACATTATACTCGTAGCTCTGTTTTCTACAATTTCTCCTCTCTTAGGCCTACTGGAAGAGATTTACAATGTTGTTTTTGATAATGCTTTTTTTCCTTTTATAATTAAGCTCTGTGTATACACAAATAAATAAATAAATACGAGTGGAATTTAAAATGACATTATAAGGATTACAGGCTTCACGTTTATTTTACTCCTTTCTGAAAGCGCCAAAGGTGTTTCCAGAGCATTTTTTTCTTTTTTTTTTTTGACGCGGTAAATGCGTTTACGCGCAACATTCCCACTGCAGGGGCAGCAGAAAGTGTGTGTAGGACTCCCTTAGTCTAAGCTGGTAAATATCGTAGCCAACTGGATCCTGTCCTATAATACTTATCACTATGCAATAAATAAAACAATGAGAATCCGAATTTGTATTGGAATGTACAACTAACAGACCATTCTTGCCAATTGGGTAATTAAGTAAAAAGGTTATTACCTACTGTGACAAAAATGCTATAAAAGCCTTTCATGTTAACTATGCTGCGAAATAAATTGGAAATGTATGTTTGTAATTCAAAATTAACAGTTATTAACTAAATGTACGAGTATGTCAAAGTTTCACAGAGTAAGTGCGTTAAAATAACATACCACACAAAACATCTGTAGCAGGTCCGGCGGTCGATGGTGCAAACGAGTTCTAGAGTGGACCTCGACTCAACAAACGTAAGGTATCCCTGCCCAGATGGTCTTACAAAACTAAGTAGGTTAATTTCACAAAACAGAAAAATCTGTTTTTTCTCTTCTGTAAATAAAATGTACTTGGTTATTTTTTTTACACAGCGCCATCTAACCCAAAGTAAGCTAATATAAGCTTGTGTTATGGGATATATATATATATATATATTTCTAAATACATACATATTATACATAGGAAATACCCAAACTCCAAAACAAACATTTGTGAATCACACAAATATTTCTTCGGTGGTTAATTTAAAGTCTAATTTATGACTTTATTCACATAATGTCAACGTAACGTGAATAGGATTTACATAAATAATAAAGAATGTAAATTTTTGACATAATAATTAATTATCTAACACACAATATTAAGTATAGTCATATATTTATAATTTAATCTTATCAATCATTATATTAAATTCTAATCTATTACCTATAACCACAACATAGAAGTCTAGACAAAAGGCTGGGTACAGGTGTGAATATATACATGCGCTCCCTACAGTCCTCCACTAGTATAATTATTATTATCAAACTATCAGCCCGCAAGGAAATTCGTCTCCTTCATCAGGCAGCCTTTTAATTTAATCCTATTCTACCGCCTACCTGGGTACTATGGTTTTCTGTTAAAGTAACAATGTATCAACGAGACCAAATATATCTCGCTGCAAAACTTGCAGAGCAACTTTAAGTTACTACCCGTTCAAGTACCTACTCATCTTGGCGCCGTAGGTCAAATCTTGTAGGACAGGTATGTATTTAGCATGTTACTGGAGAGCATAGTGAATAATAAATGAATGACTTAAATAAGTAAAAGTTAGGTGTTTTTAAGCATCAACGACAATTTGGGGTCATCAAGAGTGTGGAAGAGGCGTGTGATCAGACTGATCAGCACGCGACTTTGATTGATTGAAGAAAGATAAGAAAGAAAAGAAATACAACTGTAAACCTTAGACCCAATACCGCTGAAAACGTCCAATAATATTGTCAAGAGTCAAATGAAGATAGTCCAGTAAGTGTAAATCTTACATCTAGGAGAGACGTAGAACAATAGCTACCTTAGCTGCATTTTACCGAATTTACCACGGCGAGTGTTCTGAAGAGCTCTTCAACTTAGTCCCACCCTCTCTTTTTCGTTCCGAGTGCCAGGCAAAAGTACCACTCTCATATAATAGAGAGAATTTTTGCCAAAACGGAACAATTCAAATATCTTATCTCTGTCGAGCTACAGAAACCTGGAACGCTGTTTTCTTCTTCTTACAATCCCGGATTCTTCAAGCGGAACCTCAAGAAGCACATCATTTGGCCGTCAACTTAAGGGACGCTAGCAGTAGTCATGTGGACTATAAGACCATTGAGAATATGTGGCCCTCAATTCGTTAGATGTGGCTTCCATGAAATATTATAAAAAGACCTCAAATTCACGGAAAAGGTACTCAGACAAATATTACATAAAACGTCTGGACAAGATTGCATATTGATAAATAGATTATATTACACACTGATTTAAGAAGCGACCTTGTAATAATGTTACATTTCATTGGTGAATATTTTGACGTTTTTCTAGACTGTTACATTATACCTAAAGACGTCTATGGTAACATTGATGAAACAATGATAAATTCAAAATTAATTTAAAAGTATTCACTTTTTAATTTCTGTAATAGACCTTAAAATAAGTGTTTACTCTTTTAGAATAAAGATACAAACGAAAATAGTAGTATGAGAAAGTAGGTATACGATACGACCTTCTTTTTCATACTACTATCAAAAAAGGGGACCGAGATTTTTAGTAATCACGCACTCAACTAAGCCAAAATGTCTCTTAGACCACTTGAAAAATAATAATACTGTATTCTTGGAAGATGTGAGTAAGGGTTATATAAAGATATAAATAATAAATTTGAAAATTAAAAGTCATGAATCATAGAATCATGAATATGTTAAGTTAGTTCTCATTAACTAATTTGAAAATATGTCATTCGAATTGAGGTTAAATGATTTCAAAAGTATATATGCCAACAATATGCCCAAACAGTCGAATTCATACCCAATGGCGGTCGCTATAAGGTAAAAATACCACTGAGAAAGTAAACTATGCACCGTATGCGACACGACTGGTTAAGGCTTGGTATCTAGTTTAACGAATAATGTTATGCTACGAGTATTAGGCTAAGAGTTTACTTTACCAAACTGAATCTGTAAATTCAATCGTTTTTACATTTAAAATTTGTTTTTTTTTTATCAGATTGATAACTAATGAATTATAATTATGAAAATTAATGCTATATAATCTAAACACTCCACTAAAAATTAATTAAAATATAATTAACAATATTATCTGTTCATGAATTATTAGCCAAACCACTCGGGAAAAATTTAATAGCGTAAAAAAATTGATAATAACACCCTTCATCTGTCAAAGAGATGGGTGTAGATTCTGTCCTGTGGGATCCCTGACTATAGGTATACTAGTTTTAAACTAGCTGACCCACGGCGGCGCCCGCGTACTCGACGAACCGGTAATCTATGTTTAGATTTGCTGTTAAAGGTAAGTGAACAGTTCGTTGCACCGACAGGTGTACTAATTTTGGATGCAGAATATTGCCATCTTAACGTTCATCCCGATTGCATTAAGTTTAAAACCTTTGATCTTGGATAACATTCTGATTAAGATTTAACGATCTAGAGGTTTTTGTCATACCATATAAAAAGAAAAATAAAATCTTTAAGCATATTGCTACCGTTCCTTCTTTATTCATTTAAAATTTCTGTAAACAATCACTGCATTAAGCAAATTTTTCAACAGCAGGTTACCACAACCTGCGTCTGTCTATTTCAACACGTCAATGGGCTCACCACCTAGTAAATGGAACAGAGATGCACACGGTGAAATGTGTGTGTGTGTGTGTGTGTGTATTAGCAACAAAAAATGATAAGTTTAATCTGGTTCTTGGCACCATATTTTTGCATAATTGGGAAATTACAGCACTTTTAAGAAGTCGCTCTTTTATTAAATAGTATGTCAAATTAAGTTAAGGCCTGGAGCTTATAATACGTTTTGTTGTCGCCGTCTTTGCAAAAAACTATTTACTGAAATCGTCTTTGTTTTGCAATATAATTTAAAGTTTAAATTTAAACCGGAAAAATATTTCAGTCTCGAGCTGGACTAAAAAAAATATTTATTATGGGTCGACGAGAAAAAAAAATACATTGCTAATAAGTGTGTTTTTTTCAAAAGCTTACCACTTTATTGGCGTGATAAATACATATAAGTATTGCCATGAAAAATTATTACTTTCTAGTATTTTATCAGACTATATAATCAGGCAGACGAACATGACAAAATAATTAGGGTTCCTTGTTTACTACGCAACTCTAAAAATGGCATGACTAAAAAATATTTGCGGAAAACGGAAAGGTCAAAAGTATTCGGATACCCAGACGTGCATATGTGCATGAAGCTTTTAATGAATCTGCAGGAAGCGAAAGAAGTATTTGGACCGCGAAGCCTGGCGATCTGTCCTCTTTGACTACCCCGTCAGGGATACAGCGTGAAGATAGTTTAGTTTAGTAAAAAAGGCGCTAAAAAGTCCACAGTAAGAGTGATTACGTCTTAAATTAATTTTCATTAATATTTAATAAAGTTTGACTATTCATATCACGTAATATTGTGCGCAAATTAACGATTGTTTTATCATTATCAGCTCATTGGCGAGTAATTAGGTCAAATCGAGTAATTACCAATATTTACATACATATTGTCACGTCTTTATCCCCGAAGAGGTAGGCAGAGGCATACTATACACCCACATTTTACCGAATGCATTTTTTTGTCCCACGTAACAGGTGGTGAGCCCATTGCCGTGTTATTTACATTAACATTTTTATTAGTGTAATATGTATTAAATAAAGAACAGATATTTCATTACAATCATTAATGAAAACATTAGATTATCCGTAAGTGACGGATAAACTAATACCTAACTACGGTGACCGTTTTCAATCAGGGGTCAAATTTATATTTTACGCAAGTATGTTACACGTGAGTATTACTAGTAATGCGCACAATGATTAGCGTCACGAGCGGTCATGAATCTACAAACTGACCTTACAATTAAAGCAAAAACTAAGAGATCATTGCCTATTTTACTGGTCACGTTTTAGAGGTTATCTGAACTGGGTGATGCAATACTCTCTGCTCTGTATAAAGCCCCCTGTCTTAAATGTATCACACTGCTCCCTGACTATAAGCATCTCATTCCTTGTTTTAGAGACACCGTTCACTAGCTACTTTTAGCATCTACAACTAGTGATCTTGAGACCGTATAGATCATAGAAATCGAAATGCTATGTGGATACATTTGTATGTCGCCGCGACTTTCGTGATATTCGCAAACGGCGCGTTATAGCGCCGCGGATAAGGGGCGTTCTTTTAATTTCCACCGCGAAGTTTACTTAAAATATAGCATTTTCATGTCACAACTGAATTTAAAACCTTCGCAAGCCTTCATGGCTTAAGGTATTAAATTCATGAATTATATCTATGGTACGCAATTCAGGACTAGTGAAGGGTAAAATCATACTAGAGCATGTCATGGTACTTGGAAATGGTGGTGTTTTTAGATGAAAAGTAGTCCTTCGTCATAGATCAAATAAGATAAACAAAGCTTGCCTGGCAGAAATTACTTTAAATGTAAAGCCGCCCATTGTACTACTTTGATTGTAACAACATTTTCAGTATGTTTTGTTTGTTTCTTGGTTGTTTATGTTTATGTAACTTAGAAGGGGTAGAATTGGAATAAAAGTTGGGGTGAATTTAATGTGACTTAAGTGCGCAGAGATGAAGGAAAGATACTTTTACAAGAACATGAGCATTTATTAGGCAATTTAATGTTTTACAAAGCAACGTGACGAACGTAAGAATTTAGAAATCAAGTAAGCTGAGAATATATTAGAAGAGGTGTGGGTTCGGTAGGCGAGATCGTTGAGACGTGTCCCGAGATAAAGTGGGAGACGGCACCTGTCGAGGTGCTGCAGCAGAGAAGGGCCGAGGACCGCCAGTGCGGCCCGTTTTATAAGGCGCTGCGGAGGACGTAAGGTCGCGGGGTAATGCCCCGCTCCTGGCTCGCGCACTGGGCCGCAGGTAGCCATGACGTCACATGGTGTACAATAAGGAATACAAAAAAAAAGAACATTTTTTTTTTGTATATTGAACTAGCGGAATTGATGCCACCGCCTGATGGAAGCCACGACGATGTAGAAAGATTGACTTGATGACATTCACTGTGACTTCCAGTTAACGGCAGTAAAACATGCCTTAAACTGAACAAAAAGATGTTTCAGATGTTGATTTTTTATACCACTAAGGTGGCAGACAAGCATACGGCCAACCTGATGGAAAGTGGTCACCGTAGCCTATGGACGTTTGCAACACCACAGATGCAGCACTCGCGCTGCCGACCCTAAAATTAGACTCTAAAATAAGATGCAATTATACAAAGGGCTCAGATCAATCTCTTACGTAAAAATTCGTAAGTAATTGCAGTATCAAGATGGCATTACGATTTAGTTGTGTCAGATACCTATGACATCAACAATTTTTTTTTACATATATCATCATAATTTTAAAAAGGCTTCAATTTTGCTTTTGTGTCACATAATTTTGTATTGCTGTAACTGCAAAATTTTATTGATGATCTGCAAATTTTGGAATTAATAATACTCGCATGCTATACTTAAACGAGTTACGTAGATAAAAATATGCGTAACTCTCAGATAAGTGAGTAGTAAAACGGGCAAAAACTAGTAAAAATACCACGGTAGCGATATAATAGTATAATAGCGCAACACGGGTACGCAGATTAACATAAGCATTAGCTGCTTAAATTCTTCCCGGGCAAATTATCTTAGGCTGAGCTATTAGAGGTTTTGTGAAGCAACAACATCTGCAGCGTACCCAGAGTGAGGCAGCTTTGCTCCTAGCCCGACATTTCTAGTCACAGGGAACCGCTAGAAATAAATGTGATAGTAAATAACCGGCCATATTACTCGGCACTGGCAAAGTAAAGGTGTACTGGGATATTTTATTATTTATTTGGAAAAAAAGATCCTGATTGTGGACTACTTGCAATTTGTATCCTATATCATTAAAAATCATCGAAGGGGTCACTACCACGTCGGTTACGCGATCACCATTCTAATATCGTGTTACTATTCAATGCGAGTATCACGACATGTTGTCTACACACTTTATTGTGCGGAATATTTCGAAACTGTTTTACAGATTTTACGATTATTTGATCAACATACCCACGCAAAATTTCCGACAATTATATACGGTAAACTAAAATATGTTCAGTTTTAATTATACGCGTAAAATACTCGAAGGTCAGTATTAAAACTTTATAAATATCCATCACGCCTTATCCCCGAAGGGGTGGCAGAGGCATATTATATGCCCACTTTTCACTGTGTGGATTTACCTGTCCCACGTAATAGGTGGTGAGCCCATTGCCGTGTTGAAATAGACAGACGCAGGTTGTGGCTACCTGCTGTTGAAATTTTTCAAGCCGCCCATAAGGCATTCAACCAGGCTTAACGACTGCCATTTTACTGGCAACCGGGACCAACGGCTTAACGTGCCTTCCGAAGCACGGAAACGCTCGCAAATGTAAATGCCACAAAGTGGTCACCCATCCGAGGACCAGCCATAGTGAAAGTTGCGTAACTCAGTGATCGTTTACAGAACACTGAGACCGCGGGGCCACGAGACTTTGGCTTTGGTTTTATAGATAAGTATTGTCTAAGAAGATAACAACTCACGCATTTTATGTTTATTGTTTTATTTATTTATGTATTTATTGTACACAGTAATCTAACATCATGAAACATTAAAAGATAAGATGTACAAAAAGCCTGCTTACTTCTAAATAGAAATGAGAGAGAAAGAAAACCGCTTCTGCCGTTTGGATGGTGAGGAGAGATTATGGAAAATGTCCATTGTCGGCACAGTACCCAAGTGTTCCCAGTTTGGGAGCTACTTGAGTTCTTTGGTAACTGTATACGCTTCAGGGTAACTGTATACTTTACAACAACTGCTTTTACAACAAGCTTCCCTGTGGCCTGAGAAATTTACCATTAAATAAATTTAAAAAGTTAATTAAATACAAGCTTTGTGAAAAAGGTTATTAGACTATTTGCAGGACAGGGACGCCTGGAAATGATCTGTTGGCAAAGTGAAATAATATTAAATTGTAAATAGGCCATCAAAAAAAAAGCCTTACTAAGTTTCTTGCCGGTTCTTCTCAGGTGGGCCGCGTTCCGAACCGGTGGTCGCTTTAAATATTTTTAATATTGTATGACATTTTGTAAGCGCCGTTAAAATGGTCTATGCAAAATAAAGATATTTTTTTTTTGCTGATCATACTTATTTCCCGCTTAAGGGTCTCAAAGAAAATAAAATTGTTATTTTTTGTGCATTTCTCGAGTCTCTTTAAAAAATTATAGACCGGTCTAGCTCGAGAAGATTATTAATTATGTATTGAAAGTTAGTACCAACAAAAAATCTAATATACCAAGCATGTTTTACCGCTATTTGTTTGAGGTCGTCCCGCTCAGGTCACTTTCGCTTCAAGTCAATACTGGCTTCACTTTGACCTCATAATAAGATATAAATAAATATCCATCACGCCTTATCCCCGAAGGGGTGGCTGAGGCATATTATATGCCCACTTTTCACCGTGTGGATTCCTGTCCCACGTAATAGGTGGTGAGCCCATTGCCGTGTTGAAATAGACAAACGCAGGTTGTGGCTCCCTGCTGTTGAAATTTTTTAAGCCGCCCATAAGGCCTTCAACCAGGCTTAACGACTGCCATTTTCTGGCAACCGGGACCAACGGCTTAACGTGCCTTCCGAAGCACGGAAACGCTCGCAAATGTAAATGCCACAAAGTGGTCACCCATCCGAGTACCAGCCATAGTGAAAGTTGCGTAACTCAGTGATCGTTTACAGAACACTGAGACCGCGGGGCCACGAGCGCTTTAATAATATATAATAAGATGAGTACTTTAATGAGCGCTACGACGGGGTCATCCAAGAATTGGGTTCTAGGGAACTAATCATCGATAACTTGATGGTAAGCTTTGATACTCTGCTAACAGAAGGGCCGACAGGGTTGGAAAAGGCATACTACATTTTACCTGTTGAATACAGTACCACGTAAAAGGGTTGTAAGTATATGCTATGTTTATATAAGAACATTTATTAAAGCGAAAACTTTATTTTTTTTATTAACTAATTAACTATCATCACGCTGTATCCCTGACGGGGTTTATATTAGGACATCAAAATGGCACCGTCCGCCTGATATAAAGCAAAGACAACGACCTGTAATTGAACGCTACGCTTCTCTCACAGGCCTCGGGATTACAAGTGGAGGGAAACCCAAGCCAGATATTTCCACGATTTAATGCTGCTACATAAGAAAGACCTGCGGAATCGTTCGGTTCTGGGCACGATTGAGTCCACGGCGTGATTTCTTTAATTGTTTACTTAACTTTGTTTAAACGTTGCACTAATTTTGATAAATCTGTGATGATGTGTGAAAAAATGATGATTTAACATTTTTACAAATTATTACAGGATTTAGAAATCCATTTTATTTGAATGGATATAAGTATCATACAAATGAACAATATGGAAATCTATCCATAGATAATAAATGCGTGACAGGAGAATGTTGAAAGCGGTAAGTATGAGGTGAAGGTCATTGGCAATTCGATAAGGATCGACCCATACCATGACCATCGAAAACGTCTTGATAAAAACGAGGTCACGAGGAAAACTATGAAATTGGATTTAAGCACTGACTCGCCGGCGACAGTTGTCGGCCTCAGAAGTAGATTAAAACGATCCAAAGTTCAGGGGGCCGAGACTACCATTGACAAGCCGTAGAATAGAACCAGAATCGCAGGTTCTAGCCGTCAAAATGTTAGTAGACTATCAAAAATGCAACTGAACTGGCGCAGTACCTGTTAGTTGATTACGAACAAAAGTCAAAATTGTACCGGTGGCTTTCTATTGAGCGACGATTACGATTCTTTTCTGACGCGATTGAAATAGTAGATTTGGCCCACAAAATAGATGTTAGAATAATAATTTGCATGTTTGTTTATTATTTCATTAATGACAAATTGTTTAAGAATAGTGTAGTGTCAATAGTGTAGCAACAACCTGCGTCTATCTATTTCAACACGGCAATGGGCCCACCACCTATTACGTGGGACAGAAATATACACGGCGAAAAGTGGGTGATACTTAAATAACAATATTTTTTACTAGTTCAATTGTAAACATTGACAATTTAATATTTTTAAAAGGAAATATCAATATTTTTTCAAATTAATAATATTTATCGATTCTTTTAATGATTACGATTTCAAAATCGCTCCAAAACGACTATAAATTGTAGTATTTAGATTTGTATATAACGTTCTCCTAGCGAAGTCGCTAGGAGAACGTTATTAGAAAGTTCTTTGCTAAACTTAGGTACCTAGGTGCATACAAAATTTTCATAATTTTGGGTATATATTGAACCAATATTAAAATTATATAAAAACTCATTCATTCGCACAATTCTCATGAAAGCAGAATTAGAAAATGTAGTGTAGGGGTAGATGGATGTCTGCCTAATGTCTGCCTAAACTCATCAATCAATAATAGAGAAAGGAAAGTGTCAATAAGGTACCCAACCTAATACACAATTCAATGATAGAAAAAGTATCTATGTTTTATCGATACTAATGCTATAAATCTGAAGTTTGGTTAAACGCTCTAACCTCAAGAACTACTGATTTGAGTTGAAAGAAGTTTTTCTATAATTTTTTTTAATAAAGTGGAAAAAGACAATTCGATTCGAGACAGGGATTGAACCTGTGACCTTTGCCTAACCAGGGCAATGTTCTAGCCACCTGAACTACCCGAACCGTATCGAATCAAGTTGAAATTCTCCACCATATTTATATCGTCATTTTAATTTCTACTCGTATTGCATCATCCATTTATCGCTATAGACTATATAATCATAACGCTACTACTCAGGAGAGCTTGTCCAGAGCAAAGTAGGTATGTCACGGGAAAGACCGCGAGGCTCAGCAAGTGTTTTAACTATGAAATAGATATGGTGAGTGTACTGAAGAACTCTTCCAATAGGTCCCACCCTCCCCTTTCCGATGCCGGACAACACGGGCGGGGCAGAGATGTCATCCTTACACTGTGAACACCATCGTGCCTAGAAACAAGAGATTCCGTAGATCTTACATATATGTCGCACCATAAAAGATGGAACTCTCTGCCAGCGCATGTGTTTCTTCCCTCTTACAATCCTGGGTCCTTTAGGAGAAGCGTGAAAAGGGATATTTCTGGGCCGTCAAAATGAGGGTTGCTAATGTCGCTATCGGAGCCCTGCGGGTTGAAATAGCGGCCCCAATCACGGGTCGTCGTCTTTGCTTACCATCAAGCAGGCAACATCATTTAGGCGTGCCACATACTTATACAAAAATAATGGAAAGTCAAAAAATAGAAAGTCTAGATCTTGTGTTTGCTTTAGCACAATCAATTTCTAGCTCAAAATCAAGGTACGTCGAAATCAAAATGGGACCAAACAAATAAATAGTTGGAGTTACCTATGTAACAAACTAAATGCAACCCTCGACTAGTTCCGCGATATACATATAGGGATATAAATCCCTACTACATGTCTTTAACACAGAACATTAAGAAATAGTTTTCCAAATACTATTCTCAGCAGATGCTTACTAGCTTACCCCCGCGACTTCACCCATTTGGGGTTAATATATATTTTATTATTAACCATATAAATATTACAAAAAAAATTGAAAAAAAATGTTGACACATATGATTACTGCTGCGCTCTCTTGGGTAGTAGCGTAATGCTGCCTATAGCCTTCCTCGATAAATAGGCTATCCAATACAAAAATATTCTTTCAATTTTCCTGAGTTTAGCTCGTTCAACCAAACAAACAAAACAAACTCTTCAACTTAATCCTACTAATATTATAAACGCAAAAGTTAGTAATAATAGATGTTTGTTGCTAAATGGATTTTAATAACTCTTAACAATAATATAGCTCACACATCAGAATAACACATAGGATACTTTTTCTACCGGGAACAAGTGCCTGTGAAAATTTCACCACTCGTGTGGAGCCGCGGGCGTCAACTAGTATATTATAGTATAGATGTGCTAACCTATAACAGCCTCGGTGACGCAGCGATTAGTGTAATCGACTGTTGTGCTAAGGCCACTTGTTCGATTCTCAAGTCGGAACAAATATTATTATAAAAAATATCTAATATATTCCATTAAACTCAGTATCAAATACTGAGTTTGTTTTTTTACGTATCGATAATGTTTGTCTTTAGTCCTGTGTGTGTGATATGGCTGGTCATATTGTGTGCCTGTGAGAATGCCGTGAGGCGAAACCGGTTAGGTTTATCAAGTAAATGTTGTGGAATAGTACAAGTGTAGTTTTGAAAAAAAAAAGTATTTTTATCAGTTGTCTATATCCTATAGCAAAAATAAGCCTTTGCTTAATTTGGGCTAAGAAGACGTTGATGGAAACAAAAAAAAAATATATATCCCGTTAACTTCCTCGGAGCTTGCGTTGATTTAGACCCCATACTGTCCTTCAAAATAATAGAAAATTTAAAATGATTCGGTGAAAATGATACTGAATTATAGTCGTCATTTGACTTCCAGAACTGTATATAAAAATAATTTGTAAATATATATTAAATAAATTGCATAATTTCTGTTTTATAAGTAAATAAGCATATAATATATATATATATATATATATATATATATATATATATATATATATATTAATATATTCATAGCATATAATAATAAGCATATTAATTTAGTTCTGTTCTTAGTACCTAAAAGTTTCGTAAATGTATTGTCTTACAGTATTGTATTGTATTAAAAATTGATTCAAAAATTCCAGTAACACAGAACCATTTTTTTTACTGGAGTTGTTCGACGGTAATATTGTTTAATAAAAACAATATTTGAGAATTGAGAAAGAAAGAATTTGAGATTCTCAATAGCAATAATAACGTTACAATATTACCGTCTTCCAGAACACTTTCTAGGTACCTGGAGCGTTCGTTTAATGGCGTATTCTTTTCAAATTTTGAATCGCATTTAACAGTTTTACAATCATATTATTATTCACATAATGTTTGTTGTTGGGCATTTTGGGGACACCGTGCCATTCCAACAAAGCTTGTTATTTTATTATCACGCCTACACGAGAAAATGTTTATTTCGACTGACTTTGGTATCGAATCAGAGACCTGTTGAACAACAGTTCATAATCCATACCAGTGCATTATAAAAGCAGCACATCAAATTCTCAAAAGCAATTTCGTTGAGCAATGCAGAATTACAATACGATCACGTATCGTTGGTTTCAAATTATGCAACGACACTGCTTCAGATAGAACGTTGCAAAAAATGATGACTTTGCTATTTTGTCAACTGTGCAATAATTTTGTATTATTTCGTTGAATTCAGCGTTATAGTGAAGTGAATGTCAGCATTTTACCGAACAAGCTACAAAAAATAATTAGCTAATTTGTAAACGTACCGTTGTATTTTTACTATTGTAACTAAAAATAAATGCTAGTAAAAGTAATTGACTAGCAAAAACTAACAGTGCAAATAAAACTACTAATGAAATAGAACACAGTTGTTTTTATTTATGATTAAAAAAATAGTGTTTTGAATGATTTGTTATATGAAATTAGTTAATTCATATTGATTGAAATAAAATTTATCGAAAATATTAAAAATCCATATTCATATTACTATCACATAACACGGCAATGGGCTCACCACCTGTTACGTGGGACAAAAGTGCATGCGGTGAAATGTGGGCGTATAGTATGCCTCTGCCTACCCGTTCCGGGATAAAGGCGTGACAATATGTCATGCCATGTCATCACATAACACTAATATAATGAACGAAAAAGTTTGACTGACTCAATTGACTGTACTGTATTTACCCCTCACACGAAAACTACTAGATGGATTTAATCAAACTTTAGAGATATATTGCATAAAGGCTACTTTTTATTACAAAATTTCTTGGGGGTAATGGCAACAAACAAATATAACTACGCCGGCGGAAACGCAGGCATCAACTAGTTACACATAAATGGGAAAGTGACGGTTTATTTGATTGTTCTACTTTGGACTAGTTTTAAATAATTATTTCTAAAAGAAATTTGTTAGTGGGCGTCAAAGCTGTAATGTTCGAAGTTCAAAGCGATTAATTATTATACGCAAAAGTAAAAGAAATCTTAGTTAAAATTATCGTCATATTTAAAATATAAAAATAATATTCTAATACATAAATTTTCGATATAATGAAGAATTGGTATTAATTTTTTTATGTTAAAATAAGTCATATAAAATATTATATTTAAGCATACTTAATTAAAAATATTGGCATACCCGTACAAGACACTAATAATTACCACATTATTATAAATGAAAGACTTAACACTATTTAAAACAAAACATAACTAATAAAATTAATAATATAATCACCTGTTCACAAAACACGATTAAATTTTCAATCAATCACAAATGAGCACAGCTAAATAATAATAATAATTCGAATTATTACTGCGTTAATAATTATTATTCGAGTGAACGCGCGATCACGAGCAGTTTGTGCTTGTACAAATCTATAACTGAACGGAGTGTGGACCAACTGAGTAACGTACCGAGCCGATCAACCCAGCCCTTGTGACTTTGTTTGTAGTGCAATCGGGGAATACGCACCTGGTAGTGACGGGACAAGCAAATATCGATAATAATTGCAAATTGTGATCGAGTTCAAAGTACGAACGTGATTGTTCTTTTTGATTTTCGTGTACTAGAAACGTCCTCGTACACTTAGGGCCGTATTTTAGAACGTTCCTCAATACTCAAGAAATGCTTAAGGCTAGTTTTTGCCTTAAAATACTACTCTCAAGTGTTTCTTGAGTATTGAGGAACATTCTAAAATACGGCCCTTAGGTATAATTTTATTTTTAAAATTGAATTGTAAATTAGTGAGTTACACAATGATATTTATTGATTAAGCTGTATCTGCGAATAGTGACGCGTTAATAAATACCTATTGCAAAACATAATATATTGTGTTTTGGTTAGATAATTTAATTGATTTGAATAAATAATTTGTTACCGAGATCTCATAACTTAAAATTTCTTTTCACATACCTAATTCATCCGAAATGTGAGCAAAAATGATGTGTCTCAGATACACATAATTTGGGGTCCAACAAACTACGCCTAGTCCTATCTAGGATATATATATACGAGTATATATAGGACTAGGCGTAATTTGTTGGACCCCAAATTATGTGTACTTAAGGCATCTTTGTCTTCAAATTACAGTATTACTCAGTGTTCTGTAAACGATGACTGAGTTACGCAACTTTCACTATGGCTGGTCCTCGGATGGGTGACCACTTTGTGGCATTTACATTTGCGAGCGTTTCCGTGCTTCGGATGGCACGTTAAGCCGTTGGTCCCGGTTACCAGTAAAATAGCAGTCGTTAAGCCTGGTTGAATGCCTTATGGGTGGCATGAAAAATTTCAACAGCAGGTAGCCACAACCTGCGTCTGTCTATTTCAGCATGACAATGGGCTCACCACCTATTACGTGGGACAGGTAAATCCACACGGTGAAAAGTGGGCATATAATATGCTTCTGCCACCCCTTCGGGGATAAGGCGTGATGGATATTTATTTAATATCATATGATATTAAATAAATATCCATCACGCCTCACTTTAAATTTTGGTGTTTTTCTGCACAAAAATAAAACATCTTTTTCAAAAATAAAGAATTGTTGTTGTTATTTTTTAACGTGTCATAATAATTTTATGATCATTACACAAAATGGTGCTATTCAACCAGCCAAAACGTGATATCAAGTTTGTGGTCACGCTATAGCAGTACCTAGTGGGCTGGGTATGTGGCTGAATGGCACACGGGTCAAAATCGTATTATTACGCAGAGACAAGATCGATTTCTCCAAATGAAAGCTAGAAGACAACCCAATTTAATGTCAATACAACAATAAGCAATACAACTAGTACAGAAGCTCCAGGAGGATCACCTACTGCTGGTCAGTGACCAAACAGTGCTAAGGAGGTTGCATGAAGTGGATCTTCATGCTCATCTTCATGGCAATCGCCGTCTGCGACTTTCACAATTTCACAATTTATTTATTTATTGTACACACATAATAAAACAGAGAGACATTAAAAGAAGATAAGTACAAAGGGTCTGCTTATTTCTAAATAGAAATCTCTTCCAACAGACCTAAGAAACATTCGTGGGCTCGGGAGCATTTACAATGGAGTAAAGAACAATGATCTTTACTGCTGCTCACCGATGGTTCCCGGTCTGGAATTCATCCGGATTTACGAAAAACACGCGTTTGGAGAACTCCAGGCAGAGTTAGCTGTCTAAGGCACCCTCAGGAGGCCTACTCATACCAACGCAAACAATCATGGCGTGGGCAGGAATTCGTCTTTGCGGACGAAATTGCACAAAAATCCCTATAAGAGGTAGTAGAGTCTGTTGTTGTCCCAAACAGATGAATATAGGCGCGGCTGGAGTCGAACGCTGTCCGAGATCACGATATTGTTTTGGATTGGCCTACACAGTTGCCCGACTTAAATTCTATCGAGCATGCCTGGGACATGTTCCAACAAAGAGCGTTGAGATATTTTCCACTAAATTTGACCACAGAACAACAACTTTACAAACACTTGCAAAGAACATGGGACCTCATGCCACAAGAAGACATTTTAATTTTAAGAATGAACATTCGTTATCCATGTATAAGTAATGTAAGAGGTGGTGGCATCACTGATATTAATAATATTTTTCTATTTAAGCCTGATGCTTGTTTAAAAAGAAATAAAGAATTTTACCATACAAATTGTCTACGGCAAATAAAAAAATATTAACTATTAAAAACACAACAAAAATAATACATTAATAATATGAAAAAAGTTTCTCAAATGACCCTTGATAATTTCCACATATCGAAACTAATAAGAACTTCCTATTAATTTTGACATTCATAACTGTCATATTTTAAATCGGACATAAATCACACGGTGTTTTTGCATACGATGTTTTAATTCGCTTTTGCCCTTACCTAATTGGTGTGTGTACATATATTCAAAGTTACGTTGTTTTGGTTTTATTTACTACGTATTTTTAAATTATGTTAATTATGAATAAAATGCATTAGCATAACAAACAGATTAAAGTCTTATTGTATCAACTTTTTTAAATAAGGTTTTAACAGACGTTTGATTTTGTTAAAAATTTACTATGCTGAGAGACAAGGTAAGAATCTCATTCCTTAGTAAACAAATTGCAAAATTTGCAAATTGCAAATTATGTGCATACAAATAGTAATACAAAATTTAAAATATTTTTACAACACTAACTACCTATCAAGAAAAATGTTTATAATTTAAGTGAGACATAAATGTAGCTGCTTACTTTCTATACCCTTTAAATAATAAAGCCACATTTTTTTATCTAAATGTGGTCAGATCCTTTAAATATAGCCTGCAAATCTGGCCACTTAAAATAAATGTAATATTATCGCAAGATCTAAACTTAAATAAGTTTCCAAACAAAAAAACAATCCAAATCGGTCCATAATAATAAAACAAGCGCGTCGTAAATTTAAAGATCTCCCTTCTAAGTTATTCTCTGAATATAAACCTCAATTGTCGCGTATTTATGATCAGAGTAAGATATCCTTTCGCAAATTCTATGGGTTGATATTTTTTAGGTGGATTAACCCTAATAAAATAAGTAAAAATAAACCTGGGACTCATTTTGCCCAACTTCCCCTTCAAACATGATTTCAATAAAGAATCCTTACCTCTATACCTATATAGTGTTTTTGTTTATATGTCTTCGTTTTAACGAAGACAATTTTTTTATAACTATTTTAGTTATAGTTCTGGTTAGGGAGATAGGCTACTTTATTTCAGAATAACAGGTTATTCCCTACCCTATAAATAAAAATTCTTATTGCAGTGATCAATTTTCTTCAATAATATATTTACCAAGCACCAATAGATATGGCGAAACTATACGGGTTTCTTATTTACAACCGAACCCTAAATAAAATAATGGTTTATTCCCGAAATCCCCACCGACGATTCGAAGTTGGTTTATTATTTAGTATTAATTGAATATGGAAAAACAAAAAAAAAACGCATATTTGGAGTGTTCATTCACACATTACACAATCATACAAAAGAAAATTTACATAGGCCTACTATTATACCCTACCCTTAAAACCTACGGCCAATCCCCTAACGTTATACTAATGCTATTTTTAAATTTAAGCTTCTCATATGTAGGATATCAATTTCAATTTTTTTCTATTATAGGTGTCCACCAAACGGTGCAATGGAGAACGAAACCTCAGGCTTTCAGCTTTCCGGTTTTCAGATTCCTTCTACACAAACTGGTAGCACAGTATAAAGGGAAAACCTACGATCTTTCTGGTAGCTGTGCTGGTAGCGAATAAGCGTCTGATGCGCACTTTGCGTTCGTGCTCAGTTCTCGGAATGAGATAGATATTCTGATAACCAAGTCAGTTCAGTCAAATTTATTGCGGCAAACGCCTTAAAGAGTAATCGTTTCAAGAATAATTTGCCTTATAACCACAAAAAGTTTAACCGGAATTCATTTCATATTGATTATTTCGATTTTAATTTAAAGATTAAGCACTATGAGTAGTGTTGTCAATATTTTTTTTAATATTTTTATTTTATTAAATTACGTCATTCAGGGATAAAGGCGTGACAATATTGTATGTGTGTGTGTACGTCATACAATTTGTTCTACGTAGTATATTTTATCTCATTGACATTGGTTGTATCATTACGTTATGTATTTGTAAATAATTTTTAGATTCATAATTAGACTCACAATTATTCGATGTATTTCATCACAGATTATATAATTTAATTTCATGTATTGCAAATAAATAAATTGTCAAAGTGTAAATAATAATTATTGTTATCTACACTTTGGCAAATAGTTAAAATAATTATAATATTATTTTCGTTATTCAAGGTATTACATTTACAGTTATAAGGTACAACGCAAATACTCGTACATATAATATTTGCAAAGTAATGCTAATTATGTATATTATTAGATGAATGTATAATTATTTATACTTATATCACTCATTCGACGGTCGAGTATTCGACAATTTGGCTGTTTTTAGTTTGATTTTAAATAAACAATGAATATTGGCAGATACAATTTTTTCACATCACCACCTAGCCCAAATTAGATAAGTTAAGGTTGTTCAATGGAATCTAGACAACTGATAAAATGCTTTTATATAATTTTTTAAATAGATACACATTATACATAAGAAACATTTAAACTACGATACATGTGTTCCGAACCGGGAGTTGAACCCAACGCCACCGAGGCATTAAATTTAGTCATTATTTACAAATATTGTAAGATTATCAGTTATTCACATAAAACATAAACTTGTATGAATTTAATTCAGAGTTAGATTGCTCTATGAAAAATATACCTACATATAATCTGCTCAACTCGACCTATCACACAAATATTTATACCCACCCGGGAATCAAACCCAAGATCAGTGCGTAAGTCGCATACACTCTTTTATCACCATTTCATCCAATATCTCTTACAATTATGTTGGCCTCATTGCCCCTGCACCTTAGGATCTCCACCGCTACCGGTACGAATATTCAAAAAAGTAATTTCTTTTCTAGGAATGATTTACTATATTTTTATAGCTGAAATTTATATATTTATAGCTGAAATTTCACTGTCATAGTGAAATCAGCATACAAGTTGACAAGGTCGGGTTTATACGCATCTTAAGTAAATAAGTTATTTGAAGACGCACAGACGAGGTGTGCAAATATTTTTATGATAAACAATTGAAAGAGAATGCTGTGCAAATATAAGTAGGTATAAATAGTTTTCTCAAACATTGAATGGAAGTTTCCTTTCTTTCTACAGGCAAGTCGCTACGTTCAATTAATTAAACAGATCGTGTGACTTGATATGCGGGCTGCGTAAAGGTTATTAAAACAATACAACACTGATAGTCTCTATTGAACATAGGTCTTTTAAATTGTAAATAGGACATTAAAAAAAGCCTTCCTAATTTTTGCCGGTTCTTCTTAGGTGGGCCGCGTTCCGAATCTATTTAAAAATATTTAATTTTACTATATTTCTAGTGTATATTTTGTAAACGCCGCTAAAATGGTCATTTTTTTTTTTATTTACAAGACTTTATTGCATATTCCCTAAGAAATGACTGCTGTTTTTATATTATGCCATACCAAAGCGCTTTGAAATCGTCGGTGCATAACTAAGGTTTTATAATTGTCATTTTTCCTTGAATTCTCTCTTGGTAACCTGAATAGTAATGGTATTACCATAAGGGTGAAGGGGCCCTAACTAATCTCCAGGGCCCAAGTGACATCAACTGCCAGTTGTGCCTGTGGATTAACTGACTAGGCAACAACGCAGGTGCCTTTATGGGGCTGGTACGTCAGACGGCAATAGCTCCCTACAATACCGATAGTTCAAAGCCTAACGAAAGCAGCAGCTTTCGTTAGGCTTTGAGCTCCTACTAGCTGCCAAATAACAGTAGACCACAGACTCCCAACTACACATAGGGTTTGGAAGCAACTTGAAAAACATTTCAGAGTTGTGGTTCTGTGAACCGTAGACTTCGAAGTAATAATTATTTTTCTTTTTTTAATTGATTTCTTTTTTTCGTTTTGAGCGCTCTTGCCAACCACTATGGAACCATTTCCCCTCCCCTGCCTCCATTTCCCCCCGATCGAAAAACCCCCTCGCTAAAGTTGTTGTCTACATCAAGGATTGTCCATGCCAAGTTGCATGCAGATCTGATGAAAAATGCGACCTGTAGACTGAATGGACGGATGGACGGACGGTCGGACATCAATAGCATTTTTCCCGTACCAGTGGAGTTAAAACGGAGGCTTCCATCAGCTCGCTTCGCTCGCCTCCTCAGTCAATGAAGACTGAAGTAAATTTTATACATTCGCGGTGAAAACTCAATAATACTCATACTTTATATACTAATTAGGACTTTATGCAAAATAACAACTAACCGCCAGTGCTAGTAAGTACAGATTGCCTTTTTCATGTGACGTCCTGAGCAGTATACATAGTAAGTACAGGTCGCGCGGCGAATGAAGAGCCCTGTCAAAAAATAGTGGGGATAGTTTGCGCATGTATAATCGCGCACAATATTGTTACACAAAGAATCAAATTTAATACGACTCTGCTTTGAACCATTATAAATAAAATAAATAAATATCCATCACGCCTTATCCCCGAAGGGGTGGCAGAGGCATATTATATGCCCACTTTTCACCGTGTGGATTCCTATCCCACGTAATAGGTGGTGAGCCCATTGCCTTGTTTAAAAAATAGACAGACGCAGGTTGTGGCTACCTGCTGTTGAAATTTTTTAAGCCGCCTATTCGCTTCCTTAAGATTCATCAACCGCTTCATACACGCACGGCTGGGTATCCGAGTACTTTAGACTTTTCCGTTTTTGAGCAATCTGCTCACGTGATCTTCATATGCAAGTCTCGGCCTACCCTGATTCCTTCTACCCTCTTCTTTCGTACAATATATATAGGTATATATATAATATATTCTTCGTCAATCGTTCTCCACTCCTTCGTTTGAAGTGTCCAAACTAACGAAGCATGCCCTTTTCCAGCTTAACGCTGACACTTTCATTCAAACCTGCCATATTGCGTACCACGTCGTTACATATCCGGTTGGCCAAAGTTACGCCGCACAATTTTCGAAGTGATCGAATCTCCACAGCATTTAATTTACTTTTATGCATCTGCTGACATACCCATAAAGCAACGTTAGCACTATCACTGCGTTATGTTTCGCCAATAATAATAATTATAATTGGTATAAATATTTGAACAAACAAATTACATATTATAAACCATTTTTCTTTCTTGTCCAGATTGGACAGACAATTTTCTCGGGGCATCAAAACCTCAATACGCTATTAAAAGATTTGCCAAAAAGAGTAGAATATTTTATGTGCGTGACAGTACCGAGACTAGTGACAACACGTGCCGACATATCACGGTGAAGTGTGCGGCTGTGCCCTAGTGTGCGTGTAGGATTTCGACCATTCCTACGTCCACGCTCCTACTCTCCCGCCCTTTACCCCATGTCACCCCGCCAATCAGACCTAATTTATGAGTTCTGCGTATTCCCCTTCCAGTTTCTTACAGAGCTGATCATTTGTCGCGCGACCTATACCTACTATACATACTGAATTCTTTCAATATATTAATATAAATTGAGTCGAGGACATATCGTTTAGATGTTTCTCGAATGTCGGCTGCAATATAATTAACTATCTGGTACTATTCTTTATATAAACTTGTTTTTACTACTGAGGCGACAGATAAGCATATGGCCAACCATTGAGCGTGGTCATTGTAGCCTATGAACGTTTGCAACACCAGAGATGCTGCACTTGCGGTTCCAACCCTGCAAAAACCAGCAAAGCACCTTTTAAACGGGAGCCCTTTCGATCGCATAATCTTTTTCAGCATAATGTAGTTTGGCATAACAGTTTCAGCATAAAGTTTTCTCGCAAAAATTATGATAAGCAGAGTGTTATAAACGCAGAATGACTTTATTGACATAGTTTCAACTAATTTTTTTATCATAATTTTAATAAGCATACATGTAAAGGGTATAATTGTTTTCCGCATATTTTAATTTATAAAGATAATTTATCATAAAATAAATACAAAACGCATAATGGAGGTATGCATAACCGTTTAAGTCATAAATGAATAATAAATTTGACTTGAATATTTGAGAAATTATAAGTCACAATTGTAAATCATCATCACTCACAGCCAAGTTTGTATGCTGTAACATATGAAATGATATTTTAACTGTTATTAATTTTAGACTAGTCTTAGGTAAAGTCGTAAATAAGTACGACGACGAGCGAAGCGAGGAGGAGTGTTAGGTTACCTGTGACAACAACGCGCGAGCCAAGCGAGCGTGCCGCAGCAGCGGCCGGCGATGCGCCAGAACTGAATCGCTCGTTTTAAGTCTAGTTATTTACTTTTTTTTGTATTTAATTTATAAATTCTATATGTATATAAGTGTTGACATTTTGAACTTCAGTATTGTGACTATCGATATTTTAAATCAGTGGGCATTTCAATCTTAGACAGTTCAAGCTTAGATATTAAACTAGAAATATGTACTCGTTAACATTATGGTATTATATATGTATGATTTGTAATCTTTATGCGATAGAGAGAGATGCCAATAAATGTTATAATTAGAAAAATGTTATTGTAAACAGAAATATGTGAAAACATTTTATGCGGGTATATCATTATTATAAAGAAGTTATGGGAAAATAAGGTATGTCTTACAGTATGGGGTTCTTTAAAAGACCCCTTTTAAAGAACCCCATACTTTATGACGTTCAGGAAAGTCAGGGAGCTCATTCCACAATATAAGCGTACGCGACATAAAGCCAGGACCTTACCGTATGCAATTCTTACTTTGTATGAACATTTTACAGACTAGGTACCAAACAATGAATTTCTATTTTGCTGTAATATATTTCAAGACATAAAATAATTGATAGAGAGGCCTTATCAAATCCACTGCAAACTTACAAATACTACCTGAATTTTCAATCTGGTGACGGTCTGCTTTTTACTGCAAGGTACAGCTACCGGGGGACGAGTCTACTATTGACATGTCGTAGAATAGAACCAGAATCGCTGTTTTCAGTTGTCCAAATGTAAGTATACTATCAAAAATGCAACTGACTAGCGGCCACTGGCGCGGTACGTGTAAAATTATATCGACCGACCAATAAAAGTCTATTGGAGTACGATTGTAATAGTAGACTACGAAAAACTGTCTAAATTATACCGGTGGCTTTCTATTGAGTGACGATTTCAATTATATTTCGACTCGATTGAAATAGCAGACTCGGCCCCCAGTTTGGCTACCGTCTGACATTTATCTGACACTCTAAAGCTCTGTGTCATGTAGCTTAGGAGGTCAAGTACTCTGTCACACCACACCATAAGACTTCAACAAATAAACAAACAAAAATATAATCACAAACCTATCACACGTAATGAAATTTCTCCGTATCGCAGTCGTACGACAGTGCATTAATCTTTTTGCGAAAAAGAAATCAGCTGATCACGCGTAGTGTCTATCAACCGCTTCGCAATCTCTCTAAAACGATTACGAAAACTTGAACCTCATGACACCAAGGTGTGGACCTCAAAAAACTTAAAAAAACACTTTTAACTTTAGTTGTTATTATCCATGTGAAGATTAACTCTAACTTTTATTTATCGAACTACAGTACTTATTTATCCATTACGCCGTATCTCCGAAGGGGTGGCAGAGGCATATTATATGCCCACTTTTCACTGTGTGTATTCCTAACCCACGTAATAGGTGGTGAGCCCATTGCCATGTTGAAAATATAATACTGTCAATTAATGTCAGGTCATAAATTCTGTCACATGTTTAATATAAAATAATTGCAACAAGTTTATTCATTATGTAACCATTTATATACCAAAATGAACTTAATAAAACATAGATTCTTATGACAATAAAGTTTATTCAAAATGACAGCCGTGATTTTGAATACAGGCCTTCAATCTGCGCGGCCAGTCGTCTATCGTAGCACGAACGAGGTCCATGTCAATATCGGCGGCTGCCTTAATCAAGGATGTCTTGAGTGACTCCAAATTGGGATGAGGCTTTGAGCACGCCTTTTCCTCCAAGTGTTGCCATATCTTGTAATCTAACGGACTCAAATCTGGACTGGAGGAGGGCCAGTCTTCGTGCCGGGTGAAGTCGATTTCACGCGCCGCCAGCCAGTCTTGTGTGCTCTTCGCTCTATGAGCTGGCGCCGAATCTTGTCGGAATACCCAGTGCCTGTTATTGAACATGGTATGAGAAACAGGTTCCACAAGGTTCGTCAGGACTGTATTTTGATACACAACTGCATTCGTTTTTACACCTTTCTCACAAAAATGTACCTCTGTTAAGCCCCAATAAGAAACTCCCAAACATACCATGAGTGAGGGTGGAAAATGACCTCGTTGGACACGCGGAATACGGTTGCTCGCTTCTTCACTACTGTGTGCGTGTGTGTGTGTGTGCGAAAAAAGAATTTCCCGATATATTTTTCCCGCGTACCGCTTCAACAAAGCGCGGCATCTCTTCAGTCTCACGTCCATTAGACGAGCATTTAAACGATGTCCTGTTTTTCTTCGATATGACCGAAGCCCTAAGTCTTCATTTAACACCCTTTTCACCGTGGTTCTACTTAACCCCATCTGAAGGGCCAACAGTTTATGCTTACATTTTATGTTTTTCGGGTTTTTTTCGCGTAATATTTTAACTTTTTCTCACCTCTTGACGTTTCGGCTATATTGTAATAAGCTGAATAAGATGTGGGTATCTAACGAACGTACAAGATGATGACGCCCGCCGCTTTCCCCAGTCTACTCGTGACCACGGCTATTGCAATATAGCCGAAACGTCGAGAGGTGAGAAAAAGTTAAAATATTACGCGAAAAAGACCCGAAAAACATAAAATGAATAGTATAAGTCGTGTGAGTTTAAAAACATTAGTTTCTGCTTACGTTTGGGATTTCTTTGAATTCGCGCCTTCACAGTTTTTATCACTGCTGGAGTCCTAACAGACCGAGGGCGACCACTTCTTGATCTGTCATCTACACTAGAGTCTTCATTGTATCGTTTGATGGTACGATAAACGAATCTTTTGGTTATATTCAAATTTTTCAGTATGTCAAAAAATTTTATTAGCGCGTAACCGCAACGATGCAACGCAATAACTGCAACACGGTCTTCTTTAAGCGTCCACTCCATATTTAAAAATGAGTAAAATTCTAAAAAGTATACATTTTTATTTTCATGAACAATTCGAAATTCGAATTCAATAAACTTTTTTGTGGCCAGCATTCTAAAAGAAAAGTTTTTACTGTGTGACAATACTTATGACCTGACTAGGTACAGACGAAAGTTGTGGCTACCTGCTGTTGAAAATTTTCAAGCCGCCCATAAGGCCTCCAACCAGGCTTAACGACGGCCATTTTACTGGCAACCGGGACCAACAGCTTAACGTGCCCTCCGAAGCACGGAAACGCTCGCAAATGTAAATGCCACAAAATGGTCACCCATCCTTGGACCAGCCATAGTGAAAGTTGCGAAACTCAGTGATCGTTTCCAGAACACTGAGACCGCGGGGCCACATGCGTTTCCCGCGGGGCCACGAGCGCAGCGCTTCAGTACTTATTTTCATTACTAAATAAATAATGTGGGACACTTTTCACATAGCGCTGTCTAGCCAAAAGTAAGCTTATATAAGCTTGTTATGGGATCTAGACAACTGATAATAAGATACAGGTTCACCTAGTTCAAGGGGCAGAGTTCAAATTAAATGCACCAAGAAAGTTGCCAAGCACAGTAATCTACGCAAATTTCATTAATAGTATATATGAAATTTTTTGTGTTTGTACTTGTGCCAAATTATGTTGTAATTACCAACTAACTATAAGGCTATAGGCTGTATACTCGTATCATCACGCTACTACCCTGAGCAGCGGAGCAATAGTCGTAATTGTCGACAAATCGGGCATTTTTTTATGCATTATTGTAGAATTTATAAGCGACAAGATTAAATAGGTGCGATGGGAGTTTGAATTATGCCACGCGCGAAGCTGTAGAGGCTTTGTAGCTGTCTTCTAGTACTATATAAATGATCTTAACCAGTTTTACTCATAGTTACTTTAAACTGTTAGACCATTTGGATGGTTCCACATACCAATAAAAAACAATGTGTAAATCGTAGTCATTCATTAGTGAGTTCATTGCATTTATTAGCACGTAAATGTGTGTATTCAGACATTTGCGTCAATGGATGCAATTCGTACTATTAATATTTATAGATACGAAAGTAACTATGTCTGGTTATGTTTTCACGCCTTATTACCAGAACCGATTCTTACGAAATTTGGTACGGAGACTAGAGTTTGGTAACATTGGCTACCATATATCGCAAAAAGACCTCGAAGAGGTTAAAATTGAGAATCACATGAATCTATTGACGTAACCACTTTGTAATGGAATGTGCGGTAGGTACAGTACAATTGCTTTCATAAATAGGCAAATCGAAAATGCTAATAATAATTTTATCGGTGAAAACAGTTGGATATTGTAGCTACATAATATATCTATCATCTTCATCACAATTGCAATTACACCACTGGATAGGTAAAGATTCAAAAAATATATTTTGTTATATACTAGTGTGAACCGTAGACTGACTTAGAAGTAATTGTTTTTTCATTAATAAAAAAAAATCTACATTTCGTTTTTTTGTTTAGAGCGCTCTTGCCAACCACTACCCCTCCCCTGCCTCCATTTACCCCCCGATCGAAAAATTGAAAAACCCCTTCGCTAAAAGTTGTTGGCTACATCAAGGATTGTCCATGCCAAGTTGCATGCAAATCCGATGAAAAATGCGACTTGTAGACTGAATGGACGGACGGACGGACGGTCGGACATTAATAGCATTTTTCCCGTACCAGTGTAGTTTTTGTCGGAGACGGATGTGTGGATCCTGTGACCTTAGAATATACATAAGATAGCTTGTTTATGTATTCTTTAAGACTGTAGCACATATCGCGGCGAAGGGGAAAGTGGCGCCATTTTGAGGCCATTTTGCTGCTTTATTAAAACATAAGTATTTGATAAAACCATAAAACTTTGTAATTATTTAGGTACTTGATATGAAATAAATAAATTTTTGGACTTCACCAATTTGTATTTGAAAATTATTAATGCTATCCAAAGTAACTAATGCAAAATGGACAAAGTGGTGGGTGTAAGCTAGTCAAATATAAATGTCTAAACTAAACTAAACATTGCACTCGAAAAGATATGTCCATTTTGCCACATTACTTTGAATGTGAAAGCAAGGTATCACTTGAGAGTTCTTCGAAGTGTCAGATAAAGTGTATTTATACTAGATTCTTACTTAAATATATTGGTCAAGGATAACTTTCTACAAGGTCTTCTATCATCATCATAATTCGAGCATTCTTTGGGGCCCAAGTCTACCTCACCACCTGTTGTGTTTGTTTTTTATTGGTATGTGGAACCATCCAAATGGTCTAACAGTTTTATTACTTTACAATAATGTATGAATATTTGCACGATTTGTTGATTACTGCTCCGCTCCTCAGGGTGGTAGCGAGATGAGATAGCCTTTTATCAGTCACGCCTTTATCCCGTCGCTCCCATTTAATCCCGTCGTTTATTATCTACTTATAAAAGTGTATATGAATATTTGCCCGATTTGTTGATTACTGCCCTGCTCTTAAGGTAGTAGCGTGATGATATGGCCTATAGACTTCCACGATAAATGCGCTATCCAACACATATTAGTTTAATTAACTTTATATTATTATTAGTAAACTTAGTTACCATGGAGACGCGCGGACTTCGCAGAGCTCGATCGCTATTGGCTAGTCACGACATCGCTCATGCGTAAATCGCAATACATCGACCATCTTTTCACTTGTCATTTTAAGATCATTTTTTTCACAATAAAATGATTAAAATAGGTTAACCTTAAAAGATAGGCATATGCTGTCGCGGACTTTATTTTAGAACTTTTAAAGGGAAATAATTATGTAATACATAGATTTTTCGTAACTTTAATCGTTTACGCAGCCTTCGCAACGGAAGCTATCAAAAGGAATATTTTGTCCCCGATTTTGCCACATTTATCATTGCTGTTCCGCACCTATTGGTCGTAGATGCTATATAGCCTATAGCCTTCCTCGATAAATAGACTATTCAACACAAAAAGAATTTTGCAAATCGAACCTGTAGTCCCAGAGATTAGCGCGTTCAACCAAACTAACAAACAAACAAACTCTTCAGCTTTATAATATAAGTATAGATATAGAAGGACAAGCGGCGCGTGCAGCCCTCATGCCACTTCACCGCCTTCGGCTAGCTTCTACCCCCATTTTATTTCAAATTCCTCGATATGTATCTGGACATCATCGTAGAAGGTTTTCAAAGAGACTGTGTTTGTACACGTGTACTTGCTTGAGAGCTATTTTCGAAGAAATAGTAGCTACGTTCCCGATAAGAGCACAACAATTTTCAGTATTTAACACAAATTAGGACGGGGCCATTGAACTTACATCTCAGTTCTATTGAAAATTAATTGATAGGTTCACTCAAGAATGTATTTATACATAAATCATGAATGTATAATTGATTGACTATCATAATGACTAAACAGCATAACATCGGTCATAGGTCATTGAAAACACAATTTATCTATTAGCTAAAATTTCAAGGCTGACTTGCGTTTGTTGCTTAGATCCTATCGTAACACTTGTTCGCCTTGTGCAAAATCTATCTATATTAATATATTATAAGACAGAAAAGTTTGCGAGTTGAACGAGTTAAACACGGTCGAATTAAAAAATCCTTCTGCTCTTAGATAGCCCATTTATCGAGGAAAGCTATAAACCATTACACTATTATGGAGCAAAATGGCAAAGGCAAATTAAAAGGGGGTTCGAAGTATGTGACGGGTGAAATCCAGGTCAAACAGGTAAGGACCTGGATTGCATATAGTACTTGCCTGGTCAGCCAATGTTAAAATAAAATAGAAAGGAATATACTTTATTTCGACACCTAAAAACTTCACATATTTTATTGATAGCAAAAAAAACAAACAGATTAAGCTAGTTCGGACTGAGGGGGAGGCTCGGAGCTGAACTTGAAAAGGCGATTTCAATATTTTAAGTGGTATCGGTAGTATTATGTAGTTCAACTGGTCATAACGTTGCCCTTCATAAGCAAAGAGCACAAGTTCAAATTCCGTGCAAAACAAGTTGGCCTTTTTTGAAATAAATTAAAAAAGTTTTCTCGTACAAATTTATACACAAATTCACAGAAAATTTAGAAAGTAACTGGTTGTTAATGTCACCACTAACCCAAGAAACGTTTCTCCTACTTGCTGACTGACGCATAAACCGCAAGGAAGCTTAGTACTTGAAAAACAAACTATTTTTTACATATTTGTCGGTTTTTCTTATGACTTTCTAACCTTCCGACCACAGCCACCTGCGGCGAGGAATCAACAGCGCGGCAAGAGGCAAAAATAAATACATAACATACAGTTGACTGCGGAACCCTTAAAAGGTATACTAAAAGTTTGTTTTATCTATCACGCCTTATCCCCGAAGGGGTGGCAGAGGCATATATATTATATGCCCACTTTTCACCATGTGTATTCTTGTCCCACATAATAGGTAAAAGTTGAGTAATATTAGAAAAAGACAGTATTCCTCTGCGACTCTGCTGTTCGCGATAAACTTAAAAACAAATGAACGGAGTACCATGCGAGGTTTACCCGCAGATAAAATGATTCATGAGGAAGGTTTAGGCTATAATTTGTCAGGGTTTTATGTAAATTGAAATGTGACGATAATTGTTCAAGATATTGGAAAAAACAAACTGACCGAGGTCTTTCATCGAAACCGGTGCGTGCCTAAACCCTGAGAAATGTACAATGATATTACAAACCAATGGACAAAGATATTATTCCTTTTTATAGGTTTACTTAAAAGTTCATAATTGTTTTATTATTTATTTTCTCTCACATAAAATTAACACAGAGGTAATACTTAATTAAGGTACATTTTTATTAAAAGTATTTATGTGAGAGACTGGTATATGTACTAGGAGACCTGTGTGACAGATTACCAGCCTCTCCAGTCTCTGCAAAAGTGATACACGGTAAGTACCTTTCAGGTAACGCAAAAAGCTATTTATATGATGTATGAGACTATACAGAATGGTGATCATACCTATGTCTGTATTTTAATGATACCCTGTAAAAATCTTCACCACGGGGAAAGCTGTATGCTATTTCTTAATACAAGCTATGATTATAAAAAGGCCCATAGAGTTAGATTCCTCCCTGATGTGTTGAAAGTATGCATGAATGGAAATCATGTACAGAAAATATTTATGTACAAAGACATGAAGACCTTTTTTTTTGTTGGGACTAATCCCACCCACATTCCCATTACTGTGACTCCTGTAAACCAGGATCTACAGCAATGACCAAAACACCAGAAAAGTTATACCGAGCTCGATCTCGGTGATGTCCCAGGAGAAGTTAGCATGTCTTGGAACCCGCAACGAAATTAATCAGAAGATAATGTGAGGAAGTAAGAAAAGAACGTAATGCCTCTTCCCTCCTTTGCAAAGCGGGAGACCTGGAAAGCAACTAGGTGTAAATCCTATAGAAATAGGGAAGCACCACGGTAATAGTATATTACGGGTCCTATGTGAGCTATGTTTGATTCCAGTAATATGTATGGCAGAAACGTTTAAAAGCAAGAAAATTTACCCTCGATGCCACGAGATCCGCATAGTAAACTACTCCCGACGTTACTTGTAAACAATTAAGCATATTATATCGCTCATTTTGCCAAATGCTACACTCCCAAAGTATATGATGGGCGGTCTGATCATATTTGGCGTCAGCAGTTGAACACCGACAGAATGGTGACTCAACCAGCTTAAACGAATGTAATTTGCTCCTAAATTTACCATGTCCCGTGAGAAATTGAGCAACACAGTGATCAACCTCCGGCCAGGACATTCCCAGGCGTTCACGAACGTCTGGGAAAAACTGGTAGAGGTGGCGCCCTTTGATGGAAGTATTCCAGCGCAGCTGCCATTCACTGCCATCACGACACAGTCTGGCAATTCTATGGCGATCTCTTTCTAACAAAAACCTATCATCCATGCCATCCTTAGCCGAATAGTATAAAGCCGCGCGACTGTGAATTTCGAGATCAACCGTTAGGACCCCTGCCGTCACCGGCAGAGCCTCCGTGCTAACCGTCCTGCATAAAAATATCAATGCAAGGCGTTGACTTTGCAGTAACTTTAAACGTGCAGCACCAATAGTAGCCTTATCTGCCCATACCGGCGCCTACGTTATAACGGTTGACGGGCTTGGTAGGGGTGGTGCGCACTAGGTAGCAACAACACACCTACGTACACCAATCAGGTACGGTTGGTAATCCCTGGAGATGTGTAAGTAACATATATATATATAAATATATCCATCACGCCTTATCCCCGAATGGGTGGCAGAGACATATTATATGCCCACTTTTCACCGTGTGGATTCCTGTACCACGTAATAGGTGGTGAGCCCATTGCCGTGTTGAAATGTACAGACGCAGGTTGTCGGTACCTGCTGTTGAATTTTTTCAAGCCGCCCATAAGGCTTTCAACCAGGCTTAAAGACTGCCATTTTACTGGCAACCGGGACCAACGGCTTAACGTGCCTTCCGAAGCACGAAAACGCTCGCAAATGTAAATGCCACAAAGTGGTCACCCATCCGAGGACCAGCCATAGTGAAAGTTGCGTAACTCAGTGATCGTTTACAGAACACTGAGACCGCGAGGCCACGAGCGCTTCTTAATAACACTATCTCAAAGAATCACCGGTGCACCAGCTAGCAGAGCATGTGTATAGGGAGTGAGTATGGACCAACCTGGAGCAGAGAAATACCAGAATTTATAAAGAGAGGGCGCCAGGTATCGCTCCATCAAACGAATCATGCAATTAAAAAACCTCATGTTATCAACTTATTAATTATATTTATTTAAACTATATCCATATGTAGACATGAATATACATATATGAAAGTAAAAAGAAATGGCTTAGTCAAGCATAATGGGATCCATATATATATGGTCACTTAAAAATAAGTTTATATTTAGTACAAATAAAAATTTTAACCAAAGTATGGAAATGGGCGTGGCCTAAAATCACAAATATTAAAGCAGTTGTCAGATGCCTTAAAAATATCTAAATTATATACAGACATACATTTAAACTATCTCTGAATTTTGTTAACACACAACACCGCTTCCTATCATCATCATCATCATCATACACTACAACATAACAAGGTAAAAATAAAGTTTCACATTAATATTCCTTTGTGATAATAAAAAGATTATAAAATATGTGTAACTGGAACGTCACATCGGTAGTCCAGTATATTAAAGTAGTTGAAAGCTACATATGTAATAGAAAAATGAATATTTAAAGTTAAAAGTTATTCCTTTTAAACTATTAACATCAGTCGGCCTTTACCGGGTTATTATACAGAGAAACAAATTAAAGATTACTACTTATCTAGATATAAGGTTGGGGTACATCCAAATCCTTCACATCTCTTCCTATTCTAGAAGTCCAGGTAGTAGGTAACCAGAGTAGAGAAAAATATCCTCTTTGCACATTGTCTCAGCTTACTTTAAGTCTTCTTACAGACATTCACAAGGAGTAAAAAAGATGTAGAATGAATTAAAAAACATAAACGATAAACCTAAAACATAAAAAATCCCCTGTAACAATAGAAAAGTTACAGACATTAGTAATTTGTAATAAAAATCACTTTCACCCTCAACATTCTGTTAAGGACTGCCGTCTAAGAGATTATATATAGTTTTAACTTATCACTTATTTCAGTGGGGTTCAACTAGATCATTCTATCATCATCCTTTTTCATGTTATTTGCTAAGTCTCTTGGAAAGCAGGCTGAAATACAAAGTACAACCATCGTAAGAATATATTATTCGCAAACACCAAGTAATCTTACCGATTACGAAGAAACAAATATAAACAAATATTCTCACCTCAGCAACAACCATTATGTCTACATATTTGCTAAAAAGACTTCAGATATTAATCCGAATTAAATCACCATGACAGGCATATTCTCATGACGCCATGTCTTTTCCTTCCGCTAGATTACGGCAGGCTAAAGTCATACGGCCTATACAGCCTTGACAAATAAACAAAAAATAAATAAACAAAACCAAAATGAAAACCTTACTATTCCTGTTTGTCACACCTCACGCAATACATTATGGGTGGATGTGAGGAGGACAGCCAATCTATCTAAGTTCAATGTCCAGCACCAAACTGAAAGACACCATAGACGCACGCGTTAATTTTAGAACGCGCCAAAAGAGTCGAAACGACCGTGACAGTGTTGACAACGTCAAACTCATGTCGTTCAGAATATAAACAACTAGAATGAAATGTTTTAACATATTAAATAATTAGACAAATAAGTTTAGAGTTATAACTAAAGTATTGTGAAAATTGAGTTTGTTTCCACAAAAGGGGTGTATATAAAAATAAGGTTAGTAAATCAAATCTTATGAATATGTAACCGACACTCAGAAGTGTTACAACGTAACACATACAGCCTAGATAAGTGGCCCCGTAAACGACCTTCAGTGTTTTGAACGAAAGTCCCCATGTAGCAGTAGATATTCTCGACAACGCATAAAAGCTATTTTTAGCCTTTTCACCTAAAGTTTTTATGTGCTCAACGAATGCAAAATTTCTCTCTAAAATCAATCCTAAATAGCAAACCGACGTTTTATTTTTAATGTAAACATTATTGAATTTAATGCGCGGTGGAAAACTTTCAAACTTCCTTTCAAAAGCAACTGAAATGTTTTGTTGGGTGCAAAAAATAACCTGTTTCGTACGCCCCACTCCGCAACGACGCGCAAACACGTGTGGGCCAAGCTCTCGAGTCCCGCACGAGTATTCGACTGAACGAGCAACATACCGTCATCGGCGTATCCTGTCATTGAACAGCCCTCCGGTAATGGTAAACTAAAGGCGAGACTGATAAAAGGTTATTTAATCACGTAATCTACTACCCTGAGGAGCGGAGCAGTAATCAACAAATCGGGGAAATATTTATACATTATTGTAAAAGTAATAAACGACGGTATTGAATGGGAGTGACGGGAATAACTGACTGATAAACTGACGGGAGTTCGAAGTATGTCACGGGCGAAGCCGCGCAGGTCAGCTAGTTAGAGATAATTCTAAAAAAAAAATATCTACTGATTTGTAATAATATTCTCATTTATACTTCATGTCAAATCCTTTCGAGGCGAACGACGAACTAAAAAACGAACACGCTCACAATATTAAAATAAATTAGGTATTTAGTGGAGTGGATATACAAAATTTTGTAACCATAAAGATAGAATTTTGATATTATTATTATTATTTTTTACTATTTGTGCTGGAAAAGAAAAAAATCCTACAGAATTGCTGTCTTAAATATATTTAGTTTTTATTTTGTGGAAATCCTTATGACACTATCTGGTACTGACTTCTATCGAGTAAAACTACCCTTCTATCTGCATATGGCCAGGAGTCCCGGGTCAACCCTCGGAAGGATAATCTTAGCGCTTCCGAAAAACTTTCTCCGCCACCGTGTAAATGGCGTGCGTATAGCTATCACGACACGCCTTCTGGGGCTTGCTTCTGTAAGAACAGCCCACCTGCTGTTCTCAAAACCCCGGTACATTACATTCGCTTAAGTAAGTGCTTAACAATACAAGTACCGCAAAACCATGACTGCGAACTCCAGTTAGAACAAAAATACAATTATAAAAAGTGTTTATTAATTAACAAGGAAGCATGGACCTACGAGTAGGTATGTGTCACGTGGAGAGTATAATTAGAACTAGATTAGTTAAGTCGGCGACTAAAAGTGACAGTGAATCTAATACAACATTCTCATTTGCTATTGACAAGGACACCGCTTTTAACGTTAGTTAGAACAAGGACAAGCTATAGTAAGATTCAATAGATTGAAACAATTTTGATAAACATTCGAAGCATAGCTTATTATACATAAATAAATAAATAAATAAATATTGTGAGACGAGACACTTGTCACACAGCGTCATCTAGCCCAAAGTAAGCTAATATCAGCTTGTGTTATGGGATCTAGATAACTGATAAACATACTTTTTTTTTATATTTGTAAATACATACATATTATAGATAAATAACACCCAGATACAGAATAAACCATCGTGCTCATCACACAAAGTTTTATCCTGGGTGGGAATCGAACCCACGACCTCTTGCGTAGCAGTCGGATGCACTCCCACCGGGCCACTGAGGCAGTCATCACATAAGGATTCATAGTAAAATTTGATAGTATTTGTTACCCATAGCCCAGGAAAACATTAATTCGCATGGGACGGGTGGAGCCGCGGACTATCTGCTGTATTAATCAGAAGAACAGAGAAAACTATAGTTAGGTATTTCGCGGTTTCGCCCGTGATGTACTGCGAACACCGTGGCACCCCTTTTATACTTTTATTTTGTTAATTTTACAATAATATATGGAAATTTGTCTGACTACTTAGTTGTAATTTATGATTACTGCTCCTCTCTCCTGAGTAGTACCATGACTATATATACTCGTAGTGATTGTCCAACACAAAAAGATTTTTGAAGTGAAAACTTCTTTAGCGGCGTTGAGCACTTTTTCTGTAATGGGTATAAAATCTTAAACTCGCGTCAGGACACGTGACCTGATCGAAAAAGCGTAAGATTTTTTTATCATCATCATCTTTACGTCGATCCCGGTCAATTTTTGAAGGAAAAACTTCTTTTAGCGCGGTACGCATATTTTTAGATGAGATAAAATCTCTGGACTCGCGACCATAATCATCATCATCATCTAACGTTGATTCCGGTCATCTACAGGTCTTATTAAATAATGCTGTGTAATCAATTAGGACTCTTTCAGTGTAGAATTATTTTTTATCATCATCATCTTTACGTCGATCCCGGTCAATTTTTGAAGGAAAAACTTCTTTAACGCGGTACACATATTTTTAGATGAGATAAAATCTCTGGACTCGCGACCATAATCATCATCATCATCAAACGTTGATTCCGGTCATCTACAGGTCTTATTAAATAATGCTGTGTAATCAATTAGGACTCTTTCAGTGTAGAATTATTTTTTATCATCATCATCTTTACGTCGATCCCGGTCAATTTTTGAAGGAAATATTTCTTTTAGCGCGGTACGCATATTTTTAGATGAGATAAAATCTCTGGACTCGCGACCATAATCATCATCATCATCTAACGTTGATTCCGGTCATCTACAGGTCTTATTAAATAATGCTGTGTAATCAATTAGGACTCTTTCAGTGTAGAATTATTTTTTATCATCATCATCTTTACGTCGATCCCGGTCAATTTTTGAAGGAAAAACTTCTTTTAGCGCGGTACGCATATTTTTAGATGAGATAAAATCTCTGGACTCGCGACCATAATCATCATCATCAAACGTTGATTCCGGTCATCTACAGGTCTTAATAAATAATGCTGTGTAATCAATTAGGACTCTTTCAGTGTAGAATTATTTTTTATCATCATCATCTTTACGTCGATCCCGGTCAATTTTTGAAGGAAAAACTTCTTTTAGCGCGGTACGCATATTTTTAGATGAGATAAATTTGGACTCGCTACTCCCCGTTACGATACGCAGCTATAGTGTGTGCATATATGCATGTACCAACGCGACTATTTTTTTTTATTTTAAATCAATTGTTCCCAAGATTAATATGTTCTACCAAACAAATATACAAACAAAATCTTCAGATTTACAATATTTATACAGATAACATAAGTAATAAAATAATAATAAATGAACTGTAGAATGCCCGCTTCTTAGTTTAACGAATTTATCCAATATTTTTTTCGTCCCCCGCTACACGGTACTTCCATCAGTTGTCAGAAAAGTTGAATGGAAAATTTATCAAGTTTAGGCAAAGCATTAACCTCCACTTGAAGTAAACAATAGCTAAAACGTAATTGAAATTAATATCTCATTTTACAATAATAATGCAAATTATAATGAATTAACAAAATGTGATAAAAAGATTATCTGAAGTGCAGAAACAAAACGACACTGCGATTCGATTTAATGCTGCTTTATAATATATACCCGTAAATGTCTTCCTATCAATATCTTGGGGCCCCAAGTCGACTACACCTCCAGGTATTCCACCTGCTGATCAACAGACGAGGCAATAGCGCAGGCACTCGGGTAGTGCAAGTTGGCACATAATTTTTTACCGTGGCGGTAACACCATAGACCTAGTTATGTTCGAGGCTCAGCGGCCACAGGCTATCAGGACTACTGCTGGTTATAACAGCGGCCCTCGAACACTGTTTGTTCTCTCTGCTGTAAAGAAAAGGTAATTAAAAAAAAATTACGTCCGATTTTTTTTATTTGGCTTGTCAAAATAACTTTACTCTCCTGATGTAAAATAAAATACAGCGAACATCATTTTTTCAAATACTTAGTGTAATTGAGTGTATAATAACCTGTTAGTTGTACGCTTTGCAGTATTGTCTATCATGTTGTTTTTGTCTTTAAATTAATCCTCAATTCAACGCCGCACGCGCAGCCCCGTTTAACAGAATCACGCGCTCTGACACGCACACTACAAAAATACTACAATAGGAACTTTGTCGTAAGCATGCTTGTCGGTACAAGTTATACATTATAATCATCATTATTATCTAAGGGACTCCGCACAGTAGCTTCTTTATGTATCCCCAAACGGTAACTAGGTAGCTTTTTTGAAGCCTAATGCAGCGACTAAGCGTTCCAAGTATCAAAATCGCCGTTTGTGAATAATATAAAAAGATACTTGAATGATTGTATTCGTCATACTGGTTGTATTCGAACGCCTCGTTATGGAACCCAGACCACTTTCTTACAGCCCCTTCTACGCAAACACTAACATTATGCCAATCCACTTCTTTGGGCTGGACTTTTTTAGTCTTTCACAGCTGCTCTTCCGGTTACGATATCCAAAATAATATTATAGTTCGCCTGCAGTTAAAATAACATTTGATCAAACTCTCAAAATAGGTTTGATCAAATTTATCAATCAGTTTGCCAAATAATCAGACTCAGAGTCTTTCCAAGATTCTGAGTCTGATTATTTGGCATATATAAAGTAAAATTAAACAGCCATCTTGGCACTCCGTATGATTGTTTCATCTATTTGTTGTTATAAGTAACTGACTGCGATTATCTCAAGGTATTTTAATAATAAAAACATTAAGGTTTTAAAATTTAAGATTTAGAATCCATAAATCCCACTATCACCACTTCTGGGATTAATTAATTAAGTGATTTATGTAAAACAATTTTACATTTAATACACAACAAAAAAAAGTATACTTTAATATTAAACTACCTACTTATCAAAACATAAGTTGGGTCACCTCGGGTCCTCTGCGCATTCCCCATTAGTTAAAGAAATCTTTGCAAGATAAAGCTACCTGCATGAGGATCGCCAGTTTATTATTTATTTACTACTTAGGTGGCAGACCTAATCATACGGCCTTCCTGATGGAAAGTGGTCACCGTAGCCTATGGACGTTTGCAAAGCACCGCGCTGCTGACCCTTTAAAAGCCTTCTAAGACCCCTTTTGGAAAAACCCCATAGGTAGACGTTTGGGGATAATCCAGGCAGGGAGCTCTTTCACAATCCGCGGAATAGTCTCTATCGGACTATCGGACCTAACCGTGCTGTAGCGCTCCGGACGGAAAGTGTATTCCTTCAGTTCCCACGGAATTAGTTGTCATATATCAAATATAAAATACCATTATGAATCTTTTGATATTAATAATATTAAGGATGTGCCCTGCGCTTTGTTACCCAAACAAGTCTAGTGCGACATGACATTCTGTGCAATTCCGACGCTAACGGTACAGTACTGCAGAAAGTCAACCATACCAGTAGCGAAATTCACAAATCTCGGATCTAAATCCTCTACGGCGCAAATGTCATCGATGTTCATAGAAGTCGAAGACATTTGCGCAGTAGAGGATTTGGATCCGAGATATGTGAATTGCGCTACTGGTAGATTTAAATCATCTCTTGCTTTTCTTTGGAGAACAAGTTATTATAAGGCAGAGTATAATATCGTCCCTACCAACCACAAAGGTTATCTGGTTTTTGTTGTCAATGCCATAATAAATAGCATGCAATATTATACTTTCGACTCTCTCAACTAACAGGATCATTATCATTTACATGCCTATATGGATATTCCTGATAAAGGATCTATATCAAAAAGATATAGATCCTTTAGCAGACTTATAAAGTACCTTTATCTATAACAAAATCACAGTAAAAAGTGAGTAAAGACAACAAATATCCTGGAGACTATAGGCCCATATTATAACCGTTTGAGCGGGTAATGTGAGAGCTCTTGGCACGATTATTATGGCATACGAGTATGGCACCAACGTACAAACAGGTAACGATTTTCACAGAACAATGAGGAAATAAATCAGATTGTTTATTGTACACGTGTTACTCAATTTACAATGTATTGTGGATGTAATTGGACAGACACCAGAGTAGCTACATGAAAATGTCAATTTGAAAAATATAAAATTATTTTAATTCAATCGTGATTGTTAAGATCACTATCTCAATTATAATAAGATCGTAAAGATGGTAAAGTCAGATATAAGACAATAATAAAATCAAGTATAATTGTATATCAATCACGTCATCTCTGAAGGGTATAAAGCCACCGTGTGCATCTTTATAACAGGTGGTAAGCCCAATGCAAGGAAATGGACAAGAGCAGGTCTTGGCGAGCTGCGGTTGAAAATTTTCACAAGGCCCATAAGGCCTTCAACTTGGCTTATCAACTGCAATGACTGAAATTAATAAAAATATTAAAAAACTTTTTCCTATACAAATTAGTTAGAGTCTATAATTCTATGATACAACTCACCTGATCTCAGAAGCCTATAGACGTTTGCAACACGAGTCTACCATTGATTAGCAGTAGAAAAGAACTAAAATCGCTGTTTTTAGCTATCAAAATGTAAGTAGACTACCAAAAACGCAACTGACTAGCGGCTACTGGCGCGGTACGTACTTCTACTAGTACTATCCGCAGACCGATAGAAGTCTATTGGACTACGATTGTAATGTGCCACGTCAGATGGCATTCGCTCCTAACAATACCTAAATTTAAAAGTCAAATGTATAGCTGTTATGGTTTTGTAAGCAGCTGGGAATACACTATAGAAGAAAAACAATAAAATATCCATCACGCCTTATCCCCGAAGGGGTGGCAGAGGCATATTATATGCCCACTTTTCACTGTGTGGATTCCTGTCCCACGTAATAGGTGGTGAGCCCATTGCCGTGTTGAAATAGACAGACGCAGGTTGTGGCTACCTACTGTTGAAATTTTTTTTAAGCCGCCTATAATGCCTTCAACCAGGCTTAGCGACTGCCATTTTACTGGCAACCGGGACCAACGGCTTAACGTGCCTTCCGAAGCAGGGAAACGCTCGCAAATGTAAATGCCACAAAGTGGTCACCCATCCGAGTACCAGCCATAGTGAAAGTTGCGTACTCAGTGATCGTTTACAGAACACTGAGACCGCGGGGCCACGAGCGCTAAATAAGTTGCCCATTGGATAACAATAATGGTGAAATTGTTGTTCAGTACTTTGTTACTGACTGCTGTTTGACAGCCAAAGTTTTGTCTCCCTGTGGCTAAATATGTATTTGTAACACACGTGAGCAGCCATTGATAGCTAAGCGTATGTTTGAGTGGGTGTATATATGACCAAAACACACATGTAAGTAAATATTTAGATAGTTACTTTGTCTCGTTCAATAATGGATATTAATTACAGCGCGTGCGCACATTCGTACTTTGTTTTTAAACCAATAATGTGACGTAATTATTACTTGCGAACTACGTCTCGGAAATTTATGTCACTTATTTACTTGAAAAAATACGTGGTAATCGGTTGATCAAAGTGCGTTCAGTGATATTGATTGTCATGGCAACAAAATTCGAGTAAACACGGAAATCAGATACTCAAAGGTCCGTATTACAATACATACATACATATTATCACGCCTGTTTCCTATCGGGGTAGGCAGAGACTATGGTTTTCCACTTGCTACGAACTTGACATACCACTTTCGCTTCTTCTACTTTCATGAGTGTTTTCATACACGGTCGCCGCACTCTTGACCAGGCTTTTTCCCAAAAGGTCTTCGGTCTCCGTATTACAAAATGCTACTCAATATTGAAGAAACGCTCAAGTTAATTTTCGCTTTATAAAACTACGTTCAAGCATTATTTTCAGTTTGGAGAAACGTTTTGCAAATTAATCCTTTTGATGAAGCAGCTGAATGTCTAGCGAAACATGACCTTTGGCACCTTGGACCTATCTGCTCCTATCTGACCTCAAGTCATATAAAACAAAATAGCAGACGAAATGCGTACACGTGCCGAAGATAATTCGCAAACGGCGCGGCGTGTGAGACAAAGAGTGTTCTTTGATCCACACCGCAAAGCTTGCATAAAATTCAGCGTTTTCATGTAAAACTGAATTTAAAACCTACGGAAGTCATGGATAATATTTATAGTTCGCGATTATAGGACTAGTATACCGTAAAAGCATGGAACTCTCTGCCGGCGCACGTGTTGGTCTCCTCATACAATCCCCCTTAGTGGGTCGGGTTCCTATCCGGAAAATAAAGTTAAAACATTTACCATCACCTTGACTTACTCAAGACATAGCCTTAATTGCAAAAAAAGCAGCAGCAAAAACTAGATATAAACGCCGGGCTACGCAAGAAAACCTCGACAAGTATATACATATTCGTAATCACTGCAATAAGGTGTGTAGGAAAGCACAACGCCAACACATTCATAAGTCCGTTCAAAACGGTGATCCATCTAAGGTTTGGAACTTTTTGAAATCGCTAGGGGTTGGAAAAGCACGACCAGAAGCTATTTCCAAAAACATCAATCTTGATTTGTTAAATCATCATTTCACAGCCTCGTCTAACTTAAATAGGACAACTAAAGCTAATACTTTAGATTATCTATCATCGCTTCCAAATCCTGATTATGTCCCATTTATCTTTAATGAAATCACTGCTTGTGATATTAAGAAGAGCATACTGTCAATCACATCCAACGCAGTTGGAACTGATTTTTTGAGCCGCAACATGGTAATTCCCATATTAGACGAAATCCTCCCAATCTTGTGTCATATTTAAAATTTTTCCCTATCCAGTGGTGTCTACCCGTCGTCCTGGAAAGACGCCCAAATTATTCCCTTACCTAAAAATCCTAACCCCTCACCCTTCTCAGAATATCGTCCAATTTCTATACTATATTCCTTTCTTAAGTTATGGAGCGTCAAGTTCATAATCAAATTGGCTCCTTTTTTAATAAAAATAATCTCCTAAACAGATACCAATCAGGCTTCCGCCCTGGGCACAGTACTACGACAGTCCTTATCAATGTCACAGATGATATAGGAATGGGTATGGAGAATGGGAAACTTACGGTGCTTTCTCTGCTGGATTTCAGCAATGCTTTTAATACCGTGGATTTCGATGTATTGCTGGCCATCCTCCGCTCTCTTAATATATCTCCAACAGTGATTACATGGTTTCGCAGTTACTTGTCTGGCCGCCGACAACGTATTCGAATAGAGGATACTATGTCTTCTTGGAGTAATATATCAGCGGGGGTGCCGCAGAGTGGCGTTTTATCTTCTTTACTATTCGCAGTATTTATTAACCTCATCTCCTCTAAACTTCTTTCATCCTACCACCTTTATGCAGATGATTTACAAATTTACACACATACTCCACTTGCCCAGCTTTCTGACGCTATTAATTTAATAAATAGAGACCTGGCACGCATAGCTGACTGGAGCATTAAGTATGGACTGACAGTGAATCCATCAAAGAGTCAGGTTATTATTGTAGGTAGCCACGGGCGTATTCCGAAAATTGACTGCACAAAACTTCCTGCAATTGTTTTCAGTGGTACCGTCATTCCTTTCAGTGACAAAGTAAAGAACTTGTGTGTGTACTTTGATAAAACGATGTCTTGGGATCTGCAGCTCAGAGAGGTTATTCGTAAGATTTTCGCTTCCGGTGGTACCCTTAGGAGATTACGTAACTTTTTGCCCATTGACACTAAAACTGCACTGGCTCAGTCTCTACTATTGCCAATCCTCGACTACGCCGATGCCAGCTATCTAGATCTCACCGAGGAACAACTTAATAAGCTTGAGCGTCTCCAAAATTTCTGCATTAGATTCATATTTGGTTTGCGCAAATATGATCATATCTCTGAATTTCGCACGAAACTCAAGTGGCTTCCCATTAGATTTCGCCGTAATGCGCATATCCTATTTCTTTTATATAATATCTTGTTTAACCCCTGTACTCCCGCCTATCTTAAAGAACGTTTAGAGTTCTTAGGTGATACGCATTCGAGATTCCTGAGGTCATCGGAGAACTTGCGCCTTAAAATGCCAATGCATTCCACAAGATTTTTGGATAAATTTCAAACAATACAGGCTATTCGCTTATGGAATGCTTTGCCTGTAACTATACGACGTGGACAGTCTCTTAGCAACTTCAAGAAATTGGTTACCAATTACTAATTATCAATGTAACTCCGCTATCAATTCCTACTTTACTCACTTAGCAGTATGAGACGTTTGTCTGTAAGTTTGTCTTAGCTATTTATTTATTTATTAAGAGCTTAGAATTATTATATAGAATATATGTCAAAGTATGTATTTGGATACTTATTTATGTATATATATATAATACATTATATGGTATGTTTGTGTGAGATTGTATAAATATTTATACTTATGTGTACGTATTAAGAATTATGTTTAGTCGTGTGTATTATAAATGTCTTGTAAATTCTGTGCCCCAATGGACTACCTATGGACACAAATTCATTGACCCTTATCCATATTAGGTTGTCTGGAAGAAATCGCGCTTTGCGATAAGACCGCCGATTGTACCCTGTAATTTGTAGTACTTAATATAATATCATTGTAATATTGTACTTTACTTTTAAGTTTATGCTGTACAATAAAGAGTATTCGCCTGTGATTTTTAATATATTTTTATACCACTGAGGTATAATTGGAAATTTAGATGGCAGTACGGTCAATGCACCCAAATAATAGTGCTTTTTTATCTTAATCCCACAAATAAGATGTCAATAGATAGATTTAAAAAAAACCAAGCAGCTTGTAAAATACACGTTTCGGTTTTGCAATCTTCATGACAAGCATACGGCCTACCTAATGGAAAGTGGTCACCGTAGCCTATGGACGTTTGCAACACCAGAGGTGCAGTACTCTAAATCTTAATCGTACTTGATAGGTACTTGATTGTTGAGCTATCGCGGCGACACGTTGCGATGCGATGTTTTTACTATTTCTATATTTGGCACCTTGTACTCATAGGCTCTCAGTCACCTTCAAATTGTTTCAGTGTGTACAATCGACATATACTTAAAAAAGTTCAAAAATAACAAGTATTGTGTGTGCTTTTGTCATTGCACAATTTCCCTCTAGTTTGGGATGTTGACCGCCTGTGATTTGTCTGGGCAAAAACTTAAATTATTACATTAAATTACCACTTTGTATTCAAAATTTGTATTCACTTTGTGTTATGAATAATTAAGTTTATATTAACAATTAACTAGGTATTGTAATTAGCCATCAAAACAGTTGAATTTTTCAGACATAGTAATGAGGTACTTAAATATATTATGAATAATTTATTAAAAGTACCGAACACAAATATGAGTAAATCTGTACTTTATAATTTAATACTATGTTAATAAGTTTAAAAAAATATTAAGTAATAGGTAAAAAACTAATAAGTATGCATTACGGGATCCATCCGCATCGCATTCCGTGTCATTGGCAGTTTGTACGATTTGAGCGTTAGTTCCAATTAATAAAATTAATAATAAATAAAAATATCTTTATTTTGCATAGACCATTTCAACGGCGCTTACAAAATGTCATACACTAAAACTAACAAAAAAAAATATATTTCAAGTGACCACCGGTTCGGAACGCGGCCCACCTGAGAAGAACCTTAGGAAGGCTTAGGAAGGCAAGAAACTTAGGAAGGCTTTTTTTTTGATGGCCTATTTACAATTAAATATTTTAATTATGTATTTTATGACTATAAAATTTTATTTGCCAGATATCATTTCCAGGCATCCCTGTCCTGTAAATTGTCTTTAATAGAGTAATAACCTTTTTCACAAAGCTTTCTTTTAATATACTTTTTTAATTTATTTAATGGTAAATTTCTCAGGTCACAGGGAAGCTTGTTATAAAAGCGTATACAGTTACCCTGGAAAGAATCGCCAATCTTATGCAGCCGACTGTGGTGAACTGAAAAATTGTTTTTATGTCTAGTATTTATATTATGTATATAACAGAGTTTAGTAAACTGTGATAGATTTTGAACATACATAAGATTGGCAAAAATGTATTGTGATGCAACAGTTAGAATATTTATTTCTTTGAAATTTTCTCGGAGGGAGACTCTGGGGCCCAAATTATAAATTGCGCGTACAGCCCGCTTCGGAAGAACAAAAATGTTATTTACATCTGCAGCACTCCCCCAAAGGAGAATACCGTAAGACATAATACTATGAAAATAGCTGAAGTAAACCATTCTAGCCGTATCCACATCTGTTAGAGTCCTGATCTTTTTTATAGCGTATGCAGCTGAACTTAACCTAGATGCCGTCTTTTCTATGTGTGGGCCCCACTGCAAATTGGCATCAATAGTTATACCAAGGAACACAGTTGATTCCACAAACTCTAACACTTGTCCATTCAGTTGAACATTGGCCTTAACTTGTTTTACATTTGGTAGAGTAAATTTAATACATTTAGTTTTGTTTTCATTTAGGCAAAGATTATTTGAGCTAAACCAATGAACTACACTCGTGATTGCATTGTTTACATCGTCATAGTTATCTAATTGTCTTCTAATTTTAAAAATCAATGAGGTATCGTCTGCAAACAAAACAATCCTATTCCTGTCCCCTACATAAAATGGTAAATCATTAATATAAATGTGGAACAAGAATGGCCCAAATATCGAGCCTTGTGGCACACCCATTGTAACCATGAATCCTACAGATCGTGTACCATTAATTTCGACCCTTTGTATTCTATTGTTTAAATATGAAGACAGGTCGAGAGCTTTGCCTCTTATTCCATAGTGATGTAATTTTTTGCACAGCGTTTCATGTTGAACGCAATCAAAAGCCTTGGATAGATAGCAGAATATACCTAATGCATCTTGCTTGTCTTTCCAGGCTTCATGAATACATTTTAATAACTCAACACCAGCATCGGAAGTTGAGCGCCCTTTCGTAAAACCAAACTGTTTCGTATGAAATATTTTATGAACATTAAAATGGGATAGCATTTGATTCAAGATATTTTTTTCAAATACTTTGCTCAAAGTTGGCAGAACTGACACTGGTCGGAAATTAGACGGGTCTGTAGCGCTGCCAGCGTTGAACAAGGGTATGACTTTGCTGTGTTTCATTAAATCAGGAAATATACCACTAGAAACACAGTCATTAAACACAGTTGCTAGATGGGGCGCAATGACCTCAATTATACATGATTCAGTTTTGACTGATAATCCCCAAAGGTCCGCGGTTTTCTTAATTTCAATACATTTAAAAGTTTTTATAATATCCTAAGCGCAAATATCTGTGAATACAAATGCATCCCGGCAATAAGGAACAGATTCTTCTAATAAATGTCCAGAGGAACTGGAAGACGCTTGGAGAGATTTAGTCGTCAAAATAGGTACATTTTTGAAAAAATGTTCAAACTCCGTCGCCACTTCCAGGTTCCCTGTAACATGGCAACCATTTACTTTTAAGTGGAAATTCCTTTCTGTCACTGTCACCATAGATCTACCGCATTCCGAGTTAATGATATTCCAAGTCATTTTTATTTTATTAACAGAATTTGAAATTTTATTTTTAATGAAGTTTGACTTTGCAAGATAACATGTTTGTTTAAATATCTTTGAATAATTTTTAACATATTCCTGAAAGGTTTGGTTAAAATTATATGATTTTTCTAAATATAATTCAAATAATTTGTTTCTACTTTTAAAGATACCTGGTGTAGCCCAGTCACTAAAAACAGGACGACCGCCAATCTGTAGAGTTTTTGAGGTAAAAACTTTTCCAAACTCATCATTAAGCAAATTAAATAAGTGTGTATATGACTGGTCTACACAAGTGAAGTCAGGTAGATATGGCAATCTCTTTACTATATTTTCTTTAAAAATATTCAAATGACTTTGGTTAATTGGTACATATTTAAATTGTTTTTTTGCAAACTTTATTACTAGTTTTAGGAAACTTTATCCATTGGCCACGATGATCTGACTTTACAGGATCCACAATACCTTTATTTATAAGTTTAATATCAGTAAAAATATTATCAATACATTTTGCACTGGTGACTGTAATACGAGTAAGTTCTAAGAATGTACTATGCAGATTAAAGGATTTAAATAAATTTTTCATTTTATTTCTCTCTGATGGAGTTAATGATGTATCTAGTATATCAACATTAAAATCTCCACAAACTATTATAGATTTCTTAGAACATTGGCATTTGAACAGTGCTTCTTCAAGCTTTTCTTCAAATTTAATGTAAGGAGCATCAGGGGGACTGTATACACTTAACAAGATGAATTGCTCAAACTCAATACTGGCAATCTCAATAACTCGCTCAATGGAGAGGGCTACTAAATCCTTACGTTCTTTAAATTTTAAGTTTTTATTAATTAATATTAAAGAGCCTCCACGTTTAGAATGTTTTCTATTGAACGAGCTAGCAACCTGGTGATTTATGAAGTTCAACAATGTGATTTCATGATCTTTTAACCAGTGCTCTGTAGCACAAAAAATATTAATAGAATTTGCAATAATGTATAGCTCCAACTCTAAATCTTTACCATTTATTAAACCTCTAACATTATGGTGCACCAGGTTTATAAAAACAATATTTTTATTAAGATTATTCTCAGGGGCCAAAGTCAACTGGCCAGATTTATTATCTGTTGTCCTATAAACTAGTTTTTTGGAATTACATTTTCCAAATGTGAAGTGTCAAAATTATCCTGCTCAATAAAAGCAGTTGTACTTGCCAATAATTTGGCTTGAAAAAATATAAAATTAGATAGCAACAGAGCTACCTTTCGTTGTAAAGTTTTAAAGAGACAAAAAGACTAAAGTGAGAAAATTCATTACTATACTAATATATAAATATCTAAAGAGCTTGCTTGTTTTGCTAATTTCGGGAATAACTTATTTGAAACGGTTACAATTTGAAAAACTCTATTTGTGTTGGATAGCCCATTTATCGAGGAACGCTAGGCTATATATCATTACGCCACTGCCCAGGAGAGGAGTAACATGTTAATATTGTAAAATAAAAAAACGACGCGACTAAATGTAAATAAATAAATAAATAAATAAATTTGTCTCTTTGTAATACCAAATTAAAAGCTTTTAACTAAATGCACATAAAATATAAAGTGGCCATATAATATATATGCCTCTGCCACCCCTTCGGGGATAAGGCGTGATAGATAAATAAATAAATAAATAAAAATATATAATGGTACTTACATAGAAAATTCCATTTTGCAACTGACATGTTACTGGCAACTGGGAACAGTGACTTAACGAGCCTTCCGAGGCATAGCGAAAGTAGCTTAACGTAGTGATGATCGTTTACAGAACACTGAGTCAGCAGGGCCATGAGTGCTTCTGCTAAGCTAATACTGTTGAAAACTCATTTTATATTTCAATTGTTGAATACCTTTAAAATCTTGATTCAATTCATAAAATTTTCAAATAGTCATATTGCAATGACACCATGCTTCCAGGTCTTATATAGACGTGGCCTTAAAGCTCTCTGCCAGCGCACGTGTGACGTCATGACTACCTGCGGCCCAGAGCGTGAGCCAGGGGCGGGGCATTGCCCCCGCGACCTTACGTCCTCCGCAGCGCCTTATAAAACGGGCCGCACTGGCGGTCCTCGGCCCTTCTCTGCTGCAGCACCTCGACAGGTGCCGTCTCCCACTTTATCTCGGGACACGTCTCAACGATCTCGCCTACCGAACCCACTACTCTTCTAGTATCTTCTTAGCTGTCTTGATTTCTAAATTCTTACATTCTTCTCATTGCTGTGTATAAAGTTGTTTTCCCTTCTCTTACAATCCTGGGTCCTTTAAGAGAAGCGTGAAAAGACATTTTTCTGGGCCGTCAACCAGCTGGGTCACTTCAGTCACGGATCGTCGTCTCTGCTTACCATCAGGCGGGCGGCGCCATTTTTACGTGTCAGATATAAAAAAAAGCTTACCAGCTGGAATTATATATTTGATGGGTATTAGCTATAATGAAGCGCTTGTGGCCCCGCGGACTGTGTTCTGTAAATGATCACTGAGTTACGCAACTTTCACTATGGCTGGTCCTCGGATTGGTGACCACTTTGTGGCATTTACATTTGCGAGTGTTTCCGTGCTTCGGAAGCCACGTTAAGCCGTTGGTCCCGGTTGCCAGTAACATAGCAGTCGTTAAGTCAAGTTGAAGGCTTGAAAAATTTTAACATCACGTAGCCCCCAACTTGCGTCTGTCTATATTCAACATGGCCATGGGCTTACCATCTATTACGTGGGACAGGAATACACATGGTGAAAAGTGGGCATACAATATGTATGCCTCTGCCATCCCTTCGGGAATAAGGTGTGATAGATACATAAATATAGTGAAAGTAGCAGGTTTGCAACATAGCTGTCACTAACGTTTCGTACCCATAGCAACTATGTGGCTCGCTTAAGAAGTATGCTCTCCAAGATCCAAAACCGGATTCATCTGAGATATACACCAAGAGTCGTTGTACTATTAATAGCATCATTATAAATCATAAAGTTCAAAGAATTCTCAGGCAAGCTCAAGACGTGCCGTTGGGTTTGGTTTTTGTTGTTGGGTGGAGCAGGAAGCCACTGCTATGTTCTAGGACAACCAGTTGACATCAGATTATTTAAGAACTTTGCACACAACAATATATGTCCGTTGAAATATCATTACATTATGGATGACAGGCATTCGTATGGGAACCGCATTTGCATAGGTAAATTGAATTTAAAAATAAAATTGTTTGAAAATAAATATAATACCTGACAATTACTTTGCATTATTTCTTCTAATATACTATACTACTACATACATTATACTATTTTATTCCTTATCGCTCATATACTTACTTAAGTTAAGTAACAATCATCATTATTTACATTAAAATTTTCGCATTTATTTACTTTGATTTCAGTCAACCCGTGTCCACGGCTAATCCGGTCGAAACATCGTGACGCGTCGAGAAGTATAAGGTAGTCCTTGTACCTAATAATATAAGTCACGAAATATCATAAACACTTTGTTTTGTTGGACGTATTGAAAAATAAACTATTTAGATTGGTTTCGACTATTTAGAATAGTCGCGTTAGCTCATTAAAACTGGATCTCTATAAATATCGTTACTTTTAAAAAATCTGTCTACAAAAGTTAGGTAAAAAAACAGCTCTTAGCCTCGAATGTAACAAATTTACACTAATACATATAAAAAACTGACGAGTTTGTTTGTTTGGTTGAACGCGCTAATCTCAGGAACTAGACATGTTTTACATGAAAATAAATGTTTATTTAGTAACTTGTATTGCCTCCCAGTGCATTTATGACAGCTCTCACACGGTTTGGCATAGAATTAATCAATGTCGTTATGACATGTTGAGGAATGTCCACTGGTCGGATTTAATAAAATCTTTTTCATTTGGATAGCCCATTTATCGAAGAAGGCTTATATATAGGCTATATATTATCACGCTACTACTCTGAAGAGCGGAGCAGTAATCATAAATATCGATAAATCGAAATTTTTTATACATTTTGGTAGAATTTATAAGCGACGGGATTAAATAGGTGCAGGGAGAGTTGGAAGTAAGTCACGGGTGTATAAGTAAGTCACCTAGTATAATATATAAATATGGAAAATTTTACATGCTCTAAAAGATACATATATTATATGTATCTAAATAATATTATTGTCATTATATCACAAATAAATAATATTATGTAAATTTCAACCTTTTGTTTATTTTCCACGTCATGTTAAACATACTTCATGACAGCCTTATCTCATAGGTTTTCCCCTAACATAATTGATATTGAATCAAAATATTCCGTTTTTTATTATTGTAATAACATCTTTTGTTGAGAATTCGTAGAAGTATTAACAAAATCTATAAAAAAGTAAAAGCTCCATCTAATTCATATGAGTTTGACGTCCAATTACATCATACTAGGTGAGCCCCACGGCTTTGCCCGTGACATACTATGAACTCCCGTCGCACTTATTTAATGCCGTCGCTTATAATTTCTACAATAATGCATAAAAAATTGCCCAACTTATCGACATTTATTTTGCTACGCTCTCTAGGGTAGTAACGTGATAATATATAGCCTATATATAAGCCTTCTTCGGTAAATGGGCTATCCAAATGAAAAAGATTTTATTAAATCCGACCAGTATTTCCTGAGATTAGCGCGTTTAACCAAACATACAAACTCTTCAGCTTTTTATAGAAGTATAGATATAGATGGGTGTCCACTTTGTGGAATTTACATTTGCGAGCGTTCATTTTAAACATCAGATAACTTTAATAGTTACCTAAATATATACAATTATACATAATCTCCCAAGAACAAAAAGTTACGTTCGTTTTGAAATATCCTACAAATGTTATAATCGCGAAAGGTTGGATGGATGTTTGTTACTCTTTCACGCAAAATCTATTTAATGGATTTTGATGAAATTTTACAATAATATAGCTTACACATCAGAATAACACATAGGCTACTTTCTATCCCGGCAACAAATTCCTGTAGAAAAAGAGGTACGGGAACTTCACCACGCATGCGGAGCCGCGTGCGTCAACTAGTATATCATCTTGCTTCTCTTATTATTACTGCTTGTCACTAACGGTACCGCAGGTATAAGCCCCGAGAAGAGCCTCTTCTTGGGTCATTCCCTTAGCCGGGTCGCAGTGAATAGCCCTCAGGCCTATCCTGCGACCCGTTTGGGAATAAGGTGGGGCACCGCGGGGTTTAGTGGTTAGGTCGGCCCCCAAAGGGCTGGGAGTCCCACTCACCATCCCTGCTGCCCCTGCAGGAGGAATGACGGCGTGTAAACGCATTCTTCGCAAGAAAAAAAAACTGTAGGTATAAGGGGCCCCATCAATATCTCCGGGGTCCAGACGACCTCACCAGCTGGCGGTGCACCAGCTGACTAATGGACGCGGCCTTGACGCGGGGAACTTACGGGGTTGGGAGTTCTGACGGCAGTCGCTCCTAAAAATCCCGAAAACCATAAGTCAATCGATAGCTTGAAGAACTTCAGGCTTCAAATCAAGGTAAGGTTAGGTAGCAACTAGAATAACACTAAGACAAAGAAAGAAGAAGACTGGGGGCGGAGTCTACTATTGAATAGAATAGAACCAGAATCGCTGTTTTTAGCTGACAAAATGCTAGTAGACTATCAAAAATGCAACTGACTAGCGACCACTGGCGCGGTATGAGTAGAATTCTATTAGCCGATCGATAGTAGTTTAACTGAAGTACGATTGTACTTCAGTTGACTACTATATATTTCGAAAAACTGTCAAAATTGTACCCGTGGCTTTCTATTGAGCGACGATGTCGATTCTATTTCGACACTATTGAAATAGCAGACTCGGATTTCTGGTGTCACCGCGTTCTCACACCATGCCAAGTGAGATAGCACTAATTTTGCCTCAACCACGCAGTTTACGCTCGCAGCTAGAGCAGACTTAGGGCATTTATTATTTATTTAGGCACTTAGCAATTGACGCTTGAAAGTAGATTTTATAAGGCAAAAGCGCCTCAAGCGCCAATCGAGCACTGAGAAACGTTCTGGAATACGGACCTTAAACACTAATAATATCTGCTAAGAATATCCAAGCCTTGGAAATCAATCCGGTTACTAATCGTGGTATCTGTGACATGTAATTATGTGGCGTTTAAATAACTGCAAACTGCTCCGACTCGTTCCGTGGTCCACTCTCACTTCCGTTGGTTGCTGGAATGTTTATTTACAGACCAGACCAGTATGTTCGTAATAACGGATATGATTACAAAATATTACATTTTAAATCTTTACAAATTATAGATATTTATTTATTATTTATTTATTTAAACTTTATGCACAAAAATAGTACAATGGCGGACTTAATGCCAAAGGCATTCTCTACCAGTCAACCATAAGGTGGTGCAGAGCAAAAAACAAGGTAGGCGCATTTATGTCCGATTAGCAATATATTTAATATGATGTTTTAATCCAACAATATTTTCTTTTGTAATACAATTCAATTACATATATACATTAAAATAAATACAATTACATATATAAACACACATAAATATACATACATAAATAAGTACACACATACATAAAATATACATATAGATTTGTGAACAATTTTCCACTTCTGAAAAAAGCAACTGTCGCACTCTGGCCTTAAATATATTGAGATTATTTGACAGTCTGACCTCAACAGGAAGCGCGTTCCAAAGGAGAACAGACTGGACAAAAAACGAAGAACCTAAGAAACCAGTGGTATGAGAAGGACACAGAAGAAGTAGATTATTTGAGGAACGAAGATTTATTTCATGATTAGTCGAAAAGAATTGGAAAGAAGAAGTTAAGTAAGTAGGAGAATTAAGAATGTTAAAGAGTAGTAAGTGAGCGTAACTTACGGCGATGACGGATATGCAACCACTCGAGTCGGGAACCGAATGAAGACACATGGTCATATTTACGTAGATTAAACACGAATCAAATGCAGTTATTGAGAAGGCGGTCATATTTATTGAGAAGGTCTGCATTCAGGTCATAGTAACACACATCACCATAGTCGATCTGAGGAAATATTAAGGTTTGAGCCAGGGTGGCCTTTGTATTCGTAGGTAGAAAATTCTTCAAACGATACAGGGCTCGAAGTTTGCCAGTAACTTTCTGACTAACGTGTGCAGCCTGTGCTCTCCAGTCGAGGTTCGTGTCTATTATGAGGTCATGATTTTTAACAGATGAGCTGTAAGGTATAATTGTGCCATTAAACATTACAGCTGGTAAAGTGGCAGCATCTAGCTTGCTTGTCACCCATTTACTCCCCTAGATATATATATAGATAGATAATTATTTATTGCACACCATTGCATACAGTATTTTATGACTTAAAACTACAACTAAGAGCAGAATCGGAAGACTTATCGCTAAAAGCGATTTCTTCTAGGCAACCTTAGTATGGAAGGAGAAGATCAGCAAAGATAGAAAGAGGTACTTGACGGCGTACTTACATAATATATAACATTTACAGATTAAAATGATAGCAAGGATAATACCTATTTATTTTGTACATAGTAAATTTAAAGAAATAAGGGAATAAAAATTCAAATAAAACTTAGAAGGAAAGTGGTTTTTAACCTTGTTCTTATATATTTATGTTGTAAACATCAACTTGTCCAATGATATGCAATGCTGATAAAGCTTTAAACATTTATCAGCATTCCATGGTTTATTGGGCTCTTGGCACTTTGCTGGTAGAAGAGATTGAAGTTTACGCGTGACAGAGGAACCTATCTCTCATAACAATTTTCAGAAGTTTCACGTGATTATTAGTTAGTAGTAACGATAGCAGGAAGCAATATGCACAGGACTACACGTTTTTTAAAGACACTCCCTTGGTCGGCACCAAAGGAGGGTATTCAAAAACCTTACACCCTATTGTCATAAAATGTAAGGGGCCCTGGTGCCCGTTTCACAATACGACACAATTCCTTCCTCACTGCGGCCTTCCTCGTGCACTCGTGGAGTGGACAGTTCAGTGCTGCTTTTATCTGGTCGGTCAACTTTGCCTTGCACCACTAGTCGTTTCACAGACGCAGCATCTCGGCGCGAAATGTTGCCATAGAAAGTCAGGATACGACCTTGTATGATGGAAGAAAAACACTGTTTGATTTAGGATCGAAATTGTGTCCACACTGAATTTTACTCCAGCACCACATTTCCAAAGCGTCTATCTTCTTTTTCTTATTCTATGGCAAGGTCCATGTCTCAGCACTATACAAAAATCAACACTTATGATCCTACCGATATAAAAATACTGCAAGAAAAATAATTAAAACTTCGTATCAAATATATAATAGTATAAGAGCATTTCTTTAAAATAAATATACAGTCAAAATTGCAGGACATTCTTAAGAAGTGAAAGTTACTGTTAAGTTTGCAGATAACGGTCAAGGAGATACAAATCTCGGTGATCAATTACATGGAGAAATTTTAATATCGAATGTGCCAAATACAAAGAATGCGCCTGATTCGCTCCGTGGCGCCAGACGCTAAAAAAAGTTGTTCTTTCGATTGAATATACAGAATTACTATTGGTACTTACCAGTTACGTTACAACTTATATATGACTCGATTCTCCGTACGTCTATGTACGTTTAGCAATGCAAAAAGTCGATGTAGTCAAGCCTGTACTGCCTTCTTAGAAGTAACTTAAAATAAGATTTGAACTTAACGGCAATAGAAGTTTAAATTCAAATCAGGGTGGTAATTCTCAAATATATTATATAAATAAATAAAATATTATTTATTTTAAATTTATTATTTTATTATATGAAGAAATATAACAGGTAATTGATACCTGATGATTACCTGATATTTATAAATAACACGTGGTTCAATAAGTCCCGAGACTAAGTACTAAAACAAGGTTTTTTTTATCACATTATTTTTTATTCATCAACGTAGTCTCCTCCAAGAGCGATAAAGTCCCTCCAACGCTTTTCTCCCATGCGTGTAGAACGATTTGTCTTTGGCTTCAAAATAAGCCTCCGTTGCTGTGACTAATGATATATATATATGATGATAACTTCACTATTTGAGTCAAACTTCTTACCCTGGAGCATTTTATTGAGATCTGTAAACAGCCAGTAATCGCTGGGGGCCAAGTATGGCGAATAAGGGGGATGAGGAAGCAATTCAAAGCCCAATTTATTAATTTTGGCCATCGTTCTCACAGACAGCAGCTGAATGTGTCTGTCTCGGCGTTCCCGAGTTCACCCGATCGAGCCTTTCAGCTCAGAGCGTGACGGATCAGCATAACATACTGTATACGGAAAAATCTGAGTGCGGTGCGCCAAAAGATGTTTTCACTTCTCAAATTAAAACTAAACAAAAGCTGCTCCTAGCAGCCGAACAAAAGTGGAATCAGCGCTTTAAATCCAAAAAAACTGAAAAAAAAAACTGGGACACACTTCAGAGGTTTCTAAGCTTGACCGCTGTCTCCAAGGTCGACATAACCGAGACCTTTATGCTAAGATAAGTCTGGATTCTTATCACTTCTTTCCTATAGATGGGGTGAAGTAGAAAAAATCCTATTATATACTAAACTGCTATATCACGCCCGACAAATAGATTCTAGTTCAGCAACAGCTAGATAGTCCTCTATCTCTAGTTCTCTCTCCGATTCTGGAAGACAAATCAGTCCTCGATACAATTACAGTACACACAATAAAATTCGAAAATGCAGCCCGAAACAAACATAATCCAGACACATAACCCTATCTAGAAGGCTAAAAATAATTTGAAAAGTCTATAAACAGTATAAAACATTGTAGACTTTATAATCTAAGCATGTCGGAGAACCAGTAACTGCGCCGGCGCCGGTAGCGGTTATGTTAAATTAATGACCTAATCGTGCACTTCGTTTTAATACCATCACATCTATAGATAAGAATCTATAAGCAATTGCAGCTCATCAATCTAGCTGCTAGATTATTGAAATATAATTGTCTTTACGATTTGTAACTAAACGCATCATTATCTGGCGACTACTCGCGTTCAATCTGAAGTCTGGCTATCACACTGCGACTGATATGTTGCATAGAATATTTTAATGGTGCTTGTAAAATGTCATGGATTAAAACTAAATATTAATTTATTATTATTAACGTGACCAACGCATTATAGAAGAAATAAATACTTAATGTAGAAGCATTAATGTTGACGTTTATAAGTGTTACTTTGTGACCTCCATGAATAAAGATATATTTTCATTTACATACATATTGTTTGAGAAAACTTTGATCATAATTTGTTACTGCTGTGCATTGTTTTTATTGGTTTATCATATTCTTTTATTATATTCACTTACGATAACTGTACTATTTTGTAACTAAAACTAAAAACTAACTATCTTCACGCCGTATCCCTGACGGGGTAGTCAGAGAGGACAGATCGCCAGGCTTTCTTTTTTTTTGTTTTTTTTTTTAATATTGTAACAATTTGTGAATACTTATTGGATATTAAAAGAGAGGTCGTGAGATTCTTGCTCGATTTTTACCTGTTGCTTTGCGTGTCTGGCAGAAAATGTTAATGTAGAATCATTCATATTAATGACGTTCACAAGTGTTACTATGTGACCTAAATGAATAAAGATAATTTTTTTTGTTTACTCCACAGACATATAAGACCCAACGTTGGCGAAAAATAGCGAAGCCACACACACATAGACAGAGAGCATAACTTAGTTATTTCTGGTGATTTCTTGATAATGAAAGTTTATCAATCTATGCACAACATCTTTTTGTATATTTTGTATTTTGTAACATTTTACAATAATTTTATGTAATATTTTCACTTTCATACATAAGATGACAGCGGCGTTTGTTATTACAAGTTTGCAGATTAGTTAACGTAGAATAATTGGCTACGCGCTGTTCGCTGTCAAAGTGATAGATTTATACAACAAATGGTAAGAGTGGAAAGGATGAAGTATTGCTCCATAAGCAAAGAAATATGTTTGGTCTGCTTACTTTGTACTTCTGTGGTTTACTCATTACACACTACCACCTCCTTGGTTATAAAATCGATAGCTGTTGCTCTATAACGAATTTAGAAAATACACTACGCTTTTTATGGATCAGTTTAGAGGAAAAGACAAGACTCTTCTTCCATCGAGTATTAGATTGATATGGAACCAGACGATCTAAGTTTTGAGTTGAGAGACCTTTACGATACTTAATTTGTTTAAGCATCTCATTTTGATAATATTAGACTCCCTTCTTATTATGAGGGCGGTGGCAGAAAATACAATGGCAAAAAGTGGGCGTACATTTAGAAAAGAGGCGTTAATGTCTGACTCCGAGATAAGTCTGTTAGATATACAAATAAATATGAATTCGTGTCGGTACGTTACTCATTCTGCTGATAGTTATTTAAGACCTACAAATATTTTCTACTACTTGTATATATATCCATACCCCACATACACTTGTTGTTTTTAATAAGGTACTTCCTTAAAATTATAATCCAATCCAAGACACAAACTTTTTGTGTCTTGGATAGACAGACCGTCTGGATTCACTAGAGAGAAACATGCCACCACAACCGGCTGACGTTAACTTAAGTAATCAACTGACAAATTATTTTGGTAAACTCTTAAGTCGGAATTGTTGAGAGCCAACTCCTGATTTGTCAACCCCACTGGGGACACGGTGCTCCACACACTGGCAGACTGCCTACCCGGCTTGGATAGAGCGCGTTGCAATCACAGAAGCGAAATCTCACACTAGATAATTTGTGCGGTTTGGGATAGCAACACAATTATCTAGCGTGAGATTCCTACTTTTGCAAAGAGGTGAAAAAGTATATCTTATTTATATCGCCCCGTCACACATCCCTTTCGATATACTAACATAAGTGATGTACTTTTGTAAAAACTTATATCAGCTAGCAATTATCACAGTTCCAACCTTAGTAACAATATCATATGTTTGAACTCAGTGACCTGCGCAGTCACATGATGCGGACCGCAGAAGTTACAAGCTGACGTCACACCCTTTTCCACTTAAATCACTTATCACTTGTTGTATATGAATGGTATTGCAGTATGACGTCACACGCATTTGATATTCGAATACTTTATAAATTTCGGAAGTACGTTCCGGTTCGTTGCGAATTGAAAAACGTTTCAGACTTCTTCTAGTATTCTTCGTTCTACGTCTTCTCTTTAAACTAGTACGGCAGTTGTCTTTGACGTTTGTTAAATGGAAACATTTTATGCCGTGGTGTTTGGAGATCAGTATTTGAATGGCTCGTGACCCCGCTGACTCAGTGTTAACTAACTTAACTTAACTATCTTCACGCTGTATCCCTGACGGGATAGTTAGAGAGGACAGATCGCCAGGTATCGCGATCCATGCATACTTCTTTCGCTTCTTCAAGATTCATTAATCGCTTCATACACGCACGCCTGGGTATCCGAGTACTTTTGACCTTTCCGTTTTTAAACAATCTGCTCACGTGGTCTTCATATGTAAGTCTCGGCCTACCCTGACTTTTTCTAACCTCTAATTTCGCACAATATATTTTCTTCGTCAATCGTTCCTCGGTGTCCAAACCAACGGAGCACGGCCTTTTCTAGCTCAACTCACAACTCACACTCACTTTCATTCAAATCTGCCATATTGCGTATCACTTCCTTACGTATTCGGTCGGCCAAAGTAACGCCGCACAATTTTCGAAGTAATTGCATCTCCACAGCATTCAATTTACTTTCATGCATCTGCTGACATACCCAGGTTTCGTTACTGTAAAGCAAAGTTGGCACTAACACTGCGTTATGCATCGCCAGTCGTGCTTCTTTTACAAGGTTTTGTCGCTTTACTAATTGGGACAAAGCACCGTTAACTCTGTTTCCGGCAGCTACTCGCCGTTCTACATTCGAATCACATCTTCCATCTGTGCTAAAAATACACCAAGAACAGCTAGGCGGACATGACACAACCCTGTTTGACACCTGTACACACATCAAAAAGAGGTGACACATCCTCCCCTACTCGCACGCAAGCCTTACAGTCCCTATAAAGCGACTGTATTGCCCGCAGTAGCGAGACGTCCACACCATATCCAGGCAGCAAATCCCACAGAGTTTCTCTCACAACGTTATCAAATGCTTTCTCCAGATCCACAAAAGCGCAGAAAACCTTATAGCTAACAGCCAGAAACTTTTCCGCGATCATGCGGAGAGAAAACACTTGATCTATGCAACCTCTTCCACGTCGGAATCTGCATTGAGCCTCCCATAAATACCTTTCAGACTTTTCTTGCATTCTTGCCGTTATAACCTTTGCATACACTTCTTACTAGCTAAGTTGACCAAGCTGATTGCCCTGTAGCTGGAGCAGTTTAGGCGCGAGCCTTTCCCTTTGTAAATAGGTACTACAACTGCTATTCATCAGTCATCTGGGACCTCACCCGTCCGCCAGCCCAAGTTTCACAACATACATAGTGTGTACCAGACGCGCGACCCACCGTACTTAATCATCTCAGTAGTAACTCAGTCTTTTCCCGCAGCCTTACCACATTTAATACTTCTTATAGCTTGTTCAATTTTTTTCTTACTGATGAATTCAATTACATCGGGATCCAGAGCATCGAAGTGAACTCCACTTTCCGATGCATCTCTGTCTTTTCTTGCATAAATATTTCCATAATATTCACTCCGTCTCTGCAGGACGTCAGTTTGGTCTGTTAGGACGTCATTGTTAACACTAAGCACTTTATTCATACTGCAGATTGCGGAACAACTCCGGGTTTTGCCTACCTCTTTCCAGAAGAGCTTGGCATTATCCCGGAAATTGGACGACAACCTTTCATCCGCTTTCATTCCGCACCTTTCACGAGCTTCTTCTATCAGTACCTGACTCAGTGTTCTGTAAACTATCACTGCGTTAAGCAACATTCGCTGTAGGTGGGCCTTCGATGGACGACCACTTTGTGGAATTTACATTTGCGAGCGTTTCCATGCTTCGGAAGGCACGTTAAGTCGTTGGTCCCGGTTGCCAGTAAAATGGTAGTCGTTAAGCCTGGTTGAAGGCCTTATGGAGGGCTTGAAAATTTTCAACAGCAGGTCGCTACAGCCTGCGTCTGTCCAATTCAACACGACAATGGGCTCACCGCCTGTTACGTGAGACAAAAATGCAAACAGTGAAATGTGGGCGTATACCTATAGTTTGCCTCAGTCTACCCCTTCGGGGATAAAGGCGTGACAATATGTATGTTTGTATTTGGAGATGTCTCCCACAACTCTGGCACCATAACATTTAAGCGTATGATGTCTACTCTACGTCTCAGACCATTCGAGAATATTTCCCACCTGTCCCTAGCATCAGTACTACACTATTATGCCTCCCACAGTTTTGGGAAAATTTGTCTTTAACATGCTCCATTGGTTTGGACACGTCCAACGAATGAGTGGGGAACGATTGACGAAGAATATGTATTGTGCGAAAGTAGAGGGTAGAAGGAGTCAGGGTAGGCCGAGACTTACATATGAAGACCACGTGAGCAGATAAACGGAGAAGTACTCGGATACCCATACGTGCGTGTATGAAGCGATTGATAAATCTTGAAGAAGCGAAAGAAGTATGCATGGATCGGATACAGCGTGAAGATAGTTAAGTTTTTTAGTTTGTCTCTTTCATGATTTCGTAGATATTGTTCTTAGTAGTAAGACAGTTCAGGATATTCTGCGTTGTAATGTTTATATTTAATAAAAATGCTTATCTAATCTCGAATATAGTAAACAATATTGTTTTTACACGCTAAGCCTAATAAGGAAATTATTAATGCAAAAATTGGGCGTATATTCTCTTAATTCTGTTGATAATGCCACAATGGTCAATGCCACAGAGCTCATGAAAGTAGTTAGAACGTTCATTTTATTTGCCTAAAACAAATTTATGAGTTATTAAACTAATTAACTATTTTCACGCTGTATCCCTGACGAGGTAGACAGAGAGCTGATCGCCAGGCTTTCCGATCTCTACTTTTTTCGCTTTCTGCAAATTCATTTACCGCTTCTTACATGCACGTCTGGGTATCCGAGTACTTTTGACTTTACTGTTTTTGAGTAATCTGCTCACGTGGTATTTGTAAGTCTCGGCGTATCCAGACTCCTTCTACCCTTTACAATATTCTTAATATATTCTTCGTCAATCGTTCCTCACTCATTCGTTGGACGTGTAAACCAACGGAGTACGCCCTTTGATATTGCGTATCACTTCGTTATGTATTCGGTCAGCCAAAGTTACGCCGCACAATTTTCGAAGTGATCTCATCTCCACAGCATTCAACTTTTTGTATTGGAGGTTTCGCTACCGAAAAGCAACGTTGGCACTAGCACTGCGTTATGAATCGCGAGTCGTGCTTCTTGTTAGTTGTTCCTTTTTCTACAGGATGAAGATTTAGTTGCCTTCCAGGTCTCTCGCTTTGCAAAAGAAGAAATAGGCGTTACGTTGTTTTCTGATTGCCTAAAATTATCTTCTGAGAATTTTCGTTGCGGAAATGCATAGACATAAGATATTCTAACATCTCCTGGGACTTCGCCGAGATCGAGCTTGGTGTAAATTTTTTGGTCTTGGTCATTGCTCAGGTCCCGGGTTCGATTCCCGGGTCGGAACAAATATTTGTGTGACTCACAAAGTTTGAGTGTTTCCTATGTAAATAATGTATGTATTTAGAAATATATAAGTATGTTTATCAGTTATCTATACCACAAGCTTATAATAGCTTACTTTGGGCTAGATGGCGCTGTGTGAAAAGTGCCCCCCAATATTTATTATTATTTTATTTTATTTTATTGCTGTAGAACCTGGTTAACAGGAGTAATGGAAATGCGGGTGTGATTAGTCCCAATAAAATACTTTATTAGAAGTGCCGTATAGCCTTTCTAACTTATTTCATATGTTGTGTGGTCAAAATCAAGAATATGAGCTAAGTGACGAGTAACATATGAAACAAACATTAGTAATCATATAATTATATTGAAGAGGTAATATTCTAGCCTCCCCATATTCCGGACAAAACGTGGTTTGCAATCTATACATACTTCTTTCACTTTCTGCAGATTCATTACTTCATACAAGCACTTCTGGGTATTCGAGTTCTTTTAACCCATAAACAGGTGAATTTTTGAGAAGGGGTAGTAAGGGTTTTTAGTTACCCATTATAGTTACGGTAAAATCTTGTTCCCTGACCATCCATGATTTTTAAGGTATTCTGAGCTGCATTCACAGATTTTCGAAAAGTTGCCGTTAGAAAAAAGTGCGAAACTACAGAAAAAAAAAATTGTGTCATACCATCTTATTTCACGTGGGTTCTGGTCTATAAGACCATTCAATGTGTGAGTACTAGAAATTACAGAAATCGCCATACAAATTTCCCTAAATAAATATGTCCTGCTAAAAACTTTTGCCTGCAACTATCACGGTTCAGATACCTGCCCTCAGGTACCTTCGTTTTTTTACACGTGAAAATGCGCAGGATGCTATGCCGGACTCCTACGGACCACACAGTGCGCTTCTATCTGCCTATGACCAGGAGACCCGCGTTAGCCCTCGGAAGGATAGGTACCTGCAACTCAAAAATCGCTAACACCATTAACACCTCGTAAAATATTAAGAATTAAGATACAATTAACTGATAAAGTAACATGACACAGTGGAATTACATAGTTATTTATCAAATTAACATTAATTTATTATATAAGTTATTTAATTAAATACAATGTCAATTCAAAAAATATTTACATATCAAATTCAAATAACCCGCCCCTGACCGCTCCCGGTAACCATAATACCCATAACACTAGCCGCGTGTCAACGTTGAATAGCTATAGCCAACCTTTGCACCAGGAACGATCTTGAGCGGGAGTCACCTGTTTTCTCCCTTATTCTGCGTCCTAATACCCCAATTAAAATTTTTGCCTCGCATCCCCAGCATCCCATGGTTTCCACGGCAATGGGCACAAACAAGTACCTAGCCTCCATCTCGGCATATTTCTTCTTTTTGCTCTCCTCTGCTCGTTTATCAAACTATTTATTTAACTTTACAAAGTATCATTATTTATATGTGAACAGCTGTTTTCGATGTATAAAGTACCTAAGGAATATTTTTGAAGTGAAACTTCTTTATCGACGTTGAGACAACTTTTATATCTGTAAAAAAAATCTAGAAGTTTTTCGGCTACGCGGCATGTTGTTTTGCAGTGAAAATTCTTTACCAACGTATGAGAGAAATTTTATAGCTGTGAAAATATGTCGTAAAGAAGTTTCACTTCTTATCTGTGTACTCTGGTATACACACATTTATTTTATTATAAACTAGTTGATCCCAGCGTAATGAAGCTTTCCCGTTCCCGTTGCAATTTACTCTTTCCCGTTAAAATCTGTCTAATCGTTTTAGAGATTAGCTGGAACTAGTAAATCTTAAGACGCAGTACTTTTTATCTGATCTGTTTCTTAGGGCTGTCAACTTGAGGACCACTATCAATGGTCTTTCCAGCTGTTATGCCGGCCGCAATCTCTGATTGTGAGTTTCCATCAGGCGATGGTATTTTGATTTCAGATCTTGAGCTGACCTCGGATTTCACGAATTAGATACAACCTAGGTTAGATACCGAGATTAGATTATAATACTGTGTTATAAATATGTCGATTTAGTATAACTTCGCTTTATATGTTTTGTGATAGAATAGTGATAGATAATTGTTTATCACGACGTTTTCAAGTACATTATTGTTTAACTTTTGATGTAATTTGCGCACATGATTGCGTATACACATTACCCCCAATGAGAATACAAATATAACCTCAAGTTTATTTTATTTAACCTAGAATTATGTGATTCAATAGCGTTATCTTTTGTTTGAGTGATAAAAATGTATAGTAAAGGGAAATATTTATTTGATAAAGCAGAGATTTACAACAAATATTGTAGGACACTACTTTTCTACACAGCTTCTTATAGCCCAAACTAATATTAAATTGTGCTGTGGAATCTAGACAATTGACATACTCGTACATCTATATATATAAAAGGCAAAATCACTGACTGACTCATTGATCACGAAATCTCTGAAACTACCAAAGCTATGAAGCTCAAACTTCGTGTGGAGATTCTTTTTAATACGAAGGTTTCCGCTAAGAAGAAGGATTTTGCGAAATTCTACCCCTAGGGAAGTAAATAAGCGATAAACGGTTGTATGGAAGTTCGTCATTTTCGTAGAACGAGTCAGGGTAGGTCGAGACTTACATATGAAGACCACGTGAGCAGATTGCTTAAAAACGGAAAGGTCAAAAGTACTCGGATACCCAGACGTGCGTGTATGAAGCGATTGATGAATCTCGAAGAAGCGAAAGAAGTATGTATGGATCGCAAAGCCTGGCGATCTGTCCTCTCTGACTACCCTTCAGGGATACAGCGTGAAGATTTTCAAAGTTAGAAACATGAATTTATGTACACCCGTTTTTAATTACAAATAAATGCGTACGTGTATCGCTGTTTTGCTAAATTTTACCTATAAGGGGGTGGAAAATTCTTCATTTTCAATCATAGCAACACTGAATTCTTATACCTGATAAATTTTAATAAAGTGGAAAAAGACAATCCGATTCGAGACAGGGATTGAACCTGTGACCTTTGCCTAACCAGGGCAATGTTCTAGCCACCTGAACTACCCGAACCGTATCGAATCAAGTTGAAATTTTCCACCATATTTATATCGTCATTTTAAGAGTATGACCAGAGCCATCTATCGAGCTAATGAACAACTCGATACCAATGAACAGTGTTACAACTATTTTTAAACATTGATGCAATGGACTCCACTCAGTATATTGAAAAAATTTTTAAAGCAATTATTTGCTAAATTTCTCATAAATTTTTATCAAAAATAAAAAAATAACGTGTTAAGGAATTTTAATAAATTCTACCCTTGAGGGGGTTAAACAGAAGTTGTTATAACTGACTCATTGATCACGAAACCTATAAAACTAACAAAGCTACGAAGCCCAAACTTTGCACGGGGATTCTTTTTAACACGTAGGTTACCCCTAAGAATAGATTATTTGAAATTCTACTTCTCAGAAAGTAAATATATTTTCATAATTAGAAACATGAATCTCGTACACCTGTTTTTGGTTACAAATAACTGGGCACGTGTATCGCGGTTTTGTAAAAACAATACCTATAAGGGGGTAAAACTGGGATTGTAATAGCTTAAAATCCAGGAAGCTAACGAAGCTATGAAGTCCAAACTTCCCATGGGGGTTCCTTTTAACACGTAGGTGCCCCCTATGAGAGGGTTTGCGAAATTCTACCCCTAAGGACGTAAATAGGGGATAAACGTTTTTATGGAAGTCAAAGTTAGTAACATGAACTTACATAGCTACACCTGTTTTAGAAGAATCTTCTAAGGCCTGTATTACCAGCAAGTTCTTTGTTCCCACAGGAACTGAAACTACGCGAGTAAACCACACACAGTCTATACATTAAACATGGAAACCTGAAATTTGGTGAATGTATTCTTTAAGTCTTTGGATAACCAATAAAAAAGGGGATTCCCGATATTTCCATGGAAACGAGAACTACGCGGGTGTAACCACACACAGTCTAAACTATCAAACATAGGTACATATCTGAAATTTAGTGAAAGTATTTATTAGGTATCTACCTTTAATCAGCACTAAAAAAGGAATACCCGGTATTCATACGGGAACGGGAACTACGTGGGTAAAACCATACACAACCTAAAATTTGGTGAACGTATTCTTTACGTACCTACGTAAGATGAGCACCAAGAAAGTATTCCCGGTATTCCCACGAGAATGTAATCTTACTAATATTATAAATGTGAAAGTTTGTAAAGATTTCTGTATTATTTGGACGTTTGTTATATAATCACATTATGATGAAAATTGGCATATAGGTAGAACATTTCCGAAAGTTGTTCCTCCAGATCCGCTCACGTCAAGTGGACACAAAAAGGTTTTTTTCGCGGGAATAAGATATTTTCCCGGAATACAAAGTAGGTACCATATGTATTAATTCAGGAAATGTTTGGCACAGGATTTTCAGTTCAAGCAGTTTCGCCCGCGTGTTTATTATTTTGTTTTAAGTAACTCCTCAACAAGTATTCCGATTTCATTAAGTTTTCTGTTGTTAAAAAGCGAATACTTCAGAAGTGGTTTCATAAGAATAGCCTACGCGCCACCCTCTTTAACTTATGTCTCTTTCTTTGTCTGTTTCTCTTATGTGGCGCAAACGAAGTTGCGCGGGTCAGCTAGTCTAATATATTTCTAGATATATTCATATCTTACACATAGGAAACGCCCAAACTACGAAACAAACATTTATGCATCACATACACATTATTTTTACCTCGGGAATCGAACCCGAGACCACCGCGTAAGTCACACAACACTACCGCTTACGGCTGTCGATATTTGTTTTCGTATTTGTTACATCATAACCGATTGGAAGGTTTTTAAACCTCGTCTTGTATATTCGTACGTAGGTTCCAGTAAACGCCCGCAACGATCGTAACACCCAAAGTATCGTTCGGCCTAAGGCTCGTGGTCGTTGCGGGCGATCGTATGACGTCATACATGACGTCACTGTCCGCGACCGCATGACACCGACTTCACCGACAAAATATAGATGGTTCAAAGTGGACTTACAGCGCTCAAGATGTGCGTTCCACTTATAAATTTCGACCACAATGCTCGCGATTCGTTGACGTTAGTGGAACGGCAATTTTAGCGGTCGCGATCGTTGTGGGCTTTAGTGGAACGCACTCAATGATTCCACTTGTAAACTTTTAGTGAAATATAAGATTTTTTAACTAATCTAATGGTCACGAATATATATAACTACTCACGCTGATATCTTCCTGGCAGACAAGCCATTATTTTGTTACATAAGACCAAAGACAATAATTATATTTTCGTTTTCAGGTCGTATGACCGAGAATTGGCGGCTTGGCCCTAATTGAACGGCCAGCATAGAACTTATGAAAGATATTATAGGCCATAGAATAGTTTTAATACATATCTGATAAATTTTGCATTGCAATCGCCACTGTTAAAATTGAAACTTACAGTTATAGAACGTTTTGTAGTGCAATGTCATCCATTTAGTTTTTTGAAAGAACGATTGATACAAAAGCATGTCCGATCAAACTGATTTCATGTGGACACATTGTGTTTAGCTGGTGGACAGGATAGAATTCTACTAGCACGTACCGCGCCAATGGCCGCTAGTCAGTTGCATTTTTGACAGTCTACTAACATTTTGACAGCCAAAAACAGCGATTCTGGTTCCATTCTACGATTTGTCAATAGTAGACTCGGCCCCGGAAGTTAAGTAAAATTCATGCCAGTCAAGTGATCATCTAAAACACAGATTTAGACAAGTAGCTAACATTTACATTTTAGTGTATATTTACTTGAACTCATTCAAAGTTGTTTTAAGTCAAATTTTGTGTTTTAACAGCATAAACTAGGGGTTTTGTGAACCGTAGACTTCGGAGTAAATTGAGGAAAAAGGCTTATTTCCCCTCCCCTGCCTCCATTCCCCCCTTAGCTAAAAGTTTTTAGCTATATCAAGGATTGTCCATGCCAAGTTGCATGCAAATTCGATGAAAAACGCGACCTGTAGACTGAATGGACGGACGAACGGTCGGACATGATAGCATTTTCCCATACCAGTGGAATTAAAACGGACATTTTCGTCAGCTCGCTTCGCTCGCTTCCTCAGTCAATAAATAAGTATTGTGGGACACTTTTTACACGACTCCACCTACCTCAAACTAAGCTATAAGCTTGTGTTATGGGATTTAGACAACTGATAGACATACTTATATATTTCTACATACATACATAATATTCATGGGAAACACCCAAACTACGAATGAGATTGCATTTCATTTCAGTTGCTCCTAATAGTCAATAAATGTCGACCCCAGGCTCCAAATTCAGGTATACGCAAAGATGAAGAAGAAGAATGTGCAATAAGTAAATCCTAATAGGTATGTATAGGGATTTTGACGCGTAGTAGTATGTCAGTCCCATCATACCCTTACCCACAAAGTGCTGTCTACGAATGCATCACAAACTTCATGAATTCAAACAGAGCACCTGCATTATGGCCGCTAGTTGTCGCTAGATTTTGTAGAAAATGCCTAGCTCATCAATTCAAGACCCTTATCAGACTAAAATATTTATTAAAGTGAACAAAAAAGCAACCGGTTCGAGACTATTGTAAATGTTGCAAGTTTACTCCACACTCCTCGCAAAGGAGAGAGTCTGTTTTCTTCATGAGGAAGGTAATGATTTTAATAATGATACCGATATAAAGCCCACAACTACGTTTAATCACGTTAACAAGTTCCTTTGGGAAACGGGAACTGGAAAACTTAACAAAGTGAGCGGAGCCGCGGCCATCAACTAGTTTTGTAATAAAGGTTACACTAACTGTGACTTGTGAGTCTGACTGTTGAGTAAAGATTGAATTATTTTCAATGATCCTAAAAAATTCTTGCTACGTTGGTTTGGACACGTGCAACCAATGAGTGAGGAACGATTGGCGAAGAATATATATTGTGCGAAATTAGAGGTTAGAGGAGTCAGGGTAGGCCGATACTTACATATTAAGACCACGTGAGCAGATTGCTCAAAAACGGAAAAGTCAAAAGTACTCGGACACCCAGTCGTGCGTGTATGAAGCGATTGATGAATCTTGAAGAAGCGAAAGAAGTATGCATGGATCGCGAAGTCCTCTCTGACTCAGGGATACAGAGTGAAGATAGTAGTTTAATTGAATGAATTCATACCAACCACACTCCTATTGTAAATGATGCAGGTCTACTCCACTCTCCTCGCAAAGGGGAGAGACTGTTGTCTTAATGAGGAAGGTAATGATTTTAATGAAACTTTATAGTAATATGGATTTAAGCTACTTTTAATTCCTTGAACAAGTTCCTTTGAGAAACGGGGACTAGAAAACTTTACAAAGTGACTCGTGACTTCGTGAGTTTAATTGTACTCGAGTTAAGATTGAATTATTAGCAAATGGTTGAGCAGGCGAGATAAATAAATTCGAAGTGGACTGTATTTGCGAGCAAAGACAAAAATGAAATTTACACGCGGTTGTCGACGAAAATGAAATGGAAAACAGGAATGGGTACACTACCTTGCTGCTTCTGCGAGATGCTGAGGTGGAGGCTGCCGGGGACGTCCCTGGACTTGGATCCCTGGTTCCATTGCACAAAAACACTATTTATCCATGGAAAACACAACTATTGCGAAAAATTGATGCGAACGCGCGCGCGGCCATTGCAGTACTACTCAGAGCGTCTCCAGTCCGTTCTCGCTGCCTGTAAGTGGCGTTTTAGATGGCGCGTACTACAGCTGTCTCGCTCTTCTTTTATGCGAGACAAGGTAGGTGCGAAAGAGAAATGGAATAAAGGGAAGCGGGGTGGAAGTGTAGAGAACTAATTAATTAAAAACAAATGGAGATCGGCGATGCGACATAGAAAAAATAACGCGTCTACTTTTGACTCGTATACCGGCGCAACCATTTCCTCCCCGGCTTGAAGGGTTACCATCGAAAAAGGAACAACTAACTATACAGTTGCCACTAAGCTTTAGTTGCTAACTAAACAAAATGCTATCGAACTAAACTAAACTAAACCTAATCGAACAAGCTAAATTTGTTATTGAAGTTACTGTTGATTAGGCAAAGGACAAAGACGAATAACTGGTCGCAAGTACGAACCAGTTGCGCTTTTAACGCGAACTATACGGGTGATCCCATTTGACCCAGGGAAAACTTCTTCTACTACCCCAAGAGGCCAATGTAATGGAGGCATATTTTCAGTTAAAATAACTACGACAGTACCGGCATTAATAGGGTTCGATGGAGTATTCCATTTCTGACGTAACTGTAGCGTATGCAAATAGTCTGTTCTCCAACGCTTACAAAACGATTCAACGAGTTTATCCAATAAGGCATGACGCGAGAGAATATGAAGTCGATCTTCCTCTATTTCAAAGGCGGGTAAGTATTTTAACGGTGTAACATTCAAAAAGTGCGCTGGAGTCAGTGCAAGCGGCTCCGAGGGATCACTAGACAAGGTTCTACAAAGAGGACGCGTATTCATTACTGCCTCGACTTGAGTGAGCACGGTGCTCAGCTCTTCAAACGTAAGCATCTGTTCACCTATAACGCGAAACAGGTGCGACTTTAAGCTTTTATTTAATTCCAAATTTCTAATTTCAGACGAAAAATAAAATCGCTGAAGTTCACGAAGCACGATTAACTCAGCCCTGTTTAAGTCAAAGGCGGTATCATGCTCGTGACGAGAAAGGATTTTCAAAAATCGACAAATAAGAACAACACTACGTAAAAGAATCGACCACGATGAAACACGGCTAACCTAAGTTAAGATAGGCGATTTTTCGAGCGGTGTGGTAGTAACTAAAGAGGTTTTCTTTTCCTCTGGCGGCGTGGACACAGTAGCGGGGTTAAAAGGACTAACAGGCCATTCATCAGGTGGGGCTTTGCACCAGGAAGAGCCATGGAACCACAACGGATGATCCAAAATCTGTGCAGGTGTACCTCCGTACCCGAGACGTGATAAAAGTTTTGCGGCGCCAATTCCGACTGAATTTTTGCCACCCTATTTGCGACAAATGTATCCCAACGATGGGGCGAAGAATAAGTCCAACACAAAGCGACGGTCGAGTCCGAGGATGCGAAAATTCGATCTATATTAATGCGGTTGCGACAACTACTAACAATCGAAATAATGAGCTGGGCTAAAACCAATACAGTGCACAGCTCGAGACAAGCGAGAGAGACTACCTTACTAGGGGCTACTTTAGATTTAGCGCTGAGAAGGTGAAATGAAATGTCATCACCGTTACGAACGTGGAAGTACACAACACCCCCATACGCTTTCTCACTAGCGTCAGCGAAACCTAAAACAGTTACAATACTATCATCGGAGATGCCAACATGGCGCGGTATTCTAATTTGCTCGAGCACAGGAAGCTCGGCTCTAAAGCGGTCCCACAATTTAATGATGTGGTCAGGAGGAGTGTCGTCCCAGTCACAGTTGGACAGCCAAAGTTCTTTTATGAGCAGCTTTGCGTACAAGACGACAGGTGCTACAAATCCCATTAAATCCAATATGCGTGCGACACACACGTGCAGGTTGACGGTGTAGGACAAACCTTCAAACAGGCAAACCGAGAACCTTATGCGTATCATTACTATCAAACTCCTTGACGGTCTATAACGGTTGACGGGCTTGGTAGGGGTGGTGCGCACTAGGTAGCAACAACACACCTACGTACACCTATCAGGTACGGTTGGTAATCCTTGGAGATGTGTAAGTAACACTATCTCAAAGAATCACCGGTGCACCAGCTAGCAGAGCATGTGTATAGGGAGTGAGTATGGACCAACCTGGAGCAGAGAAATACCAGAATTTATAAAAAGAGGGCGCCAGGCATCTCTCCATCAAACGAATGATGCAATTAAAAAAAACTCAAGTCTCTACTTATTAATTATATTTATTTAAACTATACCCATATGTAGACATGAATATACATAAATGGAAGTAAAAAGAAATGGCTTAGTCATGCATAGTGGGATCAATATATATATATGGTCACTTAAAAATAAGTTTATATTTAGTACAAATAAAAATTTAAACCAAAGGATGGAAATGGGCGTGGCCTAAAATGACAAATATTAAAGCAGTTGTCAGATGCCTTAAACATATCTAAATTATATACAGACATACATTTAAACTATCTCTGAGTTTTGTTAACACACAACACCGCTTCCTATCATCATCATCATCATACACTACAACATAACAAGGTAAAAATAAAGTTTCACATTAATATTCATTTGTGATAGATTATATAATATGTGTAACTGGAACGTCACATCGGTAGTCCAGTATATTAAAGTAGTTGAAAGCTACATGTGTAATAGAAAAATGAATATTTAAAGTTAAAAGTTATTCCTTTTAAACTATCAACATCAGTCGGCCTTTACCGGGTTATTATACATAGAAACTAATTAAAGATTACTACTTATCTGGATATAAGGATGGGGAACATGCAAGTCCTTCACATCTCTTCCTATTCTAGAAGTCCAGGTAGTAGGTAACCAGAGTTGAGAAAAACATCCTCTTTGCACATTGTCTCAGCTTACTTTAAGTCTTCTTACAGACATTCACAAGGAGTAACAAAAATGTAGTATGCAGAGAACGTGAAACACGTTAAACTCAATTATTATGTTAAAAATCAAAAAAACCTAAAACATAAACATAAAACCCCTGTAACAACAGAAAAGTTACAGACATTAGTAATTTGTAATAAAAATCACTTTCACCCTCAACATTCTGTTAAGGAATGCAGTCTAAGAGATTATATAGTTGTAACTTACCTTACTTGCGACCAAAATTATTCGAATTACAGAATGAAACACGATGTTTCTTACTGAGACAATTGATACATAAATTACTAGAACGAACAAATTTATAGCGATCGCTAGGAGTGAGTTTATTGAACTCCGAACATTTATAAAGTTATTCCTTTTAAACTATCAACATCAGTTTTATAAAGTTGGTCATGGTGACCTTGACACAAAGAACAATTTTTCGAATGCAACACTTGTGGTCGCGTAGTTGTGGGTTCAAAATTAACAAAAGAGTGCGTGGACTTCGTGGGCTTACTACGATTAGTCGGACTATTTTTCGCTACTCCGTGGTTTAACGAAGTTCGTTGCAAAATTCGAATATGTTGACGAACGAAAGTTTCTAAATCGTCGAACTTAGGTTTTTCATGGCCACGTCTATCCATTTCAAATAAGCGAACGGTTTCGGAATCTAATTTCTTTAAACCGATATACAAAACAAAAAGTCACAGAGGTCATTGACCTTGAGATTCCTTAGGGCGCGAACAGCTGATGCAAAAATATCTAAGAATTTTTCTAAGTCGTGTTCATTACACGATGAGCTATTTTTCAAATTAAATATTTGATCCAAATAAGCGGTTGTTACTAAGCGTTTGTCTTCGTATTTGACCTTCAAAGTATTCAAAATGAAACTATAATTTTCGGCGCAAAGCGTTATTCCGGCGTAAACGGTTTTTGCTTTTCCGGTTAGTTTATTAACTAAGTAATGTAATTTTTCGTGATCCGATAGCGAATTATTATTATGGATCGTATTTTCGAAACTAGCGAAAAACAAAGGCTAATTTTTAATATCGCCATCAAATTCGGGTATTTGTATGGGCGGTAATTTAGGTCGGTCCCGTTTCAGCCAATCAAAACCGGCTGGCCGGGTTTCGAATCGGTGACTACTACAGGCACGGGCGCTTGCAATGACTTAGCGACACGTTTTATGCGACATATTAAATCTTCGAAAGATGATATGGCGTCATGGGATTTAATTTTAATGCAAGCAAGTTAATTTTATCGAGAACATTTTCGAAATCTAAGCGCAAAGTATCTACGGTTTCGATCGAGGATAAAAACAATTCTTTTATTGATTTATCTGCGATCCTCGATGAATAATTACAAATTAATTGCATACGCTTAAAAAGGCTATCCTTCTTAGCGTGTAATAGTTTTAACTGTGGAGCCGGAATCTTTTTCGGAGGCATTGTTAAAACAAAACAACTATAGCTACCTACAGTGCAAAAAACTAACGAACGATCAAAATGGTAGCGGTGGTGAACAGCTAGACGCGGCGCGAACGAGCGTAGGTACTTGCGCGCGCGGGCCCAAGTACCTGCCTGCGCGGTCTACCTATCACTATGCTGTGCAGTCGAAATTACCAAATATTTAGTACCTACCTTTGCGAAAAACAGTAGTTAAGTATGCGTTTATTCCCTAAAGAATATAAACTATTACCTAATCTATGCGTTTAATCCGAATGGAATAAAAACTATAATGATATAGATGAAATAGATGATTTAATTATTAAATATCCATCACAGACTTCGGCAACTCCTGATTCCATGCCATCCAAAGGTGAGACAGCTGTGAAGGACGCAGCTCCGAGAATCGCACCCAAAATTGTTAAGGCTCGCCGTCGGGTTTGATTTTTGGCGTTTGTTTATACTGATGTTACGAGACCAAGTACTTCATAATATCTAATAGATGTACCCTGTTCTTTAGAATATGTTTTGCACTTTAAACAAACTAGGATCAAACTTGTTGCCGGTATCATCATTTTGTTTTTATTTTGTTTTTGTCACTGACTTAAGTGACAGCTAGACAGGACTAGTTTTTATTTATATCCATCTTGGACAGGCTAATGAAACTCAGTTAATACAGCCTTATCATTAGTACCTATAAGATTTTTCTGAGTATGGTTATGTCAAATCGTTTGTTATTGTCAATTCCGGATCTAAGTCCTGTGTCCAGTAAAGCAATGGAACCCGTACTGAATTTTTCTATTGTGATTTGGCGTTGGCATCATGAATAGTATTCTCAATAATACTATATTTATAGCTTAGTAATTTACTTGCAGTGTAACTTTTTTTTTTATCTCTTTTTGCATTTGTCTTGAACTACAGATCAGTCTTTTTTTTTTTTGTAATACTGTTAATGTAAGATCTCTTCCACTATACCTGCGAGCTGATGAGTTGTTTAAGATCGCAAAAACCTTATAAAAATAATAAAATATTTTTGTATACGTATTATATTTAGGTATATATATATTTATTTTTCACATATGCAAGATTTACACGATTATAACTCTAGCTTTTACTCTTGTTCATCTGAGTCTGACAGTTTCATTAGTTTGGATAGTGATACCCCAGCTTTAACACTATCCTAAAAACCTCAATATTGTTCATATTAATGCTCAGAGTGTTCCTAGCCATTATTCAGACCTTCTGGCATCTTTTAGTGGTCAGCATCTCGATGCTATACTAATCTCAGAATCTTTTCTCAAACCAAGTCTACCTTCTACTCAATACTCTCTTCCCGGATTCGTACTGATACGCAATGATAGAACTGGAAAAAGGTGTGGAGGTGTCGCTATTTATTTACGAGCGAATATACCGTTCAAGATAATAAGCGCATCTCCTTCTCTTTATTCTTCCTCAGCTGAACATCTTTTCCTAGAAATTTCTGTTCTTCACTCTAAGGTACTTCTTGGTGTTCTTTATAGTCCAGACGAAAATATTAACTACTTTAGTTCTTTTGAAACTATCCTTAACGATACTTTCTGCTCCTCATATAGTCATGTAATAATTATGGGCGACTTCAACACATGTCTTTTAAGAGATGACTATCGCTCACATAAACTGTTATCCCTACTCTCCTCTTTCAATCTTCAGACTTTACCACTTTCTGCAACCCACCATTTTCACAATTGTATTCCCACACTATTAGATCTGGTCATTGTTTCTTCTTCTTTTCATGTCGGTACACATGGTCAAATGACTGCACCGTTCTCTTATCATGATCTAATTTTTCTGTCTTATCGCATTCGCCCTCCTAAGCGTAGGCCACAGTTTCGATTTCTGAGAAATTTCAGGGGCATACATTTGGAGGACTTGCATCGTGATGTAGGGCTCATAGACTGGTCTTCAATATATAATACCGATGATGTCAATACTATGGTCAGTATATTCAGCAGCAAGCTCATCGACCTATACGACTGTCATGCTCCCATCCGCAAAGTCAAAATTCGACATAATTCAGCGCCTTGGCTCACTATCAATATTAAAAATGTAATGGCTTGTAGGGATAAGGCGAAAAGCAGATACAAGCGCAACCCATCGGAATATAACCTGAATCGCTATAAAACCCTTCGGAATCGCTGCAGTAGAATGTGTAGAGATGCCAAAAGACGCCATTACCACGAAAATCTTGAAAATCGTACTGCTTCCGACATCTGGCGTTTTCTTAGATCTGTGGGAATTGGTAGATCCACTGACTGTGTGACACATTTCACAGACTTGTGTGCTTTAAATAAAAGCTTCTCACTCCCACCTCCTACATCACTAACATCAAGTGTTAAACAGAATACATTGCAGTCGCTTTTGAATTTATCGATACCACACATCCCTTCATTTAATCTTAGTCCTGTGTCGGAAGTTGACGTTAAGAATGCTTTACTTTCCATCTCCTCTACAGCTGTGGGCAATGACGGTATAAGCTCTGGGATTATTCTTCCTGTTCTTCCTTCTATCTTAAATGTTCTTACATACATTTTTAATTACTCCTTTTACTCAGCTAATTTCCCAAATTCTTGGAAGTTGGCACATATTATTCCTCTTCCTAAAATTCCAAACCCTACTATGTTATCCCATTTCCGGCCTATATCTATCTTACCATTTCTCTCAAAAGTTCTAGAGCATATTGTTCACAGACAGCTGACCTGCTTTCTAACACGTCATAATTTACTTAGTAATTTTCAATCTGGATTTCGCCCAGGACATAGTACAAGTACAGCACTCCTTAAAGTTACTGATGATATTCGCTGGGCTATGGAGAATAAAGAGCTTACTCTTTTGCTTCTATTAGACTTCAGCAATGTCTTTAATTGCGTAGATTTTGATATTCTTCTGGGTATTTTGAAATCCATCAACTTCTCTGCACCAACTATATCTTGGTTTGACTCTTATCTTCAGGGACGCTCGCAATGTGTTAAGATTGATGATAATTCATCCGAGTGGTGTAGTCTTACAGCGGGCGTACCTCAGGGTGGCGTTCTTTCTCCTTTGCTTTTTTCTATTTTTATCAATACTTTCACTAAATTTATTTCTTCTCACTTCCATCTCTATGCAGACGACCTGCAGCTGTACCGTCATTTTGCGGCAATAGATATTAGGATAGCTATCGATGACATGAACCGCGATTTGGAGCGATTGAATAATTGGGCTAAGGCTTTTGGATTATTAGTTAACCCAACTAAGTCACAGGCTTTAATAATAGGGAGTTGACACTTTCGTGGAGGTATCATTAATTTGTCGGTTACTCCAGTGCTTCTTGATGGTATGCAAATACCTATTGCTGATTCAGCAAAAAATTTAGAAATCTATATGGATTCCAATCTCTCTTGGCGTAAACAAATTGCTGAGGTCAGTAAGAAGGTGAACTTTGCATTTCATACACTGAGAACTCTTCAATGTTTCTGGCCCCTGAAAACTAAAATTTGTTTGGCTCAATCGCTTATACAGCCCATCATTGATTATGCTGACGCTTGCTATCTGGATGCCACCGAGGAGCTCCTTGACAAACTTAAGAGATTGCAAAACCTAAGCATTCGTTTTATTTTTAATCTTAAAAAATATGATCATGTATCTCACTTTCGCAAAGAACTCATTTGGCTCCCAATTCGCCTTCGCAGGAACACTCGGGTACTGTGCCTTTTATTCAACATTCTATACAATCCTTCCTCTCCATCTTACCTGCGGGAGCGATTTTCTTTCGCTCGTTGCCCGGATGAGCCATGCAGGTCTCATCTACGTACCTTACTCAAATTTCAAAATCTTAAAACTGACTTCTATTGCTACTCCTTTTCCGTCCATGCAGTAAGGCTCTGGAACTCACTTCCAGCTGTGATTAGAGACTGCAAATCCATCAACAGTTTTAAACACAAACTCAGACTCTAATATCTTTTCTTACTTTGCAGTTGAATCATTTATCTATTCTTGCTTTTGGCTATTTACTTGTTTATATTTCTTTTCATATTCATATGTTTATTTGATTATGTGTTTATATATATATTTATATGTATATATGGATGTTTATGTATATGTTTTTGTTTATGTATTCTATAATCTTGCAATAATATGTACGTACCTACGTATGTTATATGTCTGATGTCTCTATTGGCCTTCTTACGCAAGTTTTGTTTTGTTACCTACCTTTTGTTATTCTATTTCTACTTACAACTTTCTCTTCTCTTGGGTCTGTTGAAAGAGATTTCTATTTAGAAATAAGCAGACCCTTTGTACTTCTTTTCTTTTACTTTTTCACCGTGTTAGATTGTATGTACAATAAATGAATAAATAAATAAATATAACCTATACCTATGCGTTTATTACCTATGGAATAAAAACTATTGCGTTTTTATTGGCAAACTACTAAAGAGAATGGATCAAAAATCCGGATCGTTAGGACCAGAAGGCAAATTCTCTTAATTAATAAGCATCACAGAGTAAACTGTTATTGAATCTAAACTGAATTATTATGTGAGTGAAAATCGGTATTCTCCTAACCAAAATTACAATAGCATGTTGGTTAGGTTTTAGTTAAATGATAGGTATGATTTCAGTTCAGACTCGTGTCAATCTCGCGAGAAAAACATCATGTTACAGAATAAAACACACAGTGCACCCATCACCCCTTACAAGAAGTATACTTTTTTTGAAGTGAAAACTTCTTTTAGCGCGGTACGCATATTTTTAGAGATAAAATCTCTGGACTCGCGACTATAATCATCATCATCATGTAACGTTGATCCCGGTCATCTACAGGTCTTATTAAATGATATTGTGTAATGAATTAAGACTCTTTCAGAGTAGAATTTTTTATTCATCATCATCATCATTAACGTCGATCCCGGTCAATTTTTGAAGTGAAAACTTCTTTTAGCGCGGATCTATGCTTATTTTTAGATGAGATGAAACCTCTGGACTCGCGACTATAATTATCATCATCATCTAACGTTGCTCCCGGTCATCTACAGGTCTAATTAAATAATATTGTGTAATCAATTAAGACTCTTTAAGAGTAGAATTTTTTATTCATCATCATTATTAACGTCGATCCCGGTAAATTTTTGAAGTGAAAACTTCTTTTAGCGCGGTACCTATGCATATTTTTAGATGAGATAAAACCTCTGGACTCGCGACTATAATCATCATCATCATCTAACGTTGATCCCGGTCATCTAAAGGTCTTATTAAATAATATTGTGTAATCAATTAGGACTCTGTCAGTGTAGAATTTTTTTTCATCATCATCATCTTTAACGTCGATCCCGGTGAATATTTAAAGTGAAAGCCTCGTTTAGCGCGGTACGCAATTTTTTAAATGAGATAAAATCTCTGGACTCGCTACACCGTTACGATACGCAGCTATAGTGTGTGCATTATGCATGTACATATAGCACACCGCAAATTCATTCACACAAATTCCATGAAGTATACTTCATCTAAGCATCACCCAGAGACAATTAATAAAGAATTTCATTACCACCATCGTAAATATCCGCTCATATTTAACACGAATTGCGTTTTAACCGAACAAAAACAGGTTTTCCGCAGTATTCCGTCGATCTACTGTCGATATACATTCAAACTCATATAAATGTCAAATTTGACACATAAATTATGACGAGAATACCAAATATATTTCATTCAGAATTGTGTCTCAAATAATAGCAGAATACTGATTTTGTCATTTTCAACTTTCAGTCTCAATTCGATTTAATCAACTTACAGGTAATGTTAGATGCATAAAACTTGGTTACGAGAATGCGTTTTTTAAGATTTGGGAGTCTGAGCTTAGATCGGAACTTAACTTTGACCGTGCTTTTATTACGAGAATTGGCCTTCTGAAAATGGTTGAGCCGGCGAGATAAATAAATTCGAAGTGGACTGTATTTGCGGGGAAAGACAAAAATGAAATTTACACGCGGTTGTCGACGAAAAAGAAATGGAAAACAGGAATGGGCACACTACCTTGCTGCTTCTGCGAGATGCTGAGGTGGAGGCTGCCGGGACGTCCCTGGACTTGGATCCCTGGTTTCATTGCACAAAAACACTATTTATCCATGGAAAACACAACTATTGCGAAAGGTTGATGCGAACGCGCGCGTGGCCATTGCAGTACTACCCAGAGCGTCTCCAGTCCGTTCTCACTGCCTGTGAGTGGCGTTTTAGATGGCGCGTAATACAGCTGTCTCGCTCTTCTTTTATGCGAGACAAGGTAGGTGCGAAAGAGAAATGGAATAAAGGGAAGCGGGGTGGGAGTGTCGACAACTAATTAATTAAATAACGCGGCTACTTTTGAATTGTATACCGGCGCAACCAGCAAAGAATGATATTGATATCAATTATGATATCGATATTCGATATAGAACATCACTAACTCCCTTCTTGATCTACTGTTGTTGTGTAATCCAGTTGACTTTCCCCACGCACACTAAGACACACATAGCCACGGTGACAGGTAACCCTGGAATCTTAAGCAATATGCCATTTGCTACATTGCAGATTCATTAAATAACTCTTGCTCTACATACATATTATGAACCCACGTTGCACCTGTTTATTCCCTTCGTTTATTACTTTTATAATAATGTATGAAATATGGCCCGATTTGCTGACATTTAAGGTTACTGTTCCGCTCTCCAGGATAGTAGCGTGATGATATATAGCCTATTGCCTGCTTACCGGTAGTTCCTGAGATTAGCGCGTACAACCAAACAAACAAACTCTTCAGTTTTATATATTAATTACCTATAGATTTGGAATACAATATTTTTGCCTCTAATTAATTATTACACAATTTCATCAATTCATCCAATTTCCAAACAAAAATATTTTTACAAATCCGATCAGGTAGTTCCTGAGATTAGCGCGTTCAACAAAACAAACCCTTTAGTTTTATATATTAGTATATATGTATGGTAGATAGAAGTGGAGGAGAAAATGTAGGAAGCCTACCTTATACTTCCCGTCGTTTCGCCCGGATTACACCAGCCGTGGTCACGGGTTGACCTAATAATATATGTCGCGAATAAGACCCGAAATATCATAAATATGAGTGACAATCGCGAAAGTTTAAAAACATTAAAATGTATGTCGCGAGAAGATAATGGGACAGACGCTCGGATGATAATGATAGATGTCTAGTAACGTTCTCATAACCGCAGTATAGTGGATCAGTAATACCACATTTTGTCTGCAATTTGACTTCTCTTATAAATGTTTGTAGTAAAAGTCGCAAATAAGTCGAAACCGTCGCGTATCTAAAGACTCTTGCAGCAACTACATTGCATGAAGAAATCCGGTCATACAAAAGGCTCAATTAGTCGCACACTGTAGGTAAACAGTCCTCGTTCTTGTTAGTCAAGGAGGCCGCGGATTGTAATTCAGATCGTTTTATTCTTATTACTATAATTTATATTATAACTAATAAAATAATATTTATGATCATTTGCACACTATGTTTTCTAGCCTAAATGTAACAATAAAAACTTGTGCTATAGGAACTTTGCTCACGTTGGGTCTACCGTTTTTGGTATATTTTCTCGTCGTTATTCAACTCAAAAATACAATCATGTATATAAATGCTTTTAAAATACGACCCAACAAAACTGTATTTCAAAATTTACCTGTGCATCAATAAAAAATTAGGCAACCAAATTAATAAAAATCTCGCTTAACCGATCCAAGATAATGAGGTCCTGGTAAATTACATCAATAAAAAATTAGATGCTAATATTCTGACTCCTTAGGCGTCGTAAGTAATTTTTATTTGCTCTCTCGATATAAAAAAAAGCGCCGTCACCTCCTTGCCTAACTAATCGTTACGTCAACTTTTGTGCAATTACATCTGCGTATTATCTAAGTTGTCATTGACCCATTTATTTTAGCACAATGTGATACCCACGGCTCCGGTCGTGTCTTGCAATGTACCCTCACCAGTTTCCCACATGAACTAGATCCCAGGATAGAAAGAAGCCTATATCTGCTGTTGAAATTTTTCAAGCCCTCTATAAGGCCTTCAACTTGACTTAACGACTGCCAGGTTACTGGCAACCGGGGCTAACGACGTTTACGCCTTCTGAAGCACAAAAACGCTCGTAAATAGAAATGCCACAAGATGGTCACCCATCCGAAGACCAGCCATAGCGAAAGTTTATAAACACAATTATCTTTTACGAAACACTGTGTTAGCGTACAGTTCCATTAAAATCCATTGAGTAGTTTTTTTTTATATTAGTGGGATATGCGACTCGAATATTGTACTTTTTTAAATTAACAACATGTGTGACATGCCGCACCCCTCTTTGCCGCTGCGGCAGAAAATATTAAATTCGGCATTTTAACATAGCCCTTGGCCCAAATTTAGCTAATGTAAACAAGTTTGAACTGTGAGATCTAGACAAGTGATAAACACGCTTATGTCTAACTAAATACATATATGACGTAAGGGTCACGCCGAGATCTCTGAGGCCCTATCGACCTCACCTGCTAATGGGGCATCTGCTGACAACGAGGCAACGACGCAGGCTGGGAATTATGGGGTTGGGAAGTCAGAAGGCAATCGCAAATAAAAGTTGACCGGTTGCAATTACAGTTATGAAGTAACTTTGAATACACTAAGATGAAGGATTCATAATTGTACATCGGACCCATAGTCAAACTCTGGACTAAATATATGCGGATCAAGCAAGTCAAGCGCGCATTGTTTTGTTTGAACTTAGGTATAAATAACATACCTACCTACATTTATGTATCTTACTGAACAGAACTGAACATATACGACAAAATCATTACTACATAGTATAAAACAAAGTGGCTTCTCCTGTCTGTCCGTATGTATGCTTAGATATTTAAAACTAAGCAACGAATTTTGATAAGGTTTTTTTAATAGATAGAGTGAAAAGAGTAAGGAAGATTTCATGTATAATTTGTTAAGTTTTTGTATACATTGACTAGATTATAAGGATATTTGTTGAGAGTGTCGTAAAAAATAAGCCGTCTGGGAGTTTTCAATGAAAACGCTGCCTAAACCCTTTGAGTTATGACAAAATAATGTATGGTGGAATTGTGTATATATCTACAAAAAGTTCGCGACGGTAAATGTCTCTCTTAAGACATACTTTATCCATTTTGATACTTTAAAAAACCAGCAATTATAAAGCGGCAATTTAATAGTACATTATTGCAAAGGCCGGGAACAATTACAGGTCGAGTATGAGTGTGAAGGCCGAGCCATAGGTTTACTAAAACGAGACAGGCAATTGACATTCTGGCCGAGGCATATTGCTTTTCTCAAAAGAATGCATGGAAATATAACAAAAATATTACATTTAATTAAATTTATATTAAAAGTTACATTAGCTATATTGGGCAATTACCTAATAGAAGAAGAAAATATTTTTGATTTTCCTTCAGTGAATTATTCGCAGCAAAATGGAAAATCTAAAAAAAAATTGTATATGTCGACCCCCCCGAACAATAAATAAGTCGGTAATGTGCTATTATGGACTTTTTATTGTTATGCGAAATTTGGCATCTATGGGTCGGGACACATGTCTGTAATTTTTTTCAATATTTTCCTACTGGTATTAACGAAGATATTTGCAATTACCAGTTTATTAGTCAGTTTATTGTCAGTGTTCAACTGCTGACGCCAAATATGATCATACCGCCCATCATATACTTTGGGAGTGTAGCATTTGGCTAAATTAGCGATATAATATTCTTAATTGTTTACAAGTAACGTAGGGAGTAGTTTACTATGCGGATCTCATGGCATCGAGGGTAAATTTTCGTGCTTTTAAACGTTTCTGCCATACATATTACTGGAATCAAACATAGCTCACATAGGACCCGTAATATACTATTACCGTGGTGCTTCCATTATATAGGATTTACACCTAGTTGCTTTCCAGGTCTCCCGCTTTGCAAAGGAGGGAATAGGCATTACGTTCTTTTCTTACTTCCTCACATTATCTTCTGATTAATTTCGTTGCGGGTTCCAAGACATGCTAACTTCTCCTGGGACTTCACCGAGATCGAGCTCGGTGTAACTTTTCTGGTGTTTTGGTCATTGCTGTAGATCCTGGATTTTTTTTTTTCAATTGGGACTAATCCCACCCACATTCCGGAGTCACAGAAAAATTTATAGTGATTGCCGGTAAACGCCTATGTGATATTTATTTCGTATTAAATGTATAGAACATAAATCGGTAATAGAAAGTAACAAACATTGTTAGGTAGAAAATCATTAACATGATATTTGTAAGATGCACGTCACTTCAACTATTTTCCTCCAGCACCTCATTTCCAGTGCTTCTATTTTCTTTTCCTCAATTTCTTGCAGCGTTCAGGACTCGGTAGCGTACAAAAACATGGGGAATACCTGTATCTGGATAAGTCGAATATCTTCAAGTGCTGCTGTGTAAACAATCCTAATGGTAACCTGCTATGCTAAGAACTCGTGATGAAAGAACAATGGCACTCGAATACCATTCGACCTGCTGAATAAGCAATATTAAGAGGTGCAGTTTCCGAATCAGGGACTAATGCCAACTTTAAAATTATCCAGAAATCTAGACTGTTCTTCGTAGCATGATGATTTGAAAAGCTATCGGAGTCGATGAAGACTCTATCGATTATATCAAGTTAAACCTTTTCATGTACAAAGTATATTTGTCACCAAACATGAAACCCTAATTTCAGCTTTCACACAGTCATATCCATCTAAAGGTTGCCTGGTAGAGATTGCTGCTTGCAATAAGGCCGCCCATTGTATTTGATATATTTGAAAATAACTTATCTTTATGATTTTTTCTTGGTGTACAATAAAGCATATATTATTATTATTAAACCGCATACTCTTCACCGAAGAGATTCCCAGCCAATGAAGGCTGAGTATTATTACTCCAGTCTTCAAATGGAAAGCGGTCGGTGTAGAAATGAGGTAGCTACCGTGGCATGAAGATTTAGTGAAGATTATTAACCTCCGTATCTAGCAAAAGTGTACTCTCTTGGAGTATCAATATGGGTTTCACCCTGGTAATAAAACTACGTATCCTGTTTTTGTTCTAAGGATTCTATCATTAGAACAAAAACAGGACCCGTGTTCTCATTACTAGAGAAATACAGGACAAAGAGACAAACAATAATACTCGTACAGGAAGAAGAGTCTGCACTTTCTGTTTGTGGACGTAAATAATGCCTTCGACTGTGTTCTAAGAACGATGATCTGGTGGGCACTGATGTCCAAAGGTTCTAGGCGCTTGCACCACTATTCTGTGGTTCTGATCGCTTTGGCGCGCGGCTTTTACACTCTTTCCCACACGGACGGAGTACACCAGAGCACAGAACATTCCACTTAGTCCATTTCTATTTAAGAGATTCAAATATGCAGCATCCATGGCTTACTATGAATTCTAACGATACAGCGCTGGCGGACGCGGACGAGGGCAGTTTGGTGCAACATGTGATAACGTGGAAACCACCACTCTTAAGCATAAGAGTGGTGGTTTTAAACTTAAGTAATACTTGGCGTTAAACTCTACAGATTTAACCTCTATAGACTCCATCTGGTCTGGCATGGACCAGGTGAAATACCTGGGTTCTGTATTTCACACGTCACGTCACGCATTGCTACCTCATGGGCTAAGTGGCGGTTGAGAGCTGATGTCATTTGGAACCCTAGAATGTCAGTGAGGTTGGAGGGACAGGTCTAATAAAGCATCATTAGGCATTGCCATGCCAGTGGGGTGTAATCATTATTGAAGCAACACAAGCAGGAGCTGCGAATTACGGAATGAAAATGCTGGGGAGTATGTGCGGAATCATGTGGCTGGACTGCGTAAGAACTATCTCATCCGCAGTCTTCATGTCCGTAACAATGTAGATAGGTCAAAATTTTGGCCATGCCGTCTTCTCCGTGCCCCGGTAAGAGGGGAACACCCAAAATGGCTTGATATCGTAAGGATTGTATGTGTGAAATTCACCCATATATCTTAGGGTCTAGCCTTAGGGGCTATAGAGCAATTTTGCTGGCATAGCTCTCGCTCCGACTTCTTCCTCGTATAGATTAAATTATGTGACTGTTTTTCTTAATTTGTTATGCAGGTTATGTTTAAAATATGTGTAATATTTACTGAATATTGTTTTGTGCAATAAAAATGATTAATCTATTTATTTTGAATTATTTTATTAAAAATACCTTAGTTTATTATACTCAAATGATTATTGGGATTAAATGGTTACTGAAAAATGTTGTTGTCATATTTCCGGAAACAACTTTGTAATTTACGTGTACAGTATTTTTTTGCCCTTTAATATTACTACAATGACTTGGTTATGATATATTATGATCACTTGTTGCTATACAAAATAACGTTATAAAAGTCCGCAGTATATTAGTACGTATCAACACTCTTCAAAAAATTACCACAATAATCCGGTAAGTTACTATTACAGGACAATAGAACTTTTTTTTAAACTGTAAGATCTTTCTTCTCAAATGTAGCTTATTAGAAGCATAGTTTGAAACTGATAGCTAAATACTATTTAAAAAAAAATAGCTTTCATTTCATGTATCAATGATGTCAACACTCCCACTGGTTGGAAAGTAATTTACCAAAAACAGTAAATCATTTTTCCTGTAAAATTTGCTTTTTGCGATTACCGACCAAGAGGGGTCGATGTGACTGCCGCGCTGAGCTCTAGGGTTCGATTCCCTGGTCAGCACAAATTTTTGTGTGATCCATACAAGTTTTTTTTCGGAGTTTGGGTGTTTCCTATGTATAATATTGTATGTATTTAGAAGTATTTAAGTTTCTTTATCAGTTGTCTAGATCCCATAGCATAAACTTATAGCTTAGTTTGGGCTAGACTGTGCTGTGTTAAAAAGTGTCCCAGAATATGACTGCCTCGGTGGCGCAGTGGCAGTGTATGCGACTGCCGCGATTGAGGTCCCGGGTTCGATTCCCGGGTCAGAAAAAATATTTGTGTGATCCACAAATGATTGTTTCGAAGTTTGGGTGTTTCCTAAGTATAATAAGTATGTATTTAGAAATATATGAGTATGTATATAAGTTGTCTATAGATTCCATAACACAAGCTTTTATTTAGCTTACTTTGGGCTAGACGGTGCTGCGTAAAAAAATGACCCACAATATTTATTTATTATTTATAGCACGTTGACACAACTTTTATGTCCCAGAATTCACACACATCAAACAAGATAAATGCACCAACGGAGCACGCCCTTTTCTAGCTTTACGCTGATACTTTCATTCAAACCTGCCATATTGCGTATCACTTCGTTACGTATTCGGTCAGCCACAGTAACGCCGTACAATTTTCGAAGTGATCGCATCTCCACAGCATTCAATTTACTTTCATGCATCTGCTGACATACCCAGGTTTCGCTACCGTAAAGCAAAGTTGGCACTAGCATTGCGTTATGAATCGCTAGTAGTGCTTCTTTTACGATGTTTTGTCGATTTACTAATTGGCACAAAGCACCGTTAACTGTGTCTGGCAGCTATAGGCCGTTCTACATCCGAATCACATCTTCCATCCGCTACATACACAATTTCATTCACTTGCTCTAGTCTTTCCTGGTTTACCCTAATCTCGCATTTGGTTCTTACGTCATCTCTTTCAAATTCTAGAACCTTAGTTTTACTTGCATTCAAGCGAAGACCCTTACTTTCACACTCATCTTTCATATTAGTGACTAATGCCTGAAGGTCAGCTTCTGATGAGGCCATGAGCACTGCATCATCAGCGTACAGCAAACAGATTACTTTAAAGTCACCCACATTCACACCTATATCACACCTATATCACAATCTTTTTAAACTTCTGCAGGCAACTGTCCAGATACACCATGAACAGCCAGGCGGACATGACACAACCCTGTTTGACGCCTGTACAGACATCAAAAACAAAATCTTATCCCCCCCCTACTCGCACGCAAGCCTTACAGTCCCTATAAAGCGACTGTATTGCCCGCAGTAGCGAGCTTCCTCACCATATCTGGGCAGCAAATCCCACAGAGTTTCTCTCACAACGTTATCAAATGCTTTCTCCAGATCCACAAAAGCGCAGAAAACCTTCTGGCTAATAGCCAGTAACTTCTCCGCGACCATGCGGAGAGAAAACACTTGATCCATGCAACCTCTTCCACGTCGGAATCCGCATTGAGCCTCCCATAAATACCTTTCAGACTTTTCTTGCATAAATAACCTTTGTTATAAATAACCTTTGCATAAACCTTACTAGCTAAGCTGACCAAGCTGATCGTCCTGTACCAGGAGCAGTTTAGGCGCGAGCCTTTCCTTTTATAAATAGGTACTACAACTGCTATTCGCCAGTCATCTGGGACCTCACCCGTCCGCCAGCACAAGTTGCATAACAGACATAGTGACATATCTATCATGCTTCTCTTTGACTTAAATCTCCTCGTATACATATGAATTTGTTTGTGGTTGAACATTGTGTTCGCCACAAACAAATCCTTTTCCTTACAAAATGCCAGTATAAGCTTGCCAGCGTCGTTCACCCTTTTATCCCCATACTTCCCGAGTACCGACTCAAAACCATCGCGAGCGGTACCCACCCATCCATTCAAGTCTCTACATACTATAAGTCTTTCATTTCATTCTATCACATTTAGAGCTTCTCTCATATTCTCCCAGAAGTCCTCTAGGTCACTCGCGTTCGACGAAGATACGGCGCGTAAGCAGCTACCAGGAAAATTTTCGTCAAACGAAGTTTTAGACGGATCCAGAGGATTCTAGAACCTACCAGTTTCTACCGCTTGGTCTCTGTCAAGCACACTACATCTAACTTTCTCTCATTTATATGAAATGAAATTAAATGAAATATCTTTATTCATGTAGGTCACAAAGTAACACTTATGAACGTCAAGATTTTTGCTTCTACATTTATTGCCAGATTCGCAAAGGAATAGGTAGAGCCTGAGGAAGATCCCGGCAATATAACTCAGGGCCACTCTTTTTTAACCGCCAGTTATTACATTAGTTTGATGATGAAATGATGTTTGACCAATAATATAGTAATGAATGTATTCAAAACAAAACAAAATCAATGTTATGTTCAAAATCATATCAAAATTAGAGCTATTCTAGTTGCCAGTTCTAAGGGCAGCCTACACTTTAAGAAGAATCTAGCAAGAAAGTAATGGATGCTCTTTTAAAATGTCTGTGTGGCTTACAACATTAAAATTACACATACATTGTTCCTTTAGATTTATGTGAGAACAGTCGACGAAACTTAGTTTGCCTTAAATTTAAATAATATTATTTGTAATAATTGCTATAACAGTTATGAGCTGACCAGTCCCAACAGACGGCACCCGTTCACGGGTATGACGTATATATCAGCCATCGGCCTACTCAACCGTATTATAGGAAATAAGGCGACCCGATACATACGCCACCACTGCCAGGACACTTAGGCGAGCATGACATACCCAAAAACTGCACAGCAACTATCATGTCAATTTCAAAATAATAAATAAGTCTACTTGGTGCTCACACAATAACAAACTCAAATTACATATTTGTATATTAGTTATTACCGGAACCAAACGCAGCCAATTTAGAAACCTTTAGTTGTCTGACGTTTCAAATTATTCACACTGTAGAAATGTAAAAATACAACATATACAAATGCAGATTCAAGACAAGTACAAAATAACACAAGATTCATTCGAATCGTAAATAGCTCGAGCGAAGAGCAAGCAACTCATTTCCATTTATTTTTATCATTTAAATTATCTGTAATTCTGTAATAAACCCTTTTCAAGAGGTCCGTCTTAATTTCCGCCTTAAATTTATGTAACGGCAGGTTCATAAATGTCTAAAGGAATTTTTTTATATAGGCGTACGAGTCATGAACTCTTTGTAAACGATGATGCGTCCCAATTAATTTATGCTTATTTCTAGTATTTATCGAATGTATGTCACTGTGTCTATTGTATAAATGTATGTTCTGTTTAACTAACATGATATTTGCAAATATATACTGTGATGCAACCGTTAAAAATGCCAATTTCTTTAAATTTCTCTCTAAGAGACACTCTAGCACTCAAATCAAATATATATTGCACGTATAGCTCTCTTATGGATTTCAAAAATTACTTGTATATCAGCTTCTTTGCCCCACAGCAAAATGCCGTAAGACATGACACTATGAAATTTTTCCCACGGCAAAGGGAGCTGAGTTTACCTGCAAGACACGTTATTTGGGCGTTCCACTGCAGTTTGCTATCTAATGTGATCCCCAAAAATACCGTTGATTCTACAAGATTAAGGGTATCACCGTTCAATGTTATATTTGTACCGCAATTCCTTGATATTAGGCATGCTGAATCTGATACATTTTGTCTTCTTAGCGTTTAGTAGCAAATTATTGGTCGTAAACCAATCTAAAACTTGGGCAAGTGAACTATTTACGCCGTTAAAATCAGTAAGCGTGCGATCAACTTTAAAAATAAGTGACGTATCATCAGCAAATAGAACAATGTCGCACAAGTTCTGTGTATAGAATGGCAGATCGTTAATATAAATTAAAAATAGAAACGGACCTAGAATTGATCCCTGCGGTACGCCCATAGCTACAGATGCTCCAGAGGAGCTAATTCCATTGACATCAACATGTTGTATTCGATCGTTTAGATAGGAGGCAACAAGGTCCAGTGCAGAGTGTTTGATACCATAGTAAAATAGTTTTCGCAATAGTGTTTTGTGGTCAACACAATCAAATGCTTTGAAGAGATCGCAAAATACACCAATAGCATCTTGTCTATTGTCCCAGGCGCTATATATATGATTTAGAAGTGTCACACCTGCATGAATGGTAGAACGGTCCCTTGTGAACCCATACTGCTCTTTATGTAATAGCATATTTGAATTAAAATGAGCTTGTAAATGTTGCAATATAATTTTTTCAAAAATTTTGCTTATGGCAGGTAATATTGAAATTGGTCTGAAATTACCAGGGTCGGTTTTGGATCTAGATTTAAATAGAGGTATTACTTTACTGTGTTTCATTAAATCCGGAAACACTTCTTTATCAACACACTTATTAAATATTTCAGCTAGATGTGGTGATATATTAACAATGACTGTATCAATTTTACAGAAAAACCCCACAAGTCAGCTGTTTTTTTTTTTAATTAAGTGACTTGAATACTTTAATGATATCGTTGGGGTTTACATATTTAAAGCAAAATAAGACACTACACTGATCCACGCTGCCCCCAAGCATACGTTGAGCTTTTATTGGACAAGAATTTAAGGAGCTAGTTGTTTTCGCAGGTATGTCTATAAAATAGTTGTTAAAAGTTTGTGCTACATCTAATTTATTATTAATCACTTTGCTATTCATAATTAGCTCAATGTTATTATCACGAGGTAGTGATCGACCGGTTTCAGTTTTGATTACATTCCAAGTCATTTTTACCTTATTTTTTGACTGTTTAATTTTATTACTTATATGTAACGACTTGGCAGCAGCAAAGGCCTTTACATTAAATTGTTTAAGTCGATACGCACTCATTGGCCTACATTCAATTTTATTCCCTTTAGAAATGACATTAATAGGAAATACTGCTTTTTGACCAAGATGATCTGATGGAAAGTTACTTAGTATCTCCCTTGTTGTTGATGCACAGTTGCAGAATATATTATCTATACACTTTCCAGAATGTGAGGTGATTCTAGTTGGCTCACAAAATATATTTTAAATATAGGGTAAGCTTAGATTATAGGTATGAAAATCTGAGTGTAAGTATAGCTGTTTCCAAAAAACTTAATATATTTTGATATATATATATATATATATATATATGTACAATATTACCTATTCCGATATGTGATGTGTTATGTTTGTTTGGTAGGGATTTTGATATCATGTACCTCTCAAATTTAATGTTCCAAATTTTTACACATTAGAGTTCTGTATTCCAACAATATTAGATTTTACTGTTAAGGTTTATTTCACAATATTTGTTAGTTTTTATGAAGTTTTTAGGATCACCAATAACAGTTTATTCTACGTTCACTTTATTTTTCACAACGGTTAAAATTTTCAAATTGTATGGTTGATCTCTAATTCACAAATAACTTCGTAGTCGCCTTGTGCTTGTTTATAAATAGTATTTCAGTTATTTTTCAGTGTGTTTAATTTCACTTTTAACACTTTTTACCGTATATTACTTTAATATTTATAATTTACAAAATTAAAATATGCAGAGGCACTGTTTACGTTACGGCAGCAGTGTTGCCAATCAACTCATTCATCATAACATCATATCATAAATCATCTTTCATCATCATAAATCATAACATCCATCAACTCATTCATCTAATCTGCCATTCCTCCCCTAACATTCCAAGCAGCTACTCTGCACTCCGTCCTCCACTTCCCGCCGCCTCGGGCCGTGCGTGTAGGATGGCGGTCTCCTACGCCGCTCTGGCACACACTTTTCGCACCAGCGGGGACAAACTGGTGCGCGTCGCCTCGGGGGCGCGCTCTAACATTGTTCGCCCTGGTGGCACTCTCGCTCACTCACTGTAAGTATATTATTTTCAAAAATAATATAGGTACTTACAGTAAGCGTCCACTGAACTATATCTGTGCCACTGAAGAAGAATGGTAAAAGAGATCCAATCAAAGAGTATCTAATAACCCCAGCACGCCGTTTCATACAATATTGCTGGAGCGGTGTAATGTTCTAAATTCAAAAAAACACTCCAGCAATGAAATTCATTTTCCCTGTCCGTCAATGCAATATTACGCGTATTCTTTTTTCGAAATAATGACAGTATTTCCATGCATGTTTGAGAAAAAACTATTTACACAAATACGATATTAATCCTTATCAATTTTAATACGATAGTTGGCTTTTCATGAAGATTATTTTGTCCCTTTACACCTTGCAAATCAAATGAAAATCTTAGGCATTTTTTTCAATTTTATCTTTAGGCAAATTTCGTGTTACCATAATTCGACCAGGCCGTACTGTACTGGAAAGCGGAAAAGTAATCAACTAATTTGAAAAATGTGCATACATTATTGTGAAATTTATAAACGACGGGATTAAATGCCACGGGGTTCGCAGTAGGTCACAGGTGAAGCTGGGCGGGTCAGCTATTTATCAAATAAAATAAAAAAAATAAATATCCATCACGCCTTATCCCCGAAGGGGTGGCAGAGGCATATTATATGCCCACTTTTCACCATGTGGATTCCTGTCCCACGTAATAGGTGGTGAGCCCATTGCCGTGTTGAAATAGACAGACGCAGGTTGTGGCTACCTGCTGTTGAAATTTTCAAGCCGCCCATAAGGCCTTCAACCAGGCTTAACGACTGCCATTTTACTGGCAACCGGGACCAACGGCTTAACGTGCCTTCCGAAGCACGGAAACGCTCGCAAATGTAAATACCACAAAGTGGTCACCCATCCGAGGACCAGCCATTGTGAAAGTTGCGTAACTCAGTGATCGTTTACAGAACACTGAGACCGCGGGGCCACGAGCTATTTATCAATATTATAAAATAATATTATTCGATTCAGTACCTTTACTATTAACTAAAGTGTGTATTTTGTAAATTTATTACGTGAAACAAATGCACGGAGTAGAGAATAAAATTATTTCTGTCCTCCGTGGACAAATGCAACTGGAACAATGTGTGTTGTATGGTTCTGCTTAAGCCATTGGCGAACAGAGCGTGATATAAATGAGTAAACTATTCGATAAGGGCGAAACAAGGAAATAACATTTCGTAAATTAGTGGGCGTCGTTCCCATGTGTTGACCCATATCATTAAAGCAGATAAATGTTGCAAAGTAAACAATACTCTGTTTATAATGTTGATTGATGGCAATTGATAGAACTTGTCACACATCTTAAATGATTATTTATTTATATATCATTCACGCCTTTATTCCCTATTTAATGGGTATCAAAAGCACTTTATACACCCACATTTCAACTTTTGCCGTGTTGAAATGACTGACTTAAGAGAAATTGTGCACAAATTAAAAGCTGAGGGGTATCATCAATGGTGAAAATAACTTACTGGATTTTATTTCACTTTGACTTTCGAGCGACTCAAATATAATTAGAATCTTCTGATGATCTGTGAACAAAGCTGTGGGCTACATTATTATTAACTAACGGTATTACTTCGATTAATATACCACAGTGTAGCTGTTTGTTATACCTTCATATCAAAATAAAAAAAATATTCATCGCAGGTTGTAGTGACCTGCTGTTGAAAGTTTTCATACAGCTCTGCCTTCAACTAGCCATCACGACTGCCATGTTACTGGCAGCCGAAGCACGAAAGCGCTTGTAAATATATACCACAAAGCAATCACGCATCCATGATCGTTAACAGAACACAGAGTTAGTGGGGCTTCAACTTAAATGACAACACTTGTAATAATTCTCAATTTTTACTTTTTGATCAAACCGTTCAGCAAATAATGAAGAATAGTACAAGTGTTATCATTGAAGATGTAAACAATAGTAGTCTTTAGGGTTCCGCAGAAAGACTTGTGGTTTTGCTATCTTCGTCCGTCTTTTAGGTATTTCACTTTAATCGATTTAGTGGTAACAACGTGGTTTAAGGACAAACACACAAATAATGATACTTTCGGATTTAGAATGGATTATTAGACGGAACAAGTTTACAAGTAGGTATACAAGTATTAATCGATCGACTAAAACAATGTTCTTTTGTAAAAGCCTATTAAAATACATATAGGATTCTGAATATCATTTTATTTTAAATACGCCACTCACGCAAATGCCTTGTTATAACTATTGCACTATAGTTTTTGACAGGCGCTTAGTGAACGAATTATTTTGTGAATTTTTTATCTATATATTTATCTATCTTCACGCTGTATCCATTACGGGGTAGTCAGGAAGGATAGATTGCCAGACTTCACGTTCCATGCATGCTACTTTTGCTTCCTGTCGATTCATTAATCACTTCATACATGCAATCTGGGTATCCGAGTACTTTTAACTTTTCCGGTTTTGAGCAATCTGCTCACGTGATATACAAATAAAGTCTCGGTCTACCCTGACTTCTTCTACCCTCTACTTTCGCATAGAATATATTCTTCTGCAATCGTTTCTTACACATTCGTTGGACGTGTCCAAACCAAAGGGGCACGCTCTTTTCCAGCTTAACGCTGACACTTTCATTCAAACCTACCATATCGTGTATCACTTCGTTACGTATTCGGTTGAATTTATTGCATTATCTACAAAACCTACATTCTTTGAAATAAATTCAATCTACTATTTTTTGAGTGTATTTAGGTGAGAGATGATTACGCCTACTTGACGCCTTAATACTTTTGCTCACGCAGAAACATTGTGACTTAATTTTTGATAGGCGCTTTAGTATTCCCACTGTCTCCGAGCTCGTTTTCAAAATTGTGGATAATTGGGAATTTTTGTGTTTGTTATTTATTTATTTCTTTAAAAACTTTTTGCATAATTTTGTTCAAAGGTAGTCTTAATGCCTTAGGCATTTTCTTCCAGTCAACCTTAGGGTGATGCAGAGTTCGGTAGGTAAAGGAAGGTGCTTAAAGTTGATGTTGTTATCTATACCCGAATTTAAAATCGAGGACAATTGGACATAACAAGTGTCATCTGCCCCCGTAATTCTAAATTCCAATCAAAATTATGGATGACTACATACACCTACACCATATCGGTAATAATACTGACATAGGGTGATTTGGTTGTTTAATATATACGCATGTATATTAGTATAACGTTAGGGTCATACACATACATACACACACACACATATATATACATACACACTTATTGTCACGTATTTATCCCCGAAGGGGTAGGCAGAGGCATACTATACGCCCACAATTCACCGTATGCATTTTAGTCCCACGTAACAGGTGGTGAGGCCATTGCCGTGTTGAAATGGACAGGCGCTGGCTGTGGTGAGCTGCTGTTGAAATTTTTCAAGCTGCTCATAAGGCCTTCAACCAGGTTTAACGACTGCCATTTTATTTGCAACCTGGACCAACGGCTTAACGTTTTTTTTTATATATGTACACAAATAAGAGGTTCCTATTTGTCATCGTGGCTCTGGAAAATTCGTCGGTTCTCTTGAGATGCCCCTCCAAATGGCTATCTGAGTACGCGAGACCGAACGAATGACACGGTCGGTGTTGGTAAACCTGGAAAAATGGTACAATTTTACATTACCTTTGGCAAATTATTGTCACAACACCTGTGATTTTTCACTCGAAGTCATGATTGTTTCATACAAGAGTAATCCAGTGAATATTATTTAGCTAAGACTTGGTATTCCTGCCGAGGCCACGCTTTTGAGTTTATTAAAACAATGCGAATCGTAGAAGAAAGGGTTTTTAATTCTGAAAAAGACATATATGTTAGTTAAGGATTTAAGCTAGTCAAAATGGCTGTCTGTTACAAAATCTAATAAACTTCACTTGATAGAAAAACATCCCAAAGTTGCCCCCTTCCGAAATGTTTTTTCAATGCCAAATCTAAACTACAGATAATATTAATGAATTTTTTATACACAACTATAGCTACTAAATATATATAGACATAATGGCTTACTTTGACTATATACAGTGATTTTTATAGAACAAATGTTTAAATAATACCAGATTCGCGACGCTGAGGCCTGATCAGTCGCGCGCTGGCGTTTACTGAGGTAGGACCTGTGTTAGGCTTTTTCGTTGCGCTCCCCTTGCTATTTTTTCGCAATGGTACAGTATATTTATGAGAGCAGTATGCATTCCATCATCATCCGAGCGTCTGTCCCAGTTGCATCTCGCGACGCCCGGAGTTAGCTTTATATAGTGTATATATATGAGAGCGAGAGTTAGATACGGCAATGGATTCATCACCCGTTACGAGGGACAGGAATATACATGGTGAAAAGTGGGAATATATAACAATATGCCTCTGCCACCCTTTCGGGGATAAGGTGTGATAGATAAATAAAATATATAGGAGTTTTAATATAAAATAAAGTACCTACACTTCACAGAAGCGTTAGAATTATCCCTGTAAGTAGTATAAAATCGAACCCGGTACCCACCGGTTAGAAGACAGTTATATAACCAAATGAGCCAGTGGGCCGGTCAATGTATGTTTACCTATAAACAAATTTGATCAATAGATTCTGAAGCTTAAACATACCGACTGCCGCTGGCTGAAGTAATCAGTGCAGTTGTTATATTTAAGCTTCGCTTCGCACAAATTATTAAAATTGTATACAAGACCTTTGTTTTATGTTATCAGTGTTAATTATTTAAGTATATTTATAAATTTATTAGCCACGACTTTATCCCCGAAGGTGTGGCAGAGGCATATTGTGGTGAGCCCAATGCCTGTGTTCAAATGGACAGGCTCAGATTGTAGCAACTCGCTGTTGTAATTTTTAAGTCGCTCAAAAGTTATTCACTTGTCTTAACGAGTGTCGATTGCAACGTTAACGTGTCCTTCGAAGCACGAAAACGCTGGTAAATGAAAATGCTACAAAGCGGTCATACATCCAAAATCTGAGAGAGTTTCTTAAACCTGTGATCTTTTACAGAAACCGAGTAATTAGGGCTTCGAGCGCTTTTTATATATGTTTTTACTTTATGTTAGTAGCCTTAAACAATGTACGACATTTCATGTAACTAATAATTAATTAATTAATAATAATATAGCAATTATTACAAATAATATAATTTAAATTTAAGGCAAACTAAGTTTAGTCGACTGTTTTCACATAAATCCAAAGGAACAATGTAAGTGTTATTTTAATGTTGTAAGCCATACCTACATTTTAAAAGAGCATCCATTGACTTTCTTGCTAGATTCTTCTTCTTAAAGTGTAGGCTGCCCTTAGATCTGGCAACTAGAATAGCTCTAATTTTGATATGATTTTAAACACAACATTGATTTTGTTTTTGGGTTTTGTATAAATTCATTACTATATAATTGGTCAAACATCATGTAACTCAAACCAATGTAATTACTGGCGGTTAGAAAAGAGTGGCCATGAATTTATTGCCAGGTTCTTCCTCAGCCTCTACCTATTGCTTTGCGAATCTGGCAGTAAATGTAAATGTAGAAGCAATAATCTTGACGTTCATAAGTGTTACATTGTGACCTACATGAATAAAGATTTTTCACTCATTCATTCAATTAATAATCCGAACATTTTAACGCGAAGGTTTTTTGCACTTTAGTGGATCTGGAGAAAGCATTTGATAAAGTTGTGAGAGAAACTCTGTGGTACTCGTCCGTGTGGCCTGGCTGGCCGTCTACACCATATCCGGGCAGAATATGGTGTGGACGGCCAGCTGCTGCTGGCGATACAGTCTCTTTATACGGACTGTAAAGCTTGCGTGCGACCAAGGGGGAGGTTCACCTGGCGCCTTTTTTTGACTTCTGTTCGGGCGTCAAACGGGCCGTCGACGGTCCACCTGGCTTTTCATAGTGTATCTGGATAGTTGTGTAAAAGTGTGGCTGCAAAAGTTAAAAGATTATGATCTGCTGTAAAATTGGAAATTTTAGAGTACATAGTCTATTGTACGCTCATGATGCGGTAGTGATGGTCTCATCAGAAGCCGACCTTCAGGCATTAGTCACTAATATAAAAGTAAAGGTCTTCGCTGCATGTTAAACTAAGAATCGGGTATTTGAAAAAGAAAAAGTAAGAACTAAAAGCAACATTTGGGTAAACCGGCAACGTTTAGAGCAATTGAATGAAATTGTGTACTTAAGGAGAATGTTTAGCGCGGACGGAAGATATGTTCTGAAGAACAACGGTGACTAGCTGCCGAAGACAGAAATATAACATTATGATTTTTTGACATTAATATTATTTAAAAAAAAAGAGTATAATGAGTACGGGACATTTTATTTGGTACTTGTACATAACGCCTAAATTTGTTATTAAATATATCATCATAAACTCCTACTAATATTATAAACGCGAAAGTTTGTAAGTATGGATGTTTGTTACTTGCACGTAAAACTACTGAATGGAATTTAAATAAACTTTACCTTTTTTTTCTGTGTTCTGTTATCTGCAATCAGTTCTACTATAAGCAGATTGTGTAAGGGTAATTAGGTGAGTAAGTGTGCTTTCCAGTGGGCACATCTCCTCGTTTATTTCCAATGGGCTCAGTCGTCACTGATTATGACGATAACCTCGATGCGTTAGTTGTGATTGTGATTGGGGTGATGTCGCAGTAGCCGGTGATAGCCTAGCAAACTGTTTTTAATTTCGTCCTTTACCATTACTATATATTATATATAATAGCTTATCTATCAGAATAACACATAGGCTACTTTTTATCCCGGGAACAAGTTCCTTTTGAAAACGGGAACGGAAAATCTTCATCACGCGGGCGGAGCCGCGGGCGTCAACTAGTATATCATAGACTTAAAATAAAATCCACCACAATAACAGAGATGTTCCATTTCAATTGCTACTGCCAATCATTTTTACTGTGGCGTGCCAGCAGAAAATACATCGTCGATCTATCTTGGCGGGGGCTGAGGAAGCGTTTTGGTACCGGCCCTTAATCAGTATTAACCTTGAATTGATGAAATTATCGTGATAACATACAATTGATCGTTGCGGACGCACACAGCTGTGGCCATTATTACCTATCGCGTTTATTTCATTCATATGCAATAAGTTATCAGGTCCGATAATGACAGGTAAACCAGTAATGTAAACCTTTGTTTTTCATAAGTACTTCAGTTCGGTAGCGCCTCTAAGCAACCGGTACAAACTGGCAGACAGAAGAAATGTTATTCTTTTTATGTTATATCATTACCGTAAAATACTTTCATATGCATTTAGAGTAAACTTGTTAATTTTTAATTACAAACAGACACTTTTTTGTCTATAGGTATAGATAAATGCTTAACAGCTGACAAGTGTACTTTATTTTATATACTACTCGGGACTTCACGCGAAACAATTTTGTACTTACATTCACCGACGTTTCGAGCGCGTTGCAGCGCCCGTGGTCGCGGCTGGACTACTACTACACGGGCGCTGCAACGCGCTCGAAACGTCGGTGAATGTAAGTACAAAATTGTTTCGCGTGAAGTCCCGAGTAGTATATAAAATATGAGTATAAACCGCGAAAGTTTAAAAATAACACAAGTGTACTTTATGACTATATATTTTTATGTAATATATTTTTTTATATATTTTAGACAACTTGTCAAACGTATAAATTACCATTAACTAAAGTTAAAATAAAAAAAATATTGTTCGCGTTACTTTTTACAAAATATTTAAGGTTTTTATTTTTAGAATATTGCGTGATTGATGACTTATGTGTGTGCTAAGGATCTCATCTTAGCCAATTAGTAAGATAATAATTTCTACTGTTACGATTAGCAATTTATCTACGTACCCACTATACTGTAATAATATAAAGCTGAACAGTTTGTTTGTTTGTTTTTTGTTTGGTTGAACGCGATAATCTCAGAAACTGCTGTTCGGATTTGAATACTTCTTTTTGCGTTAGATAGGCCATTTATCGAGGAAGGCTTATATCATCACGCTACTTCCCTGGAGAGCGGATAAGTAATCATAAATGTCGACAAATCGGGCAAATTTTAATTAATGTACAATTTATAAGTGACGTGATAAAATAGGTGCGAAGGGAGTTCGAAGTATGTCACGGGCGAAGCCGAGGGGGTCACCTAGTAATACATATAGCTACGCTTTCAAATGCTTTCATCTGACTCTCAACTTAGGAACTAAGAATACTGAGTCTCTGAATAATAAGAAATCTCTCTGAGAAGTAGCACAGCACCAATATCAAAATTATTCTCATGAAAATATTACAATACATACCGCACATTTTAAAAGAAATTTTTACAACCTTTTTACCACCCTTTTACTACCTTTTTACCACCCTTTTACAACCTTTTTACCACCCTTTTACCACTACCTGCTGCTGACTTCCATAGATTTTGCTGTCGAGTTGTGACTTGTGCTAATTGCTAAATAATAAAAACAAAAAAAAAAGCCTATGACTCTGAGCCTCATACATGGTTGTTGAGGGTGCTAGAGTTGTATAAAGTTGATACAACTCTATGCACCTTCTCGAAGGCATGTATGGGGCAATGGAGAACGGCTCTTGTTTATTCAGGATGTCGTCAGGTTCTTGAGAATGGAGAACCTGTAAAGATAGAGAGGGGTCCCTTGTGGTTTTGTCTAGCGCAGAATCCTCTCAGTACTTTACTGGAGAATTCAGGGCTGGGGTATCAGTTTCGGAGAGGAGGTCAAGTTGTGTCGCACCTTCTTTACATGGATGACTTGAAATTATTTGCCTCCACCGATTCCCACTTGACTGAGTTACTAAAGGTCACTGAAACGATCAAAATGGAGTTTGGTGTAGATAAATGTGCTGTCATGCATGTTAAAAAAGGGGCGGATTGTGGAATCTGAAGCAGTACAACTTTTAGACTTCACAAAACTTAGGTCCCTTACCGCGACTGAAACCTATAAATATCTTGGTATGTCGCAGGCATTGGGTATTACTGAGACTGACATGAAACGATCGTTGCAGGATCGCTTCTTAGGTCGTCTGAAAAAAGTACTCAAAAGTATTTTATCAGGCGGCAACAGGGTGCGCGCTATCAACGGGTGGGCCATGCCAGTCTTAGTATACTCCTTCGGCATACTTAGATGGACTCAAACTGAGTTAGATGCCCTGGATAGGAAAGTCCGTTCGTTATTGACCACATTTCGGATGCATCACCCACGTTCATAATAATAATAATAAATCTTTATTCATTTAGGTCACAAAGTAACACTTATGAACGTCAAGAATATTGCTTCTACATTTACATTTACTGCCAGATTCGCAAAGCAATACGTAGAGCCTGAGGAAGAACCTGGCAATAAAACTCATGGCCACTCTTTTCTAAACGCCAGTAATTACATTAGTTTGATTAACATGATATTTGACCAATTATATAGCAATGAATTTATACAAACAAAAAAACAAAATCAATGTTGTGTTTAAATCATATCAAAATTAGAGCGATTATAGTTGCCGGTTCCAAGGGCAGCCTACCCTTGAAGAAGAAGAATCTGGCAAGAAAGTCAATGGATGCCATTTTAAAATGTAGGAATGGCTTACAACATTAAAATTACACTTACATTGTTCCTTTGGATTTATGTGAGAACAGTCGACTAAACTTAAGTTTACTTTCAATATAAATAAGATTATTTGTAATCATTGCTATAACAGCTATGAGCTGACCAGTCCCAACAGACGGCACCCGTTCACGGGTATGACGCATTATATCAGCCATCGCCCTACTCAACCGTATTATAAGGAATAAGGCGACCCGATACATACGCCACCACTGCCAGGACACTTAGGCGAGCATGACATACTCAAAAACTGCACAGCAACTATCATGTCAATTTCAAAGAAATAAATAAGTCTACATGGTGCTTACACAATAACAAACTCAAATTACATTGTATACCGGGACTAAACGCAGCCAATTTAGAAACCTTTAGTTGTCAGACGTTTCAAATTATTAATACTGTAGAGATGTAAAAATACAATCCATAATGAGGTTGTATATCCCACAGAAGTGTAGAGGTCGCAGCTTTTTAAACGTCAAAGCTTTGCATAACCGTGAGATATACAACCTTAGAGACTATTTTCTACATACTGACGTGGGTATGCATAAGGATGTGGTATCAGTAGATAACGAACTGAATCCTCTCGTTCTTGCCAAAGAGAACAGGAGTAAACCAGTAATACTAAGTACTGATGATCGCAAGGAGATATGGCACAGTAAAGAGCTGCATGGACGATTCTAATGGGCCTTACATGGGCCCGAAGTTTGTTTTATTAGCTTCTACTTCCTGGCTACGGTTCGGTGATCTATTTGGAGAAACCGAGCAATTACCGATGAAGTTGTTATAACAAATAACTATCGGAAATTTATTCGAAGAGACGGTACGGTTTACATATGTCGGGCATGTCACCTACCTGGTGAATGTCTTAGACATATCATTTTTGGTTGTTCTCGTCTTGCCGACGGCGAGTATTTGCATAGAGACAACCAAGTGGCCAGGATTGTCCATCGGCAACTTGCACTATATAACCTTGTCGATTCAGAGGTACCGTATTATAGGTATGTGCTCGACCCAGGTCCAGAAAATACCCACATTGTACTGGGGCCGATCTATTATTACTGTAGGTAGCCAATAAGCCTGATTTAGTGATAATAGATCGTTCAGAGCGCCTCGCATTCACTCGCTCTCACAACCATACCACATGACGAGAATCTCGTTAAAGCAGAAAAGGACAAACAAATCAAATATTTGGACATTGCTCACGAGGTTGTCGACATGTGGAATGTGGATTTAGAAATTATTGTTCCGGTAGTCGTATCGGCACATGGTCTGATTGCCAAGAGCCTCGACCAACATCTCAAGAGGCTCACGTTAGGCAGTTGGGTCAAGGGCTTGATGCAAAAGGCGGTTCGCCAGGCTTCGCGATCGATGCATACTTTTTTCGCTTCCTACAGATTCATTGATCGCTCCATAGGAATATAAAAAAGAAAACCTAATCAATATAAATAGAAAATATAAATAGATAGAATAAAATGACAATATTATTCATAGAATTTTAAATTTTTCATGTGATTGCTCAGTTTTTTCTTTACCTTAACTATTCATCTTTGAATTCATTTCCAGCGTATACGTTTTTCAAAAAGGACACACCAGTACGTATACTGATGTGTCCCTTTTGAAAAACGTATACTTGTACCGGTTACTTAAGTATTACTAGTTACACCTTACATCGATATTTTAAGGTCATCATATCACTGCATCTCACGGGTGGCGTCAGTTAGACGAACTCAAGATATAACGATATATTCCTGTCAGTATTTACATCAGTATGTATGGTAGATCTGGAAAATACATTGATTTTTCATGCTGTCTGTCAGACGCTAGGAGTGTAGGCGTGAAGACGTAGACCAGTAACAAACAGAAGTACAAAATAAAATGTTTATTAATAGATATCTCAGTACATCACTTGCTAATAAATATATCGCGAAACTTGAGTCAAATTGTACAAGCGTAGTTAAAATCATTTAACATCGTATTTAATCAATTTAATACCATATCTTTTTTGTGAAACATAGGTACATGAAGAACTTATTTATTTATTTTTAACGCTCATATCAAAGGTTAATTTATCTAGCAACACTATGTGTGTTACAATTTTTGTTATAGAATTAAGAAAGAAAGATAAAAAAATAAAATATATTAAGTAATTTTGATTTGTTAAAGAGAGCATAGGCATTAATACAGTAGGTAAGTATACATTTACACAGCGACAAAATAATAGATTGACGGTCGTTCTCCTAAGGTGCGTGATCTGTTACCTACACCACATTGCCAGTGTTAACGTTTATCACAGACGTTGGTGTTAATCCAATCGACGCTTGAGAGTAGATTTTATGAGGCAAAATCTAACATCAAGCGTTGATTGTATATTGAGAAACGTTCTGGAATATGGACCTTAATCCTGTTGTATTAGATGATTTATTTATTCGATGTTCCATGTGTTCGATAGTACCTATACTCTTTAATGTTATCATATCGCTATTGTTACCTTATCGGTGGATCTATTTCAATAATAAAATCAATTTAACAATTGTTACATTGATGTTATTATGAATGTATGTTTCATATTATTACGAAGCGCTCGTGGCCCCGCGGTCTCAGTGTTCTGTAAACGATCACTGAGTTACGCAACTTTCACTATGGCTGGTCCTCGGATGGGTGACCAATTTGTGGCATTTACATTTGCGACGTTTCCGTGCTTCAGAAGGCACGTTAAGCCGTTGGTCCCGGTTGCCAGTAAAATGGCAGTCGTTAAGCCTGGTTGAATGCCTTATGGGCGGCATAAAAATTTCAACAGCAGGTAGCCACAACCTGCGTCTGTCTATTTCAACACGGCAATGGGCTCACCACCTATTACGTGGGACAGGTAAATCCACACGGTGAAAAGTGGGCATATAATATGCCTCTGCCACCCCTTCGGGGATAAGGCGTGATGGATATTTATTTATTTATTATTTATATTATTAATATAGATTTTGATGAAACACACATGTAAGTGAAGGTTGAGATATAAATTGTTAAATTGATGTTATTATTGAAATAGATCCACCGATAAGTTAACCATAGTGATATGATACTCATTCTAATTCATTATATTAGAAGGAATAATATTTTTTATCATTCATTTTTTCTACGTTTCTAAACTCCAAACCATCTTAGCGATCTTTACTTTATTTGGTAATTACATTTGCTTTCATGTCACAGCATTTTATAATTGTTTACTTAAGTTTCGCCTTACAATAAACCATTTGTCTTACAATTCGCCAACCCACACCCTCCACTCCGATTGGTTCCACACAATATAGAGGAGTATTGAGAAAGATGCTGACGTAAAAATATTACGCAGCGTAACTTGAGCAATGTTTTTATTTATAGAAAAGATTCGCTTTATAACATTATATAAGCGAATCTTTTTAAATTTATAAAGTTACACAACATTCACACGATTTAATGGCAAATGACAAGGTCAAACTGAAAGGTCATTAACAGTTCGAGTTTCATTAATCATACATACATACATACTGTCACGCCTTTTATCCCCGAAGGGGTAGGCACATTTCACCGTATGCATTTTTGTCCCACGTAACAGGTAGTGAGCCGTGTTGAAATGGACAGGAGAAGGCTGCGGCGACCTGCTGTTGAAATTTTTCAAGCTGCCCATAAGGACTTCAACCAGGCTTAACGACTGCCATTTTACTGGCAACCGAAACCAATGGTTTAACGTGCGTTCTGAAGCACGGAAACAAGCATAAATCAATCAATTATTTTTTATATAATCCAATTATAATAAGCTTAAGATGCTGAACTAAAAATATCTGCTTATTAATAAGGTTCCTAGGTCACCGATCAGTTTATGTAAGTAAGCCCCTGTGTTACTGAAGCTTTAAATGTATGGCAAACCAAACCCAGAAATATCTCTGTTGATATTTATGATGAGCCCAGCAACAGGGAAGCGATAAGACTTCGAATTATAAAGCTTGAAAATTTTTACCTTCTTGACATGTTTTAGTCGTTGAGATATAAATTGTTAAATTGATGTTATTATTGAAATAGATCCACCGATAAGTTAACCATAGTGATATGATACTCATTCTAATTCATTATATTAGAAGGAATAATATTTTTTATCATTCATTTTTTCTACGTTTCTAAACTCCAAACCATCTTAGCGATCTTTACTTTATTTGGTAATTACATTTGCTTTCATGTCACAGCATTTTATAATTGTTTACTTAAGTTTCGCCTTACAATAAACCATTTGTCTTACAATTCGCCAACCCACACCCTCCACTCCGATTGGTTCCACACAATATAGAGGAGTATTGAGAAAGATGCTGACGTAAAAATATTACGCAGCGTAACTTGAGCAATGTTTTTATTTATAGAAAAGATTCGCTTTATAACATTATATAAGCGAATCTTTTTAAATTTATAAAGTTACACAACATTCACACGATTTAATGGCAAATGACAAGGTCAAACTGAAAGGTCATTAACAGTTCGAGTTTCATTAATCATACATACATACATACTGTCACGCCTTTTATCCCCGAAGGGGTAGGCACATTTCACCGTATGCATTTTTGTCCCACGTAACAGGTAGTGAGCCGTGTTGAAATGGACAGGAGAAGGCTGCGGCGACCTGCTGTTGAAATTTTTCAAGCTGCCCATAAGGACTTCAACCAGGCTTAACGACTGCCATTTTACTGGCAACCGAAACCAATGGTTTAACGTGCGTTCTGAAGCACGGAAACAAGCATAAATCAATCAATTATTTTTTATATAATCCAATTATAATAAGCTTAAGATGCTGAACTAAAAATATCTGCTTATTAATAAGGTTCCTAGGTCACCGATCAGTTTATGTAAGTAAGCCCCTGTGTTACTGAAGCTTTAAATGTATGGCAAACCAAACCCAGAAATATCTCTGTTGATATTTATGATGAGCCCAGCAACAGGGAAGCGATAAGACTTCGAATTATAAAGCTTGAAAATTTTTACCTTCTTGACATGTTTTAGTCGTTTTCCACCAGCTAGACTAGTTTAGTACATTGTTTCTATATCTAAATATCGAGATTTTTCTAAGCTTATTTATACTTGTCCTCCATTAAGAGGTATGGATATATAGTATCGCTAGATAAGGGATAATCTACCGCAAAAATAATAAAAATATTTGTAATTTATCTTTTGTAAATGTGACTACATAATCAAGTTGACCGCCAATCCTATACATAAACTCAACGATGTGAAAATTGATAAACCACACCAAGTACAGGGCCATCTATGACGTGCAAATCATGAACACGTTTTATGTTATATTTATCAGTACTATTATTAATATTCATAAATACCTGATCCTTTTTACAATAGATACTATTTATTATCTAATCATGAGTATCAATTTTGTGTTCAGTAACAGCCATTTGATCGATAACGTGTTTTAAGATTATTTTTTTTACTGTCTAGCGAATTACGCACGTCTTGTATACAACTATTCGTTTGTGTATAAATACATTTTGTACTATTAGTAATTCGCTATGCGTGGGCGATCGCCAATTTTTGTTAATGTTATCAGTATTTCTTGTTCAGACGTTTAACAGACTTTCAGTGGGTCTCACCTAAGTATTGTTAGATATGTGATTTTTGTTCGTGTTAAACATTTCTAGTTCAATATCATTGTGATGTTAACCTAGTTTTAGTATTTCGTGACATATAGCGATAGGCTTTGTTTGTGTTCCTCTTAATTTTATCAGAAACCGTGTTAGTTTTTTGTACAAAATGATTAGAACTAATTTATGATATACGCATGTGAATAAATTGACTTTGGATTTTCACATATCGTAATGGATACCTCACGAAAAATGTCTGTTAGTAAGAAGAGCAGATTTTCACCGTTTTATAAACAGGTAACTGCTTTTTCTTACGATTTTAAGTTATTTAGGTTATGAGCCTGAAAACTATTCATATTTATATTTAATGAAAGAGAGCTTTTCTACTATATATAAGTCGTAAAATTTAATTATAATTAGAAAAAATAAATGAAAGATTTTTTTTTTAGAATGAATGTCTGTCGGTCTGTTTGTGTTTGATATCTCACCAGGTGAATAAAACTGAGTCCTCCCGCCATTCTCAGGCACTAGATCAGTCTTGCTCGCAAAGAGATACTGTAGCGTCCCACTTGCTCCCGCCGGAGACCATTGCTCTCAACATGGTTTCCAGTGTGATCCACACCCAGACCCGCGACGAGGTCTCGGCGCTGCAGTGGTCACGCCTAGCACTCCGGTAGTGCAGGTCGTTGCAGTCCTCGCAGTGCTGGCACTCTGGTGTTTGCTACATCCAGTCTGTATCTTAAGCATGTTGTTGAAGAAATAAAAAGATATTATATCTCTCTGTCTCATCCATTTACGCTGTTAAATGAGGTTGGTAAAGCAACCATTGTACTGTTTAGTTCTATGTACAACTTGTCAACAAGGTATTTTTTTGAACTTGATTGATATTCATCGAGTTTTTCATTTTCCACTCAAAGCTTAGGTTGTTTGTCATTACTGGATGACGAATTGAAAAGACTCGCAGTTGTTTGAGGACCAGGTTTAAGGAACTCAGTAGTAAATCGATGCTAAGATAAAGAGTAGCCTAGACCTGATCGACAACTAGTCTGTTTTCCATAAATGATGAAGGCACGTTAGTGGATCCCTGTAATGATTTTCGCTGGCCCCTCGTGAACTCATCAGCTGAGATCTTAATAATGATCAATGTAAAAGGTACTACTGAAAATTTAAATAAGGCTTTCTTCGAGGAGTTATATGGGCGATGTTCAGGCCCTTTAAGGAGCAACTCGTACCCTCGTACTCACATTCTTGTATGGTGTAAAACGGTTTAAGCGTAACGGTGAATTTAACAAATCTAAATATTTACGAAAACGACTCATAAAATAGTGATAAAAATTCCCATACGGTTGATAGTATTCCCAGAAGTCTGGCAGCTGTCATGTTGACAGGCAAGGTTGCGATTGTGTCCAGTCATTATAATCAGTTTTGTCTAATTGTCTAATAATTTTAGTGATAAACAAGAGGTAATCTCTTATTATTATGTGCCCATCACATTTAATTAGCAGTTACACTTTAAAGCAATTATGAATTTTATACTAGCCTGTGACTCTGCCCTTGAGATGCGAACAAAAGTGTTTTTTCGTGGGAATATACTATTTTTCAACAATCTCCAGACCAATAACTACCTATTCTATATTAAAAATAACTTCCATCCAAAAGATCTTAACTACGTAAACTATTCCAAATTCTGTATTTTCTAGTTAGTTGCCTTTCCTAGTTATTTCCTAAACGCACTTAGATTTGGAGTTTTGGTCCGATTTTATTTGATTCCTAAGAGCTGCACAGCGTTTAGTTTTTAATTTCAGGCATTATCGGGGCCCCCACTGAATCCTGTAAACCTGAAGCCTGTAAGTCGTACAGCAGGTGCTTCATTTGGATCCATGTTGGTTCCCTTAGGCTCTGTACCTAACAGTAACAGTATATTAGTGTACATTTATTTGTTTCCTTTTCTTGCAGTGTTTTTAATATTATGACCCTGAGGACCACAGACTATTTTATAAAATAAAAATATACCAGAAGACGTAGAATTACAGATTATCTGTAATATAGTGGTAGAAATTGAATTTAAACATCAATGTTTCTCGAGTTCACCGTTATTTTTTTCGATGTAATACATATATATCGTACAGTGAAAATGATTGAATGAAAATATACAAAATACATCAATATTTTCCACACATCGATTAAGTTGTTAACGAAGTTAAATAACATAAATGAGTAAACCATTACCATAAAAGGGGTCTGTATTTGATTATCGAAAATTTTAATCAGTAGGTACATAAAAATATCGAAATTTTATAAAAATATGAATTACTATAAATTTGACAGGCAAAATGACGTTTATTAGCGAAACATTGAAATTTTTCGATATACAATACACGATGCTTAAAATTTTGTAATAACTCTGAGTTTTAACATGCATATTGAATTTCATATCGACCATCCTTAAAAGCTAGAACTATCATATCCCAGACAGTTTATTTTGAATGAAATACAATGACTAATTGTTATCCCACTCCAGCACAATTGCGTTTCTAACAAAATCGCAGAAAAAATCTTCATAATAAGTAATGAATTCTTATGTTTACCATTACAGTGTTTCGTGACAGCAGGTGTGGGCTGCAATATAATCGGTCATGGCTGCGTCCTCGGGTACCCTGCAATCTTGTTGCCGCAGCTGAAGGAACCTGGTTCAGCGTTTCACCTCAGCTTTACTGAAGCATCCTGGATAGGTCAGTAAGCAATGATTTTTTGCCCTACATACATACATACATATTATCACGCCTTTATCCCCGAAGGGGTAAGGTACTATACGCCCGTATTTCACCGTATGTATTTTTGTCCCACGTAACAGGTGGTGAGCCCAGTGTCGTGTTGAAATGGACAGGCGTTGGCTGTGGCTACCTGCTGTTGAATTTTGTTAAGCCGCCCATTAGGTTTTAACAAGGCTTTAACGACTGCAAATGTTAATGTAATTTTTTGTTCTGAAATTTCATAATAATTGATAAATGGAGAGGAAGGCCAAAGAAACAACTGTGTAAGGAGTGAAATGAATATGAAAGGAGTGAATGATCATATCACGAATAACGGGGATGAAAAGAAGAATAAACAAGAACGAATAGAATGTAGAACGGCGAGTAGCTGCCGGAAACAAAGTTAACGGTGCTTTGTCCCAGTTAGTAAAGCGATAAAGCATCGTAAAAGAAGCACGAATGGCGATTCATAACGCAGTGCTAGTGCCAACTTTGCTTTACGGTAGTGAAACCTGGGTATGTCAGCAGATGCATGAAAGTAAATTGAATGCTGTGGAGATGCGATCACTTCGAAAATTGTGCGGCGTTACCTTGGCCGACCGAATACGTAACGAAGTGATACGCAATATGGCAGGTTTGAATGAAAGTGTCAGCGTTAAGCTGGAAAAAGGCGTGCTCCGTTGGTTTGGACACGTCCAACGAATGAGTGAGGAACTATTGACGAAGAATATATATTGTTCAAAAGTAGAGGGTAGAAGGAGTCAGGGAAGGCCGAGACTTACATATGAAGACCACGTGAGCAGATTGCTCAAAAACGGAAAGGTCAAAAGTACTCGGATACCCAGACGTGCGTGTATGAAGCGATTGATGAATCTCGAAGAAGCGAAAGAAGTATGCATGGATCGCGAAGTCTGGCGATCTGTCCTCTCTGACTACCCCGTCAGGGATACAGCGTGAAGATAGTTAAGTTAAGTTAAAAGAAGAAGACATACTACGCCGACCTTAAGTAAATTGGGACAAGGGCAAGAGGATGACTATTAAAGGTGTCCGTTAAATTCCTTAGGCGAAAGCGAGACAACGTATTGTCAAAATGAGTTACAAAATTAGGAAAAAGAAATCCACAAAATTTTAAAATTATCTTGCAGAAACGTAAAAAAATATTTTTTAAGAAAATAGCGTGTGTCAGCCCTACGCTATTGTGGAGGGTTGACGTACGCTAGCAGCTAAGGAACTCCTCTGTCACATAGGCCTCGGCAATCGAACCAGTTAAAACACAAAAGAACTGCACCGAAATGGATAAAGTCACTGATAAAAACAATGGCAAATAGATAAACATGTCTAACACATATAACATCTCATTGATTGTTGAGACAAGGGGGACAAACGAACGGGCGGGCTAATGAATGCAATAATACCTACTCGTATACTCTTAATGTACGTCAAAAAATCCATATGTACATTGAAAGTGTAGGCTGCGGGGAGCAGGCGCGGGTCCAACCCCTAAAAAAAGGTTGTGGGCACAGCCACCCGAAAATCAACAAACTACAAGTCGATATGAACTTGCTCATTATCGATGTAGTGCATTCCTACACTATAAAAATTTAAAGTGGAAAAAATTTCAGCTTCGTTCTGGACTCGAACCAGCGTTTTTTGATTTAGGGTCTGGTCTTTACAAATTTGGTGAAAATGTCGCAATAGACCGATAAAGTGTGTTATAACATGTCGATAGGGTTGTGGGCATGCCCATCGTGCCCACAATACTGGATCCGCGCTTGGTGGGAGAGTAAGTCAATCGCTTAAAGCTATAACTCCGCCATTTTATTATCTCGTCATAAGATTTGTGCCTACAAGCAGCCTATCACAGAATTCTCTGTCAATGGATAAATTTATGATAACTTTCTTAAAATGTTTTATTAAAGTGAAAAAAGAGAACTTGGTTCGAGACGGGTATTAAACTTTTTACTTTAAAAATGTATCCATAGATTGAGTGAAGTCCATCAAATCTATGTTGTAACACTGTTCATTGGTATCAGAGTTGTTAAGTAGTTAGATATAAATATAAATATTGTGGGACACTTTTCACACAGCGCCATCTATCCCAAAGTAAGCTAATATTAGCTTGTGTTATGGGATCTAGATAACTGATAAACATACTTATATATTTCTAAATACATACATATTATAGATAAATAACACCCAGACACAGAATAAACCATCGTGCTCATCACACAATGTTTTATCTTGGGTGGGAATCGAACCCACGACCTCTTGCGTAGCAGTCGGATGCACTCCCACCGCGCCACAGAGGCAGTCGAGATAGATGGCCCTGGTCATACTCTTAAATAACGATTAAAATATAGTGAAGAATTTCAACTTTTTCGGTACGGTTCGGTTAGTTCAGTTGCTAAAACTTTCTGTCAATGTTGCAGCCTCGATCATGGGAATTACTCAACTCCTAGGCAGTTTCATCTCGCCCCCCATCATGGAACGATATGGACGCAAAATGGCCCACTTCGCTGTCATCATGCCCAACCTGCTTAGTTGGTTCATCCTTACTTTAGCCTTTAATTTCGAGGTAAGAAGTTTTATTAGTCACTAGTTGTCCCGGCGACCATAACACGACCCTACAATTTTTGAAGTTTTGTACACATTCATGTGTACAAAATTTAAAAAATTGTAGTACCTATTATTAATAGTGTAGTATTAATCCTTTCCTAAACTAACTATCTTCACGCTGTATCCCTGACGGGGTAGTCAGAGAGGATAGATCGCCAGGCTTCGCGATCCATGCATACTTCTTTCGCTTCTTCGAGATTCATCAATCGCTTCATACACGCACGTCTGGGTATCCGAGTACTTTTGACCTTTCCGTTTTTGAGCAATCTGCTCACGTGGTCTTCATATGTAAGTGTCGGCCTTCCCTGACTCCTTCTACCCTCTACTTTTGAACAATATATATTCTTCGTCAATCGTTCCTCACTCATTCGTTGGACGTGTCCAAACCAACGGAGCACGCCCTTTTCCAGCTTAACGCTGACACTTTCATTCTAACCTGCCATATTGCGTATCACTTCGTTACGTATTCGGTCGGCCAAGGTAACGCCGCACAATTTTCGAAGTGATCGCATCTCCACAGCATTCAATTTACTTTCATGCATCTGCTGACATACCCAGGTTTCACTACCGTAAAGCAAAGTTGGCACTAGCACTGCGTTATGAATCGCCATTCGTGCTTCTTTTACGATGCTTTGTTTTTTTTGATCCTTTCCTTATCTAACAATAATAAGTACAACAATAATAATTATTCAGTTTGGTGCATGTGGTCTCAAATTGACATTATCAATAGATATAAAGAATTATTTTTATAAATAGAGGATATTGTATGTACATTGGAACTCTTTGCCATCGCCCATGTATCTCTTTCTTATACCCCCGAGTTTTTCACGATGTCGGGCCGTCAATTGAGGGTGTATCATTGACCTTTTCAGCTATGATATTACGTCACTGATAGTCACCATGACTATCCATGAAGTGTGTGCATGTAATAATTTTTGCATATATTAATTTGTGTGATAAGTTTTTTTATATTTCAAATATATTGACATTGATTTTCTGCCTACAATGAGCCCAAGCGCCCATGTGTACTCGTAATGAACTAAGAAACCTCTTTTTATTTCTGAAATACGATATTGAACAAGATCGTTTTACATTCCAATGTCAAACTTGCGCCGCGGCTTTGCCTATTATAATGTAGAGCTATTTTAAATTATCTTTGGTATGTATTATTTAGAATCAGAACAATAATATTATAGATTTAACAGCAATTTTACTTTGTTTTAGATGCTCTTCGCTGCTAGAGTTCTCCAAGGTCTATCAATTGGTATGCTATCTCCTCTACGATCGGTCCTGATTGGCGAGTACACAAGTCCCAAAAATCGTGGTGCTTTTCTTACAACTGTGTCACTAACACAGTCATTTGGGATATTTTTGGTCCATCTCCTAGGATCTTTCTTCAGTTGGGAAATGACAGCATTAATCTGTGTGATTTTTCCATTTATCAGTCTTGTCATGACAATCTATTCACCCGAATCTCCTAGCTGGTTGCTCACTAAAGGAAGACTGGATGATTGTCGAAAAGTATTTCATTGGCTCAGAGGAGAAGTAGAAAATGAGGAACTGGAGGAAATGATACATGCACGTATACTCTACGAAAGAGCTAAGATATCAGAGAGATCTGAAAGTAACGCCAACAAATTCCAGAGCATAATAATAACTATTCGAAAACCTGAATTCTATAAACCCATTGTATTAATGATGCACGCGCATATTTTAGTGAACTTTTCTGGTGGAACTACAATGTCAGCATACGCTCCTCTTATCTTAGCCTCAGTTATGGGAACTGATGCTAATTTGAAGTTTTGGATGCTTTTCCTTGATGCCCAGAGGTTTATCTTCAATGGTTTAGCCGTATTTGCCATAAATAGGTATAAAAGACGCACAATGATGTTTACAACCGTAGGCATCTCACTGTTGTCTCAAATGGCACTAGCTGGTTATTTATTTTTTAAGGAAAAGGGTAGTCTTGCATATGATGCATTCTGGATACCTGTTTTGTTAATAAATTTAAAAGTTTTTGCTGTAGCAGTAGGCACGTTACCGCTTCCTACTGTAATCGGAGGCGAAGTATTTCCACTTGAATATCGAAGTATCGGTGGAACTATTAGCTTGGCGTCATTTTCTGGTACATTTTTCTTAGTTTTAAAGACATTCACAAGTTTAGTTAATGGAATTGGAATGTCCGGAGTTTATTTTGTGTACGGATGTATCATACTGTACGTTATCGTTGTGATGTGGTTCTTACTACCAGAGACAAAAGGTAAAACTCTACAAGAGATTGAAGATGAATTTAGAGGTAAACCTTTAACTCCTGAGGAAAAAGAAGAACGAAAATCATTACACAAGGACCCTATCAAAGATTATAAAAGACGAATGTCAGAATGGAGCGTAAAGTCTGTTCATACATAATTCGCAGTTATCTAACATTACGAAGTTTCTTGGAACCTATCCAATTCCCAGTATTATAAATAAAATGCGGATAGTTTATGTATATTCTTCCTGAGGCGGAAAAAAAACGCCCGTTGTAAACCATCTTAAAAATCGTGAATGAATAAATATTTATTGTTTACATAACACAAATTATAGACCATAACTGTCTATTTCAATTTATGATATTAATTACATTTGATTTACGTATAGAAATTGCATTTTAGTAATCATTGTACATAGCTTTTTATCATAATAGATCCCGGTGTATATTTTATTCGTAAGTTTTTATGTTGTTTTAAAATTCGAACTCTCTCGGAAATACTTATTCTCTCAAATAATGGTGAGATGCCAGGGATAAAACTGGATATACAATATGTTAAGAAACCCCTTTCCGACCCGAAAGGGGCATATAGGCAGTTCAATAACATAACAAAAAAAAACATAACGTAACACATTTAAGAAATTGGATGCTTTCGGACTGTCTATCAATTGTGGATCTATATTGAAATCCCCGCAGATAATGCATTTCTTGTTGAAAAAGTATGTCAGTAATTTGACAAGGTTTATCATAAAGTTGTCTAAATTGTCTTTATATGGACTTCGATAGCAGCAACAAATATATATTCCTGTACTCAAGTCTCTTACACCACATATTTCAAATGCATCTCTTTGATACAATGTTTTGCAAATTAGAACTTCCTCGCATGCCCTCTGCTGAGAGGCCATAATCATAGTCACTCCTCTCTTTTTATTTACACGTGTGTTGTATGATGCAAGCTTGTAATTATCAAAAATATAAAGTGGAGCTTTCAATGGTTTGAGAAAATGTTCGCTAAAGCAAATATAGTCCAAAACCGTAGAAATTTCTCTAACATAGAGGTCAATTTCGTCAGTTTTATTATTTATATAGAGGTCTGATATGAGGGTATATATAATTTATGAATAGTAGGTATATGTTATAATTTTAACGTGGATTAATTTTTCAGTCACGAGCTGGACTCAACCCAGCGTCTTCTGGTTCAACGCACCAGACGCGTTTACCAACTACACCACCGTGACCTGCTCAAAACTGAGGATTTAATCCACCTCTTTACGTCTTAAAGCACTTAGCAAAGTCGGACGGTACGAATGTATAGAATTGCATCTATAATCATTCGATTTGTGATGAGACCTGCCTAAACATAAGAAACAATTTTGCAAAGCAATTAGTATGCAAACTTTTTCTAAATTGATTTTTTTAAGTGGAAAATTTAAATTTAGAAAAAGTTAGCATACTCCTTGCTTTTTAAAATAGTAGGTATATGGTTTATAGATGGTGCACCAACACCAAACACTGTTGTGTTATTAGAATATTCTGATATTGTAATTGAAGTCTAGCCTTAAGATTACTATTTATAACTCAACCTTTAGAAATTATGTTATTAAAAGTGTATGATACTTTTATACTTCTTTGTATGTTTTGGCCTCCAAAAATTTTTTTTATCAATTTTAAAAGGGATAAATGTGCAAAACATTGCTTTTACTGCGTTATGCAATAAAATCGATCTCATAGGTTTTATAACTTTGGTGTACAATAAAGCAATAATATTATATATAAATATTATATTGTTGGGTCGTGTCCACGTAATTCCCACCGAGTCGAACCCTGGATGAGTTTGAAGATTGGCTCACTCGCTCATTGGATCACTGCTATATCCGATTCGACGATCGGAGCACAGATCGTCGAATCGGATATAGCGCCCATGGCATTTCCACCGGAACCGACATGGGCGCTCACTAGATTCAACAAGGAGGCGCTCCTGGAAGCCGCCATCGTTGTGGCCTGGGTCCCGATACCCGAGAGACGTGTCGATGTGGATAAGGAGGCAAAATGGTTTCGGGTAGCACATTTTTTTTAATTTATAAAGTTTCACTGTATATGTGAAATGTGAAGTTGCACTATATACCTACTGATTAACACCCAGATTGTAGAGTTATGCAGAAAGCAGGGAGCCGAGTCTACTATTGACAAGCCTTAGAATAGAACCAGAATCGCTTTTTTTAACTGTCAAAATATTAGTAGACTTTAAAAAATGCAACTGACTAGCGGCCACAGGCGCGGTACGTGTTAGTAGAATTTTGTCGGCTGACCGATAGAAGTCTATTGGAGTACGATTGAAATAGTAGACTACGGAAAACTGTCAAAATTGTACCGGTGGCTTTCTATTGAGCCTCGATATCGATTCTATTTCGACAAGATTAAATAGCAGACTCGGCCCCCTGATTATCAAATTTCATAATAGAAAGGCAAAATTAAATAAATTGTAAGAATAGACATAATTTTACTATTTCTAGTTTTATCAAATGTTGATAAGAGGAATTTACGTAATCCAGAATCTAGCACTATCGAAAATATTACAGTTTTTTTAAGAATTTCTCCTTTTGGCAGTTTTCCAGATCTCTTTCAATTTAATCCTAATAAATTATTTTTGTGTCTATAACGTATGCGTCACACCCCCGTGTACTGCGAATCATCAAATGCCACAGTTGAGTAGGCGTTGGTTCAGAAATTATCGTTCAAAAAATTTTGGACTTTTGCCAACTTCGTGCCACTCCTTCTTACGGAATGACGTTCTGGTAACTATTGACGTAATTGGTAGATCAATCTTTATCATGAAAACGGCATTCAAGACTGAGATGAATTTGAGAGATGTTAAATATACCACCACAAATTTATTTCAGGATAAACACAAAATATTGCTATGCTTTAAGAACGTGTGCAATTTATTCAAGTAATTTTCAAAATAATATAAAAAAACCCCTACGCCAAAAAATACTTTTAGTTTGAGAAACTACCCTTAAAAGTACTATTGAACCCAAATTCAGTATGTCTGCTGTGAGTTTTCGAAGAGCCGGGTTCTCTAGAGATCATTTTGTTGCAGTATCGTACATTACATATTGTCATGCCTTTATCCTCGAAGGGGTAGGCAGAGGCATACTATATGCCTACATTTCACCGTATGCATTTTTGTCCCACGTAAGAGGTGGTTATGCCATTACCGTCTTGAAATGGACAGACGCAGGTTGTGGCGACCTGCTGTTGAAATTTTTCAAGCCGCCCATAAAGCCTTCAACCAGGCTTAACGACTGCCATTTTACTAGCAACCGGGACCAACGGCTTAGCGTGCCTTCCGAAGCACGTAAGCGTTCTCAAATGTAAATTCCACAAAATGGTCACCCGATTATACTGCCACGCATTAAGCACCTTATCGAGTTTATATAAGGGCTGATACTCTTAAACTGCTGGATCGATATTAACCAAATATAGCTAAGAACCACCGCCAGGAAACTGGCTTTGAAATGCAAAAAAAATACGGCTTCAAAATTGGTCCATTCGTTTGAGAGATACGATGGACAGCCAAACACTGACATCGAAGTCAAACTTATGACAGCACTCTTTTTGCGTCGAGGCTTAAAAGCAGACAAGTAACATGTGCTAAATAACTATATGTGCCCCTCGGCATCGCTCGTGACATACTTAACATTCTGAATTCTTCTTCCTCCATCAAGTACCAGTTTATTAAAAAATTAAGTATTTTATAAAAACTAACTAACTATCTTCACGCTGTATCCCTGACGGGGTAGTTAGAGAGGACAGATCGCCAGGCTTCGCGATCCATACATACTTCTTTCGCTTCTTCGAGATTCATCAATCGCTTCATACACGCACGTCTGGGTATCCGAGTGCTTTTGACCTTTCCGTTTTTGAGCAATCTGCTCACGTGGTCTTCATATGTAAGTCTCGGCCTACCCTGACTCCTTCTACCCTCTACTTTTGAACAATATATATTCTTCGTCAATCGTTCCTTACTCATTCGTTGGACGTGTCCAAACCAACGGAGCGCGCCCTTTTCCAGCTTAACGCTGACACTTTCATTCAAACCTGCCATATTGCGTATCACTTCGTTACGTATTCGGTCGGCCAAGGTAACGCCGCACAATTTTCGAAGTGATCGCATCTCCACAGCATTCAATTTACTTTCATGCATCTGCTGACATACCCAGGTTTCACTACCGTAAAGCAAAGTTGGCACTAGCACTGCGTTATGAATCGCCATGCGTGCTTCTTTTACGATGCTTTGTCGCTTTACTAACTGGGACAAAGCACCGTTAACTTTGTTTCCGGCAGCTACTCGCCGTTCTACATCCGAATCACATCTTCCATCCGCGCTAAACATACTTCCTAAATACACAATTTCATTCACTTGCTCTAGACGTTCCTGGTTTACCCTAATCTCGCATTTAGTTCTTACGTGGGGCTTCTTTCTTGAAGCGCTCGTGGCCCCGCGGTCTCAGTGTTCTGTAAACGATCACTGAGTTACGCAACTTTCACTATGGCTGGTCCTCCGATGGGTGACCACTTTGTGGCATTTACATTTGCGAGCGTTTCCGTGCTTCGGAAGGCACGTTAAGCCGTTGGTCCCGGTTGCCAGTAAAATGGCAGTCGTTAAGCCTGGTTGAAGGCCTTATGGGCGGCTTGAAAAAATTCAACAGCAGGTAGCCACTACCTGCGTCTGTCTATTTCAACACGGCAATGGGCTCACCACCCATTACGTGGGACAGGAATCCATACGGTGAAAAGTGGGCATACAATATGCCTCTGCCACCCCTTCGGGGATAAGGCGTGATGGATATTTAATTTTAATTTATTTAGTTCTTACGTCACCTCTTTCAAATACTAGAACCTTAGTTTTACTTGCATTCAAGCGAAGACCCTTACTTTCACACTCCTCTTTCATATTAGTGACTAATGCCTGAAGGTCGGCTTCTGATGAGGCCATGAGCACCGCATCATCAGCGTACAGCAGACAGTTTACTGTAAAGTCACCCAAATTCACACCCATATTAAAATCTTTCAACTTCTGCAGGCAACTGTCCAGATACACTATGAACAGCCAGGCGGACATGACACATCCCTGTATGACGCCTGTACAGACATCAAAAAGAGGTGACACATCCCCCCTACTCGCACGCAAGCCTTACAGTCCCTATAAAGCGACTGTATTGCCCGCAGCAGCGAGCCGTCCACACCATATCCTGGCAGCAAGTCCCACAGCGTTTCTCTCACAACGTTATCAAATGCTTTCTCCAGATCCACAAAAGCGCAGAAAACCTTCTCGCTAACAGCCAAAAACTTTTCCGCGATCATGCGGAGAGAAAACACTTGATCCATGCAACCTCTCTATTTTATAAAAAAATATAATAAAAGCCTTAATGCGTTTTATGCCTGAGGGGCTTTCATTTCTGTTAGACTGACTGTGTAAACATTGAAGAAACTTTGAAGTAAATTTATCTATATTTGTACAGGTAAATAAAATTGAAGTGTCTGTTTGTCATTTAATATTAACAGCCTTTCACTAAATTAATATGATAGTATACATAAAAAAAAAGTCTGTCTATTTGTTTGCTCCGGCTAATCTCCAAAATGGCTTGACCGATTTTAATTGAACTTTCACTGGCATAGAGCTGATCCTGAGGTGTAACTAAGGCTTCATTTTAACGCTGTATTCCCACGGGAATGAGCATCCGCTAGTAGAAAATAAATTACCGTGACTGCATGTGTGTACAGAGATGTTGTTCTAAGATCCTCCTAATAATTCAGGCTTGTAAGCTTCAAACCCGGAACGGTGAGAGAAAAAGATCTGTATAAAATTATGATAAACTTTTAATTTATAGATGTAAAATTTTAATCGTAGCTAACAGCAGGTTTGTGTGTGGTCGTCTTATTTCGTATTCTGCTGCTGTTTCTAAACGCAAACGCACTGGATGACAGGAACAATACAAGGACGAACATTTTGATGAAGTGTTTATGAAGATTCATATTGCAGGCAACTGTCAAAGAGAAAAAAAACGTATACACACATTTGATATATGTTAAACAATTAAACAGAGCTATATTCTATAGGTATTACTATTATACTAGATCGTTCAATAAGTCCCGAGACTAACTTGGAAATGGCGTAAATATTAAAAACTCTTATGATTTTTAAAAAGTACTGGCCTTCAATAAAAATGGAATATTAAAATATTGATTTTGCAGATATTTAAGTGACGCTACGCTTGTAGTTCCGATACAATGGAAAAAAAACGAGTTTCGCGTGTGATGATAAAACATTGTTTTTTAATGGGAAAAAATACCGCTGAAGCACAGCAATGGCTTATAAAATGTTATGCGGGATCAGCTCCCTCTAAGGCAACCATTAGTCGGTGGTATGCCGACTTTAAACGCGGTCGCATGGACACAAATGATGGGAAACGCTCAGGTCGTCCAAATGAAGCAGTGACTCAACAAAATATTAACCAAGTCCTCAAAATCGTAGTGGAAGATCGGAAGATAAAAGCGCGCGAGATAGCCGAGATAGTGAAGATCTGGTAGTGTTTTCACTATTATACATAAAAATTCGGCCATGGAAAAGCTTTTTCCCAAGTGGGTGCCGCGTTTGCTTACAACTGATCAAAAGGAACAACGTATCAATGATTCAGAGCGATTTTTGGCGCTAATGAATCGTAATAAAAAGAATTTTTTACGTCGGTATGTGACAATGGATGAAACATGGATACACCATTTTACTCCGGAACCCAATCGGCCGTCAGCGGAGTGGAGAGTGGCTGGTGAGAGCCGCCCGAAGCGGCCAAAGACTCGGAAATCGGCCGGTAAGGTTATGGCGTCTATATTTTGGGATGCGCATGGAATACTTTACTTCGACTACCTTGAAAAGGGGCAAAATATAAATAGTGACTATTACATGTGCTTATTGGAGCGATTGAAGTACGAAATTGCGGATAAACGGCCTTAAATGAACAAAAAGAAAGTGGTGTTTCACCAGGACAACGCGCCTTGTCACAAGTCTGTGAGAACGATAGCCAAAATTAATGAGTTGGGCTTTGAATAGCTTCCTCATCCCCCTTATTCGCCAGACTTGGCCCCCAGCGATTACTGGCCGTTTGCAGATCTCAAAAAAATACTCCAGGGTAAGATATTTGACTCAAATAGTGAAGTTATCACAGCAACGGAGACTTAGTTTGAAGCCAAAGACAAATCGTTCTACACGCATGGGATAGAAAAGCGTTGGAGGGACTGTATCGCTCTTGGAGGAGACTACGTTGATAAATAAAAAAATAATTTAAAAAAAAACCTTGTTTTAGTACTTAGTCTCGGGACTTATTGAACCACGTGTTAAATAAAATATTGACACAAGAGAATAGCGAATTTTCTCTCAAGGGGTAGGTAGAGGCATATTGTACTCGCACAATTTACTAAATTATTGGATCGCAGTGTAAGCTTTTTCTACAAGTTAACTTCACTACCCTAGTTGAGTTGCCTACCTAGATGCAATGTATACGACGAGGCTTACTTTTTCCAACTCTTTTATCTCCCTATTTATTTCTATGCGGGTTCCAAGACAATATTACTTCTTTATTATAAAATAAACGGTTCTACTCACGTGTAAATTTCGGAATAGCTCGACTAGTTTCTGGCACTGTGCCAGCGCAGCTTCCGACGTAGCTTGACGCTCCTCATGAAGAAGGACCTCCGGTAGGTCCGAAACTAGTCGGGCTATCCCGAAATTTACACATGAGTAAACCCGTTTATTTTGTAATAATGAACAGTGCTCACGAAAGTTATTATTCTAATACTACTTCTACTGATATCGCGACTTTCAGCGTTTAAACTCGGTATCAAATTTCTTTCCGACTCAATGGCTGTGACTGGCGTTTTTAAGTGTGCCGTGTCGAGCGCCCGACCACTGCAAAGCTTCTTAAAGCGACGGAATCGCCGGTCGCTGATGTCAAAAATAAGTAGCTATTCTTCCGTCTAAGTTCATCATGGATCAGAGCATGCTGATCTGATTTATTAATTTAGTTTTTTTTTTCTTTATATTTGGCACGTCTAAATGGCATCGCCCGCCTGATAGTGACCAAAAACAGTGACCTCTCAACCCGCTAGGCTTCGATAGCGACCCTCATTTCGACAGTCCAGAAAAAAGCCTTTTCACGCTTCTCTTAAAGGGCCCAGGATTGTAAGAGGACTTAGTTACTTACCAAATATGTGTATAGACCTGGTCAAGTTCTTCGGGGCTAAAGCCACCTCTCCTGTAAGACTGCTGACTAACGTACAAGGTCACGATGTAGGCGCCCTTTCATGGTTGGAAGTCAGACTACAGTTGCTCCCGACAAAGCAGATTCCCACCCAGGATAAAACTTTGTGTGATGAGCACAATGGTTTATTCTGTGTCTGGGTGTTATTTATCTATAATATGTATGTGTTTAGATTTATATAAGTATGTTTATTAGTTATATGGTTACCATAGAACAAGCTCTGCTTAGTTTGGAATGAGACAGCGTTGTGTGAGTTGTCCCAACGATAACAATAAGCCAAATATTATCGGTTCCCAATTCCGGACTGCAAACCCAGTAGGGATTGGAACTAACTTTGAAGGAGACGCTAAGATAATGTTGAAAAAACTTACCTAAATATCGGGCTATTAACAAAGAATACTTCGCCAGCACTGTATCCGAAGGTAACGTCAGGGCGCCTTATAAACGTAACACATAAGATCTCTTTATTGCAATTGCATCCGCTTGTTGTACAACTCGTTTGTTGTGTAACTTGTATTTAAATTATGCATTACTTGTTATTTAAATTAACTTGTAGTCATCGTTCTATATTGCACTAAATTTGTTTATAAATGTTTTCCATAACAAACCCCCCACTGCCAAACTGTATATAGGGAATTGATGTTAATAACGGTAGGATTTTAAACTCTGTGTGTAAAATGGAATGTTTTCAACAATGTATAGGTATGTAGTTTTGTGGAATATACATACATATTGTCACGCCTTTATGCCCAAAGGGGTAGGCAGAGGCATAGTATACGCCTACATATCAACGTATGCATTTTTGTTCCACGCAACAGCTGTTACGAAGAACAAAAATACACCACCTTGGTGGTGAGCCCATTGCATGTTGAAAATGGACCAGCGCAGGCTGTGGCGACCTGCTGTTGAAATTTTTCAAGCCCATAGGCGTTCTACCAGGTTTAACGACTGCCATTTTACTGGCAATCAGGAACAAACGGCGAACCACGGAAATGTAAATGCCACAAAATGGTCAAAAAATTCTACAGCCGTTCGCCACAACCTGTGCCTGTCGATATCAACGGCGATGGGTTCGCCACAATTACGTGGGACAAAAATGCTACGGAGAAATGTGGGCTATATGCGTCTGCGTATCCCTTCGGGGATAAAAGCTCTGTACATAATCTATACTAATATATAAAGCTGAAGAGTTTGTTTTTTTGGTTGAACGCAATAATCTCAGAAAGTTCTGGTCGGATTTGAAAAAATATTTTTGTGTTGGATAAGTCTATTCATCGAGGAAGGCTTATATTATCATACTACTACCCTGGAAAACAGAGCAGTAATCCTAAATGCCGTTCGACGCGACGGGAGTTCGAAGTAGGTACGAGTATGTCACGGGCGAAGAGGTAGAGTTACATATACTTAGTACGTATTCTAATCTATGCTCATATATGTTTTATCTACTACTCGGGACTTCACGCGAAACAAAATTCTACTTACATTCACCGACGTTTCGAACGCGTTGCAGCGTCCGTCCAGTCCAGCCGCGACCACCGCGAGCACCCGTGTAGTATATAAAACATGAGTATACACCGCGAAAGTTTAAAAATAACTTTATGCTCATATAAAATGAATATCTACATCTTTCTTAGAAACGACTGCAACAGGGATAGCTAGAGAAGGAATGAGTCTACTTCTTATATCATATACTAGCTGTCCCGCCTGGCTTCGCCCGTGACATACTTCGAACCCCATGGCACCCATTTAATCCCGTCGTTTATTAATTTCACAATAATGTATGAAGATTTTCCGAATTCGTTGATTACTTCTTCGCTCTCCAGTACGAATGCCTGGTCGAAATATGTTAATATTATCTACATAAACTGTAATTAGTGATGAAATAATTTATTTGGATTAATAGCATGAGTAAAATAAACGCGTTGAAATGTAGTCCAAAAATATTTAAGATTTTTGAATATAAAAATGGTTGTTGTGCCTCTCTCGACATAGCTAGGTATAGTGTGTCGCGGACTTTTTTGTAGACATTTATAAGATCTACAATTAATTAGAACATTTTCTGGATCTATCTTTTATAGTTTAGGCTGCGTACGCAAAATAAGTAACTTTTCTGGTTGATTTTTTACACCTTGTGTCCGAAAATCCCAAATATCATACGGAACCCTATTTTTTTCCAAAATAAAATATAGCCTATGTTACTCGTGGATAATGTAGCTTTCAAATAGTGAAAGAATTTTTAAAATCGCTCTAGTAGTTTTTGAGCCTATTCATTACAACCAAACAAACAAAGTTTTCCTCTTTATAATATTAGTGTAGACAGTGTAGATTGGACACTATTCTGCTCTACCATTTTACCCAGCACCGTTCGACTGATCATAAATCTTCTTTGGAGGTCTTAGTATCTACACTTTCCAAGCGATGACACATTAGTTACATACAAAATCGCCTGCCTGAACGCTGATTCAATAAACAGTGACACCATAATGGATCCTTATTGCATGGCATGTGTTAGTATTATGTAAGGGTTTTTTTATTACGTGTGGAAATTGTAGTAAAACAACAAGATAGCTTGACACAGACTGTCCATTTATTTTTAATTTACCCTCACAATCATCTATATGCTACATCTTCCCCTTAAAAACTTAACGATTACACTGTTGATAATATACTGATATATTTTCAAATCAAAAATTACAATTAACTTTAATTATTAAAGTTGACGATATAGGTGCAGATGTAGTATATTATAATAACATTGGTATCTTACTCTATAACTTAACTGTGGGATATAATTATCATACAACAATTATGGCTATAATAATGATTGTATATAATCTTATTTTTTTTTATTATTATAACTTTTTTTTTTTTTTTTTTATTATTATTTTTTTTTTTTTAACATGCATTCAAGTATACTATAATAGTTAATTAATTATGCTCTTTAAATTTAGCTTTGGCTACCCTTGCAGCTGTCCGTTCAAGACGTGACCTTTTTTGAATAAGCGGGGATATTCGCTGTCGGTTTTCGTCAGTCTCGGGACAAGAATCGTATTGCTCTAAGTCGTCGGAAGACAAATTTTTGTTCATGTTCTCCTGTGGTACATCATCCTCACACGTCGCTGGTTGCGACGTTGCGGGAGCGGTAGCCGATTCCGGTGACTCGAGTTTTATTAAGTGTCTACGGTTTCTACGTAACACTCTTCCCATCTTGTTAACCACAAAGTATGAACGAGGCTGGGACGCATGCTTGATCACGCGCGCTTGTTGACGGCGCGCTCCATCAACTGCTATCACTTTATCACCTACGTCTAATTGCGAAAGTGGACGAGCACGCAAATCGTACCAGGTTTTAGTCCGGTTTTGGTTTCGAAGCAAGTTGTTATAATCGTCTGTGTTGTCCCTTTGTGGTTTTAATTGGCTATCATAACACGGAAGTAGAGTATTTACTCGTCGACCCATTAGCAACAGCGCCGGACTCGCTACGCCATCCCTTGGTGTAGCTCTAAGATTAAGTAAACCCAAATAAAAATCTTCGTTGCTATGCATCGACTTAATTAATAAAGATTTGATTGTCCGAACAGCTCTCTCGCTTCTGCCATTTGACTGTGGAAAATTAGGTGACGAAGTGGAATGTTTGAATCCCCACTTATCTGCGAAAGACTTAAACTCCTTGGATGCATATGCGGGCCCGTTATCCGTAATCAGTTGTTGTGGAATGCCATGACGGGCGAACTGATCTTTCATCGCTAAGATCACGTATCTCGAAGTAATGGCGGTTAAAGGACATACTTCCACAAAATTGGAAAGGTAATCAACCAACAATAGAAAATATTTTTTGTTTACCTCGAAAATATCCGAACCTATCTTCGCCCACGGTAAGGAGGGGATGGTGTGCGGCATGAGCGGTTCCCGCTGCGGGCGCTGTGCGTGCTCTGCGCATACTCTGCAGCGACGTACTCGCTGCTCGATGTCTCGCGACATACCCGGCCAGAACATCACCTCACGAGCGCGCCGCTTACACCGGTCTATACCCAGGTGACCCTCGTGTACCCGTGCTGTCATTTCTGTTCGTAAGCCCTTAGGAATAAATACTAAGTTATTTACTAAAATAATACCATCAATAAACTCAAAAGATTCCCTATGGCTCCAGTGTTTACGAACGCATTCTTTTACACTATATTTATTGTTTGGCCAACCGTTCAAAATATAGTTAATCAATGTTTGGCACTCGTCATCTTCCTGCATGTACGATTTAATTGCTGTCAAGCGGTCACTACTAAACCTCACATTCCGAATTAAAAAGCAGGTTTGCTCCTCGAGTTCCTGGCATACCTTACTATCGAACACATCTGATATCGGCGCCCGCGACAAAGCGTCAGAAATGAACATATACTTCCCCGGTTTATACGCCACCTTAAAATCATATCGCTGGACACGTAGCATCATTCGCTGGAGTCTAGCCGGCACGGAGTCAAGAGTCTTTTTAAAAAGCGCTTCTAACGGTTTGTGATCGGTTTCTATGAGAACGTCAGTCTTGCCGAAGACGTATTGATGGAATCTCTCTAGGGCAAAAACAATGGCTAACATCTCTTTCTCGATCTGTGCGTACCTCTGTTGCGTGTCCGAGAGCGTCATCGAGGCGAACTCGACCGGGCGGCCGCCCTGCAGCAGCACAGCGCCAAGCGCGTGCGCGCTGGCGTCCACTGACAACAGCACCGGATCGCGCGCCGCGAACAACGCCAGCACGGGCGCACTGCACAGCGCGCGCTTTAACTCGCGCACCACGCGTTCTTCGCACTCGCCCCAAACCCACTCACTGTTTTTTTTAAGTAAGTTACGAAGCGGTGCTACCTTTTCCGAGTATCTAGAAATGAACTTACTCACGTAGTTCACCATTCCAAGAAACCTTTGTAGCGAGGGGCGATCGGTGGGGCTCGGCATTTCGGTGATAGCTCTTAGCTTCGTCTCGTCTATTCTCACTCCTTCCGAATCAAAAGTGTGACCCAGGTACGTGACCTGTTCTACACTAAACTGACACTTTTCACGATTGAACCTGATACCGACCTCTCTCGCCCTTTCGAGAAGATTTCTAAGACGACTATCGTGCTGATCTTTCGTGGACCCCCATACAATTACATCGTCCACGAAGGAGTCCACGCCGTCCAGATCCTCCAGCAACTGTCTTACCTTAGCATGGAATACCTCTGATGCGGAATTGATTCCGTACGGAAGACGCAAATATTGATAGCGGCCAAACGGGGTACCGAACGTACAGAGGTCAGCACTCTCGTCGTCCAACTGCACCATCCAGAAACCAGACCTTGCGTCTAATTTACTAAAATACTTCGCACCTCTCAGCTTAGTAGCTATTTCAGTAACCGTCGGCAGTGGGTAGTGTTGACGCTGGATCACACGGTTAAGCGGTCGCGGATCTAAACAAATTCTAAAACTACCATCTTTTTTAGCCGCGATCACTATACCGTTAACCCATGACGTAGGATGAAACACTCGACGTACCACACCCAAACTCTCCATACGATTCAACTCCTCTCTGAGACGATCTCTAACACCTATGGGAATTTTTCTGACAGGACATATGCAAGGGTGTGCATTCTTTTCTATCGGAATTCTGTATGTGCCAGGTAGTTTGCCTAATCCACTGAACAACTCGTTATAACTGTCTATATTTAATGCGTATATTCTTTTAATCAACCCGATATACTCCAATGCATGTTTACCTAGAATACTTTGACAATTTTGTTCAGAAATAACAAATTTCAAATCGTACTCAACATTTTTGTATGTCCAAGTAATTATGCTGGACCCAATCAATGACAGGTAATTACCACAAAAAGATTTTGCACGTGTATTGTCACTAATGATATTATGTAAAGATAATCCTAATTGTAAATAATTACGTTTTGACAACACGTTTAAATCTGAACCGGTATCAAGTTTAAATCTATGTTTAATATTATAATAGTTAGATAAGTAAAGAGTCTCATACCACTTCAAGTCGTTAACATCCAGTTCTACATGATCTTCCAGTGTATAAACGTAGTAAAAGTCTTTCTCATCGCACTCATTCGAATTATATTCATTTAATTCGTGTACACGTTTTGAGTTACGTGATGGGCACATGGCCTTATAATGGCCCTTTTCACGACAGTTAAAACACGTCACTTTACGCGCGGCACATCGTATACCTTTGTCGCAATGTACCGATCCGCAAGACTCACAAGCTGTCTCGCCAGCATTCATGCGCCCGGACATCCGCACAGGCCCACGGCCGCCGCTGCTGCCGGCACCGCCCGGTGCGCGCCCGCGCCTCTCGCTTGACCTCATATTTCGGGCGTCCCGCGATGTTCTTCGCCCAGCCCATAATAAGTCTACCGATGTTCCTTGTATCGGCTCATCCTTGACGCCTTCAATCTGTTTTTCACACTCGTTAGACATTTCGTTAGCCCGGCAAATCTTTACAGTCTTGTCGAGTGTCAATTCGTCTGTCCGCAGCAATCTATCACGCACCCTAGTATTCTTGATGCCGCAAACGATCCGATCGCGCAACAAGCTATCCTCCAACTGTTCAAACTCACAGCGCTGGCTTAATAATTTCAGAGCGGTAACATATTCATCAATACTTTCACCTGCTTCCTGACATCTCGTAAAAAATTTGTAACGTACCATAGTTGTGTTTGCTGTTGTTCCAAAATGTACATCAAATCGTGTGATTAATTTGTCTACATCCTCACTGTCCTTTTCAGTATCAAACTTAAATGTGGTAAATATGTCATACCCTTCCGGTCCAATCAAATTTATTAGAAGACTTGCTTGTACATCACTAGATTCTTTGTGCACTCCAGATGCCTTCAAAAAAACTCTAAACTGTCGTAACCATTTGCGCCATGCTTCAGCGCGGTTGGATGGGGCTCCCTCCAAATACAATTCTGCCGGAGGCCGTGCGTGTTCCATTTTTCTTAACTTCTAAGTAGAATTTATTTGAGAATTATTACACAACTTTTCAAATGCAATTACTAGCAAAATTAATTATAATTTACGACCGCTGTCACCATGTAGTAAAACAACAAGATAGCTTGACACAGACTGTCCATTTATTTTTAATTTACCCTCACAATCATCTATATGCTACATACAATAAATCCTCATGGATGCTATGCCGAATTTCTACCGACTATGGCTAGGAGTCCCGGTTGGGCCCTCGGAAGGATAGCCCAGAGGCTCAGTATTATTTAAGGGTAAAGGGTAACATAGCTAATAAGATTAAAACAGAGGTTCTCAATACATTATTCATTTATTTATCATTATATTTGTATTTTATCATATCAATCACATTCCACCTGGAAATGAAAATTATCTTGGAAAAAAATAGTAGAAATAAAGTAGTTGGAAAGACTGCGCTGTTCACATAGCAACCTGTTAGAAAGTTCTATAAAATCTATACTACATTTTTTTTATACCTCTTTGGTAGCAGACAAGCATACCATCTGATGGAAAGTGGCAACACCAGAGGTACACCTTTAAAAACCTTTAAGACCAAGGGGTCAAAAGGTTGAAGAACCCCATGCTGTAAACGTTTGGGAAAACCCAGGCAGGGAGCTCATTACACAACATAGGCGTAAGCGGAATAAAGCCTCCATCGGACCTAACCTTATGTGAGTGCTCCGGACGCAAAGTGTGAGGGTCACACTTTTGAGATAATCATTAACAAGCAGCTCATGCGTTACCTGGAAAATCACTTCTTAATAAACGACCGGCAATATGGTTTTAGGTCGAAATGGTCAACGGGTAATCTTCTGGCATACGTCACACACCTTAGGCGTGAGGCTATGGACAAGCATGACGAATCCTTGGCCATCGGCTTGGACATCGCCAAGGCATTTGATAGAGTCTGGCATGCATCGCTCCTTTCCAAGCTTCAGACTATCCCTGTGGCCACGAACTAGTCGCTTTAGCGACGGGCGACTTGCGACGCGAATTGCGACGGGAACGAGACGGGAAAGTATAGAGCTTGATAGAGCATGCCACGATCATCCGCGACGCGACCTGCTACGCGATCGGTGACACGGAAATGCGCTATAGCCTGCTACCTTAACTATGCACACATTTCGCCAGCTTTCTACATGAGCGCCGTATTCGGGTTCTGTGACTGTCAGACCTCAGATTACTTGCGGATAAATGCTAGCGTACCACAAGGGTCCGTTTTGTCGCCTACCCTCTTTCTTCTGCATATCAATGATATGTTGTCCCTGCGCAACAACTGTTGTACAGAACAGTCGTCAGTTTATAATAATATTTTACACCCGCCGTTGCAAAGATACATTGTGGATTCTTAAAATTACTCGACTTTATAAGATCCCTTTATGTATGCGAGCGCTCCCGACACTAAGTGGGAGAGTGAAACCTGTCTATGGCGAGCGGTATGATGATAAAAAATAACCGTGGGCATTATAGCAAACAATCCCTTAGACCGTTGTACAGTACAGGCGATAGGACACGCAAAAAAGCTACCCAGGAATAGTCTAGGATCGTTGACGATCCTCATAGCACGCCGTTCTAACGAGTCGAAATGTCGAAGCTGGTATATGAATACCAGCAGCATCATCAACACGTGCACTAGCACAAAGGTGTCAGACTTGTTTTTATGAAGTAAACACCTATTTGATAGATAACCACCTGAGTAATATAAAAAATATCATATCGCGGTAGAGAACAGAAATATACCCCCCAGTTTTTGAGTAAACCACGTCTAGGGCTGAATGAAATTGTGAACTCAGGGAGTATGTTTAGTGGGGCAGGCAAGTAGTTGCCAGATTCAGAGCGAACGGTGTTTTGTCTCAATAAGTAAAGAGATAAAGCATAGTAAAAGATGCACGCATCGGGACTCACAATCACCGTGCTAGTGTCAACGTTGCTTTTGGGTAGTGAAACCAGGTTATGTCAGAAGACGCCTGATAGTAAATTGAATGCTGTGAAGCTACAATCACATCGAAAATTGTTCGGCATATATTTTACCGACCGAATACGTAACGAAGTGATACGTAATGTGGCCGGTTCGAATGAAAGTGTCAGCATCAAACTACAAAAGAGAGTGCTCCATTGGTTTCGTCACGTCCAAGGAATGAGTTAAGCAGTCTATTCATTTTGCGAAATTTACATACGAAGACTACATGAGCAGATTGCTCAAAAACGAAAAGTTCAAAAGTACTCGGATACTCAAAAGTTGCAGTTCTGAAACGATTAATGAATCTGCAGGAAGTAAAAGAAATATACTTGAATCGCAAAGCCTGGAGAACTGTCCTCTCTGAATATTCCATCAGGGATACAGCGTGAGGATTGTTAATGTTCGAGAAAACTAATGATTGAGGAACGATTGAAGAAGAATATTTATATTGTGCTTGAGAGATTCAGGGTAGGCCGAGACTTACATATGAAGACCACGTGAGCAAATTGCTCAAAAATGAAAAGTATAAAAGTACTTGGTTACCCAGACGTGCAGTTGTGAAACTGTTTTACTTTCACAAATAAGCCATTCTTACAAAATAAACATTCCTTAGAAAATAAACAATTTATGTTCTAAAGAACTGAACGTCGTTACAACGTTGCGGCAGTGGATTCTTTTCCTTTTTAAACACTAGGGAGGTTATCAAGAAAATCGAAAGCTTATTAGCAGAATAGAATGTAATGAGACTTATTTGAAATAGTCCACTACTTTTAAAGTTATATTTTAATCATACCTACTTATTTTTCTTCATTATTATGTAGTACTAGTTGACGGCCGCGACTTCGCCCGCGAAGAGAAGTTTTCCCGTTCCCGTTTCCCACAGGAATTTGTTCCTGGGATAAAAAGTAGCGTATGCGTTATTCTGACGTATAAGCTATATTATTGTAAAGTTTCATTAAAATCCATTCGTCGTTTCTATTCGTAGTTTTTACGCGAAAGAGTTACAAAAATGCATACTTACAAACTTTCGCGTTTAGAATATTAGTAGGATTTATTCATTACTAGCTGTGCCCTCCGGTTTCGCCCATTTGACCCATGTCCCTTATAAATATTCAAATACTTTCATATAAACTTGATATCCTATTTTACACCCTTGAGGGTAGATTTTGGAAAATCCTAAAATACGTATTTATTTATTTTTAATCAGAAGTAGGTAATGCGAAGTGTGGTGTTGCTATCTTTGAAAATGAAGAATCTCCAATAGAAACTTAGAAGCCCTATTTTACCCCTTTATAGGTAAAATCAGGCAAAACCGTGAAACACGCGTCCATTCATTTGTAATGAGAAATAAGCAAACGTATTTTCATGTCTCTAACTTTGAAAATGACGAACTTTCATACAACAGTTTATTCCTTATTTTAACTTCTTTGAGGCGGATTTTTAAAAAAGTCCCTTCTTAATGGGTGTCGACATTATAAGCGTAGCTTACCCTAAAACTTTCTAGTTCGTAGGTGCAAGGGTTTCGGCTGGGCGTTGATAGATGAGTGAGTCACATGTGATTTTATTAATATTATATTTTCATGTTTCTTTAACGTATTTTTCTTTGACTTTCTCTTATTTTGACAGGTTTACTGATTTTTGCCAGTAACATGGCAGTCGTTAAGCTCAGTTGAAGGCCTTATGCCCGGCTTGAAAAATTTCAACAGCAGTTCGCCACAACCTGCACCTGTACTTTTCAACATGGCAATGGCCTTACCACATGTTACGTGGGACGAAAATGCATACGGTAAAATGTGGGCGTATAGTATGCCTCTGCCTACTCCTTTGGGGATAAAGGCGTGACAATATGTATGTATGTATGTATGTATGTATGTATGTATGTGCAACTAAACGTAATATTGGTTCTGTCACGTCTTATTAATTTATTTCATTTCATTTCTAAAAATTACCTATCATTTATTATTATATTGAATTGATAATTATATATTTAATATATTTTTTATTGGGGCCCACACATAGAAAAGACAGCCTCTAGGTTAAGTTCGGCTGCATACGCTGTAAAAAAGATCAGGACTCTAACAGATGTGGATTCGGCTAGAATGGTTTACTTCAGCTATTTTCATAGTATTATGTCTTACGGTATTCTCCTTTGGGGGAGTGCTGCAGATTTAAATATTATTTTTGTTCTACAAAAGCGGGCTGTACGCGCTATTTATAATTTGGGCCCCAGAGTTTCTCTCCGAGAAAAGTTCAAAGAAGTGAATATTCTAACCGTACCATCACAATACATTTTTGCCAATCTTATGTATGTCCAGAAAAATCTATCACAATTTTCTAAACTCTGTGATAAACATAATATAAACACTAGAAATAAAAATAATCTTTCAGTCTACCACAGTCGACTACATAAGATTGGCGATTCTTTCCAGGGTAACTGTATACGCTTTTACAACAAGCTTCCCTGTGACCTGAAAAATTTACCAGCCTTCCTAAGTTTCTTGCCGGTTCCTCTCAGGTGGGCCGCGTTGCGAACCGTTGGCCGCTTTAAATATTTTAAATAGTGTATTATGACATTTTGTTAGCGCCGTTAAAATGGTCTATGCAAAATAAATTTTTTTTTTTTATTCGTTTAGTTTTCAGATACTGTTCCTAAATTTGCGATAGAAAAATTATAACAATAATTGGACAGGGATTCAAATGAAATACTATAATACTTTCTTCTTGATAGCTTACTTTTTCAAAATAACTGATTCGATTCATGTATGTTTGAAATCCGTATCGGTTCGTTTATATTAATCGATATTTTTAATCACGTCATCTCACAATGAAGCGAAAACTGTCACTTGTCAAATGTGGCCTATTATAATGACTCGGCAGTGGAAGGTTTTTATATGTGTGTGGAAAAATAAAAAATATTTTAATGCATCATTGTTGAATCCTTTTATTCAAAAGAATAGAGAAAAACAAATAAAAATATGACAAACATTTAAATAAAGGTTTACAACAATGTAAAACCTTCGTTTTCGTAAGGATTGTCCGTCCTACTTGATTTGTCTTTATGCGCCAACGCGCCAGATGACAGGAACAATACGAGGACGAAGAGTTTGACGATGTGATTACGAAGATTCATATTGGTGGCAGCTGGAAAAATGAGAAAAAAATTAAGTTTGTATGAGATATTACTTAATTCAGAATGGTAAGTATATGGACTTAAAACTAAAAGTTTGTGAAGCGCCTTTGTGGTCATAATAAAATTAATTAGGATTATAACTATGTATGAATAGTAACAACAAAATTTTCACTACCGTCTTTACGCTGTATCCCTGACAGGCTACTTGTTACCTCTTCTAGAGACACCTACATCAAACCTGGTATATCAGTTTGTATCTAGAATACGCTAACTCAGTGTTGTGTAAACGTTAAGTATCTTTCACTGTGGCTGGTCCTAAGATGGGTGGCCGCATTGTGCTATTTCCATTTTCGAGCGTTTGTGCGTCCAGCGTCCCAGTTGCCAGTAATTCGTTAAGTTGAAAGCCTTATGAGTGGATTAAATATAATTAATATAGGGCTATTACAACCTGCTCCCGTCCATTTCAACACAGCATTGAGCAAAAAGCATTCGGTGAAATGTGGACGGTGGTCGTATAGTATGCTTCTGCCTACCCCTTCTAGGATAAAGGCCTGGCTGATAGGTAAATATCTAGAATAAAGTTATTCTAATAACTTATTGCAGTGCATTGGTGTCCTACCGAGATTATCGGGACTCATGTCAGCCTCCCCTGTACGTGGTGCTAGTGCGAAGCGAAGGAAAACTCTAAACAAAAACCAATTCAACTCAGTGACAACTCAAGACCTTCTGTGGTACCACCCTTACTTTTATTTGACACCATTATAATAGCGCTGTCTGGCTGACGGAAATTTAAGATATCGACGCGTGAATAAAGGCAGAAATATGCTACAGTGGTTATGCGGATGGCACGTCGTTAGAACCTCCTACACATAGACATATTGTCACGCCATTATCCCCGATGGGGTAGGCAGAGGCATATTATACGCCTACATTTCACCGCAATGCACTTTTGTCTCACGTAACAGGTGGTGAGCCCATCGCCTTGTTGAAAGGCCTTCAACTGGGCTTGACGACTGCATGTTACTGGCAACCGGGACCAACGTCTTAACGTGCCTGCCGAAGCATGAAAATGCTCGCAAATGTAAATGCCACAAAGTGGTCACCCATCCGAGGACCAGTCATAGTGAAAGTTGTTAACGCAGTGATCCTTTACAGAACACTGAGTCCGCGGGGCCACGAGCGCTTCACCTCAACCTCCTAATAAAGTAAAAATTGAAAGTTTAATTAATTTTACAGGACCGCAGTGGACTAACTTGATTGGCCCACTTGCATGAATACTGGGGTTAAATAATTCATTATAAAGTTAGTTAACTTGGGATTAAGTAAATAACTTTTTAACCCTAATCATGTCTTGCACCATAGAAAAATATAATTGGGTTAACTAACCCAGTGTTTTATGCCACTCTATGTCATCCAACAAAACATTAATGATTGAACAAAGAATGAAACAGGTATGTCTATCTCTTTTACACTACAGTTTGCCACATAAGACTTTTTCTTACACGAATGAATGTAACATGACAGCCGAGTGCATTTTATTTTTATCGTATTTTGTTTGCGCGGCGTGTCTCTTTGAGGAGTCCGTGTCACGCATGTGTCACGTGCCATTGCATTGTCTTTAAGCTGCTAACTCAACTTTTGACGAATTAACCCTCAGAAATCTGTGAGTAAAAATTTTAGCGATTTAACCATAGGTATACCCGAAACTCAGGGTGATGCGAGACACATTAATGATTTAACTCGGGGTTAGTCCATACCTCCGAGTTATACACATTAACCCAATATCGTGCAAGTGGGCCTAACTTAGTTACTTACCAGAATATCGGACTGTAGACAAGAAATACCTCTTCAACACTGTACCAGAAGGTACCGTCGCGCCGCCTTATAGATGTAACACAGAACATAATCTTTATTGTAATTGCCTCCGATTGTAGTACTTCTGTAATTTGCATTTTAATTATGCATTATTGAAATTAACTTGTAGACATTGGTATGATTAAATTCTTTTAAAATGATGTTGTTTTGAATTGTACTAAAACTGTTTGTCCTTAACGGCAGGTTATCCCAAATTGTATAGTTTAAATAACAATATTATATGAACAAATTACAATATTTTAGTCGAAAAAATACCTTGGATAAGAAACATCTGTGATTGAGATAGAAACGTGGTTCAAAATACGGTAGAACAAACTTTGCTCGATAAAAAATCCCCAACATTTTATTTTAGTGAAATTTAAGTTTTCAGATTTCAGTTTATTCTGCAATAAAAACTGTCTTAATACACCATAATAAGATAATGTTAACACTTTTGGGTATGTTAATATTTAAAACATATTTTCAGGTATTTTTCTCGTACATATAATAGACATAAATTTAACTATTTTTACACTGTATCCTTGCCGGCGTAGTCGGGATCGTAACAGATCCACGCATACTTCCTTCGCTTCCTGCAGATTCATTAGTAGCTTCATACATGCTCGTCTGGGTATTCGAGTACTTTTGACATTATGGTTTTTCAAGAATAAATATTCTTCGTCAATCGTTCATCATTCATTAGTTTTCTCGAACATTATCAATCTTCACGACGTATTCCCAATAGAGTATTCAGAGAGGACAACTCTCCAGGATTTGCTATCCATGCATACTTCCTTCACTTCCTGCAGATTCGTTAATATTTTCAGAACTGCAACTTTTGAGTACTTTCGTTTTTGAGCAATCAGCGCTGTAATTCACAAATCTCGGATCCAAAATGTCATCGATATTCATAGAACTCGAATATCGATGACATTTGCGCAGTAGAGGATTTGGATCCGAGATTTGTGAATTGCGTTCCTGGTCATGTAGTCTTCGTATGTAAATTTCGCACAATGAGTAGACTGTTTAACTCATTCTTTGGACGTGACCAAACCAATAGAGCACTCTTTTTTATAGTTTAATGCTGACACTTTCATTCTAACCGGCCACATTACGTATCACTTCGTTACGTATTCGGTCGGTAAAATATATGCCGAACAATTTTCAATGTAATGTAGCTCCACAGCAATCAATTTACTATCACGCCTCTCAAATTCAAATTTATTTCATTTTGTTACCGTAGGAAATACATGCTGGAAAATCTAAATAATATTATAAATGCGAATATTTGATGGATGTTTGTTCCTCTTCCACGTAAAAACTACTAAATGGATTTTAATGAAACTTGACAATAATAAAGCTTATACATCAGAATAACACATAGGCTACTTTTTATCCCGGGAACAAGTTCCTGTGGTAAACGGAAACGGGAAAACTTCTCTACGCAGGCGAAGCCGCCCGAAGACGCCCGCCGTCAATTAGTATAATATAGTTTTGTGCCTCTATGTTTTGCCTAGGACGGCGTACAAAATATACAATCTATTACAGTTAAAATTTTAATCAAAATAAGAATCCAAAATTAACATAGAATAATAAAATTAAAATCATTATCAGAATAAAAATAAAAATTTGTCAGATATATATATATACACCATTTTTAACAAATGAAAACATAACGTGTGTTAAAATCTAAGGATCCCAGCAGAGTCAGATGTAGCATATAAATTAACTTCCTCAGATCAGTACCCTTCACAGACATAACACCAGGTAATTTGGATATGGACAATACATTTCTCAGCATTTTCGCTTTATATTATTCCGTGTCTGTTAAAAATTCACTTTCTGAGTAGTATGACTTCCTTATCAAGAGATGCATTAGCGATTATTTAAAAAGAAATAAAGTGTCCACTGCTGTCATATCTTTCGGTAACTTATTATAAATTTTAGGAGTCTTCTAACATACACTGGTTTCATTGCCCAAAAGCAACGTTGACACTAGCACTGCGTGGTGATTGGGAGTCCCGAGGCGTGCATCTTTTACTATGCTCTGTCTGTTTACTTATTGGGACAGAAACCGTTCGCTCTCTATCTGGCAACTACTTGCCATCGGCACTAAACATACTCCCTCCCTGAATTCACAATTTCTTTCTGCTCTAGACGTTACTAATTTACTCAAAAACTAAAGGATATAGTTCTGTTCTCTACCGCGATATGTTTTTTTATATTACTCAGATAGTCGTACCTATCAAATAGGTGTTTTCTTCTTAACATCACATCTGAGATACTTGTCCTGCAAAAACCTTGTAGCGAGTGATGCCGAACCCCTTCGGGAAAGGAGAGACTTCGTCGTGAACTCGTAAACTCTGTCGTAAATAAACAACGGATTTATAAATAAGGGATAAGGGGTTATCTCAAACTTCTACAGTATAGAGTTCTTTAAAAAAGGTCTTAGAAAGGCTTTTGCTAGGGTTGACAGCATGAGTGCAGGTCCTCTGGGGTTCAAAGAAGAAGAAGTCGTGTCCTTGCCTGCCACATCGGTGTTATAAAAAGACCCACTCTTGAAGAACCCCATCCTGTAGACGTTCAAGAAAATAAAACTAGGAAATTTCCAACATATAGGTACAGAAGAAAGCTACGTAGGACCTTATGGTAGCAAAGTGAGAGGATGAACACGGTGTCTGTGGTAAATCACCTCCAATAGTCTTAAGATCCTTGGTGTTGAGACCTCAAGCGACGTCCAATACCGTAGTCATAGAGGATAGGGCTAAGCTGGCGATCAAAAGGCTCGGAGTGTTCAGGGCGCGTTAGTAGGTACTTACTTTACGATCGTGCAAGTACTGCTTCTCCACAAGTCTCAATTGCAACCACACATAGAGTACTGCTGACACCTTTGTGCTAGTGCACATGATGATGATGCTGGTATTCATATACCAGCTTCGACATTTCGACTCACACACTCACTCGACACATTTCTACTGTACAACGATCTGAGGAATTGTTTGCTATAATGCACACGGTTATTTTCTATCATTATACCGCTCGCCATAGACAGGGTTCACTCTCCCACTTAGTGTCGGCAGCGCTCGCATACGGTAAAGTCCAATGGCGGCTTTCTTTCACGTACTTGTATGCTTAGATTGCGGAATGAACTCCCTGCCGGGATTTCCCGAACGTTTACAGTATGAGGTTCTTTAAAAGGGGTCTTAAAAGGTTTACATAGATTTTTAATGTGTGCGGAAAAATAATTAAAAATTTAATGCATCATTGTTGAATCCTTTTATTCAAAAGAATAAAGAAAAAGAAATAAAAATATGATAACATTTAAATAAAGGTTTACAACGCTGTATAACCTTCGTTTTCGTAAGGATTGTCCGTCCTACTTGATTTGTCTTTATGCGCCAACGCGCCAGATGACAGGAACAATACGAGGACGAAGAGTTTGACGATGTGATTACGAAGATTCATATTGGTGGCAACTGGAAAAATGAGAAAAAAATTAAGTTTGTATGAGATATTACTTAATTCAGAATCGTACTTAAAACTAAAAGTTTGTGAAGCGCCTTTGTGGTCATATTTAAATAAATTAGGATTATAACTATGTATGAATAGTAACAAAAAAAATAGAGTAAGTTAAAGTTATGCCAATAAAACCATTATGCGTGTAGAACACTCTGCCTATCATAATTTATGCGAGAAAACTTTATTCTGAAACTGTTATGCCAAACAACATTATGCTGAAAAAGATTATGCGAATAAAATAGAATCGCTCGTTTTAATCTACCTACTTTCTATTTGTATTTTATTTATATATTCTATGTAAAAGAGTTGAAATTTTAAACTTCAGTATAGTGACTATCGTCATTTTTAATCAGTGGGCATTTCAATCTTAGACAGTTCAAGCTTAGATATAAAAATAAAATATGTACTCGTTAACATTATTATATTCTATATGTACTTGTAATCTTTAAGCCATATAACAATAAATGTTATGATTAGTAATCGTTATTGTAAAAAAAATTATGCTTAAACATTTTATGCGGGTATATTATTATTACAAAGAAATTATGGGAAAATAAAGTATGCCAATTGATTTATTCTGTTTGAACGTTAAGCGAAACGAAGAGTATGCAAAAAAACGTCATGCAGTTTTAAGTTTATGCATTTTAAATTTATGCAACCCAATACGGACACATTTTAAACAACCTGCTCACATTTTTCTTATTGTTCATACATAAATAGAAGGTGCCCAAAGGGTAGGCAAAGGTGTATTGTATTCCAAATATATTGACTCCACCTAACATATTCTGTCAATATGCCAATGGGTTTATTGGCGTATTGACAGCGACAGATTCAAGTCAAAGTGGCAGGCAAGGACACGACTTCTTCTTCTTTGAACCCCAGAGGACCTGCACTCATGCTGTCAACCCTAGCAAAAGCCTTTCTAAGACCTTTTTTAAAGAACTCTATACTGTAGAAGTTTGAGATAACCCCTTATCCCTTATTTATAAATCCGTTGTTTATTTACGACAGAGTTTACGAGTTCACGACGAAGTCTCTCCTTTCCCGAAGGGGTTCGGCATCACTCGCTACAAGGTTTTTGCAGGACAAGTATCTCAGATGTGATGTTAAGAAGAAAACACCTATTTGATAGGTACGACTATCTGAGTAATATAAAAAAACATATCGCGGTAGAGAACAGAACTATATCCTTTAGTTTTTGAGTAAATTAGTAACGTCTAGAGCAGAAAGAAATTGTGAATTCAGGGAGGGAGTATGTTTAGTGCCGATGGCAAGTAGTTGCCAGATAGAGAGCGAACGGTTTCTGTCCCAATAAGTAAACAGACAGAGCATAGTAAAAGATGCACGCCTCGGGACTCCCAATCACCACGCAGTGCTAGTGTCAACGTTGCTTTTGGGCAATGAAACCAGTGTATGTTAGAAGACTCCTAAAATTTATAATAAGTTACCGAAAGATATGACAGCAGTGGACACTTTATTTCTTTTTAAATAATCGCTAATGCATCTCTTGATAAGGAAGTCATACTACTCAGAAAGTGAATTTTTAACAGACACGGAATAATATAAAGCGAAAATGCTGAGAAATGTATTGTCCATATCCAAATTACCTGGTGTTATGTCTGTGAAGGGTACTGATCTGAGGAAGTTAATTTATATGCTACATCTGACTCTGCTGGGATCCTTAGATTTTAACACACGTTATGTTTTCATTTGTTAAAAATGGTGTATATATATATATCTGACAAATTTTTATTTTTATTCTGATAATGATTTTAATTTTATTATTCTATGTTAATTTTGGATTCTTATTTTGATTAAAATTTTAACTGTAATAGATTGTATATTTTGTACGCCGTCCTAGGCAAAACATAGAGGCACAAAACTATATTATACTAATTGACGGCGGGCGTCTTCGGGCGGCTTCGCCTGCGTAGAGAAGTTTTCCCGTTTCCGTTTACCACAGGAACTTGTTCCCGGGATAAAAAGTAGCCTATGTGTTATTCTGATGTATAAGCTTTATTATTGTCAAGTTTCATTAAAATCCATTAAGTAGTTTTTACGTGGAAGAGGAACAAACATCCATCAAATATTCGCATTTATAATATTATTTAGATTTTCCAGCATGTATTTCCTACGGTAACAAAATGAAATAAATTTGAATTTGAGAGGCGTGATAGTAAATTGATTGCTGTGGAGCTACATTACATTGAAAATTGTTCGGCATATATTTTACCGACCGAATACGTAACGAAGTGATACGTAATGTGGCCGGTTAGAATGAAAGTGTCAGCATTAAACTATAAAAAAGAGTGCTCTATTGGTTTGGTCACGTCCAAAGAATGAGTTAAACAGTCTACTCATTGTGCGAAATTTACATACGAAGACTACATGACCAGGAACGCAATTCACAAATCTCGGATCCAAATCCTCTATTGCGCAAATGTCATCGATATTCGAGTTCTATGAATATCGATGACATTTTGGATCCGAGATTTGTGAATTACAGCGCTGATTGCTCAAAAACGAAAGTACTCAAAAGTTGCAGTTCTGAAAATATTAACGAATCTGCAGGAAGTGAAGGAAGTATGCATGGATAGCAAATCCTGGAGAGTTGTCCTCTCTGAATACTCTATTGGGAATACGTCGTGAAGATTGATAATGTTCGAGAAAACTAATGAATGATGAACGATTGACGAAGAATATTTATTCTTGAAAAACCATAATGTCAAAAGTACTCGAATACCCAGACGAGCATGTATGAAGCTACTAATGAATCTGCAGGAAGCGAAGGAAGTATGCGTGGATCTGTTACGATCCCGACTACGCCGGCAAGGATACAGTGTAAAAATAGTTAAATTTATGTCTATTATATGTACGAGAAAAATGAAGCGCTCGTGGCCCCGCGGTCTCAGTGTTCGGTAAACGATCACTGAGGTACGCAACTTTCACTATGGCTGGTCGTCGGATGGGTGACCACTTTGTGGCATTTACATTTGCGAGCGTTTCCGTGCTTCGGAAGGCACGTTAAGCCGTTGGTCCCGGTTGCTAGTAAAATGGCATTCGTTAAGCCTGGTTGAAGGCCTTATAGGCGGCTTAAAAAATTTCAACAGCAGGTAGCCACAGCCTGCGTCTGTCTATTTCAACACGGCAATGGGCTCACCACCTATTACGTGGGACAGGAATCCACACGGTGAAAAGTGGGCATATAATATGCCTCTGCCACCCCTTCGGGGATAAGGCGTGATGGATATTTATTTATTTATTTAAAAATACCTGAAAATATGTTTTAAATATTAACATACCCAAAAGTGTTAACATTATCTTATTATGGTGTATTAAGACAGTTTTTATTGCAGAATAAACTGAAATCTGAAAACTTAAATTTCACTAAAATAAAATGTTGGGGATTTTTTATCGAGCAAAGTTTGTTCTACCGTATTTTGAACCACGTTTCTATCTCAATCACAGATGTTTCTTATCCAAGGTATTTTTTCGACTAAAATATTGTAATTTGTTCATATAATATTGTTATTTAAACTATACAATTTGGGATAACCTGCCGTTAAGGACAAACAGTTTTAGTACAATTCAAAACAACATCATTTTAAAAGAATTTAATCATACCAATGTCTACAAGTTAATTTCAATAATGCATAATTAAAATGCAAATTACAGAAGTACTACAATCGGAGGCAATTACAATAAAGATTATGTTCTGTGTTACATCTATAAGGCGGCGCGACGGTACCTTCTGGTACAGTGTTGAAGAGGTATTTCTTGTCTACAGTCCGATATTCTGGTAAGTAACTAAGTTAGGCCCACTTGCACGATATTGGGTTAATGTGTATAACTCGGAGGTATGGACTAACCCCGAGTTAAATCATTAATGTGTCTCGCATCACCCTGAGTTTCGGGTATACCTATGGTTAAATCGCTAAAATTTTTACTCACAGATTTCTGAGGGTTAATTCGTCAAAAGTTGAGTTAGCAGCTTAAAGACAATGCAATGGCACGTGACACATGCGTGACACGGACTCCTCAAAGAGACACGCCGCGCAAACAAAATACGATAAAAATAAAATGCACTCGGCTGTCATGTTACATTCATTCGTGTAAGAAAAAGTCTTATGTGGCAAACTGTAGTGTAAAAGAGATAGACATACCTGTTTCATTCTTTGTTCAATCATTAATGTTTTGTTGGATGACATAGAGTGACATAAAACACTGGGTTAGTTAACCCAATTATATTTTTCTATGGTGCAAGACATGATTAGGGTTAAAAAGTTATTTACTTAATCCCAAGTTAACTAACTTTATAATGAATTATTTAACCCCAGTATTCATGCAAGTGGGCCAATCAAGTTAGTCCACTGCGGTCCTGTAAAATTAATTAAACTTTCAATTTTTACTTTATTAGGAGGTTGAGGTGAAGCGCTCGTGGCCCCGCGGACTCAGTGTTCTGTAAAGGATCACTGCGTTAACAACTTTCACTATGACTGGTCCTCGGATGGGTGACCACTTTGTGGCATTTACATTTGCGAGCATTTTCATGCTTCGGCAGGCACGTTAAGACGTTGGTCCCGGTTGCCAGTAACATGCAGTCGTCAAGCCCAGTTGAAGGCCTTTCAACAAGGCGATGGGCTCACCACCTGTTACGTGAGACAAAAGTGCATTGCGGTGAAATGTAGGCGTATAATATGCCTCTGCCTACCCCATCGGGGATAATGGCGTGACAATATGTCTATGTGTAGGAGGTTCTAACGACGTGCCATCCGCATAACCACTGTAGCATATTTCTGCCTTTATTCACGCGTCGATATCTTAAATTTCCGTCAGCCAGACAGCGCTATTATAATGGTGTCAAATAAAAGTAAGGGTGGTACCACAGAAGGTCTTGAGTTGTCACTGAGTTGAATTGGTTTTTGTTTAGAGTTTTCCTTCGCTTCGCACTAGCACCACGTACAGGGGAGGCTGACATGAGTCCCGATAATCTCGGTAGGACACCAATGCACTGCAATAAGTTATTAGAATAACTTTATTCTAGATATTTACCTATCAGCCAGGCCTTTATCCTAGAAGGGGTAGGCAGAAGCATACTATACGACCACCGTCCACATTTCACCGAATGCTTTTTGCTCAATGCTGTGTTGAAATGGACGGGAGCAGGTTGTAATAGCCCTATATTAATTATATTTAATCCACTCATAAGGCTTTCAACTTAACGAATTACTGGCAACTGGGACGCTGGACGCACAAACGCTCGAAAATGGAAATAGCACAATGCGGCCACCCATCTTAGGACCAGCCACAGTGAAAGATACTTAACGTTTACACAACACTGAGTTAGCGTATTCTAGATACAAACTAATATACCAGGTTTGATGTAGGTGTCTCTAGAAGAGGTAACAAGTAGCCTGTCAGGGATACAGCGTAAAGACGGTAGTGAAAATTTTGTTGTTACTATTCATACATAGTTATAATCCTAATTAATTTTATTATGACCACAAAGGCGCTTCACAAACTTTTAGTTTTAAGTCCATATACTTACCATTCTGAATTAAGTAATATCTCATACAAACTTAATTTTTTTCTCATTTTTCCAGCTGCCACCAATATGAATCTTCGTAATCACATCGTCAAACTCTTCGTCCTCGTATTGTTCCTGTCATCTGGCGCGTTGGCGCATAAAGACAAATCAAGTAGGACGGACAATCCTTACGAAAACGAAGGTTTTACATTGTTGTAAACCTTTATTTAAAAGTTTGTCATATTTTTATTTGTTTTTCTCTATTCTTTTGAATAAAAGGATTCAACAATGATGCATTAAAATATTTTTTATTTTTCCACACACATATAAAAACCTTCCACTGCCGAGTCATTATAATAGGCCACATTTGACAAGTGACAGTTTTCGCTTCATTGTGAGATGACGTGATTAAAAATATCGATTAATATAAACGAACCGATACGGATTTCAAACATACATGAATCGAATCAGTTATTTTGAAAAAGTAAGCTATCAAGAAGAAAGTATTATAGTATTTCATTTGAATCCCTGTCCAATTATTGTTATAATTTTTCTATCGCAAATTTAGGAACAGTATCTGAAAACTAAACGAATAAAAAAAAAAATATTATTTTGCATAGACCATTTTAACGGCGCTAACAAAATGTCATAATACACTATTTAAAATATTTAAAGCGGCCAACGGTTCGCAACGCGGCCCACCTGAGAAGAACCGGCAAGAAACTTAGGAAGGCTGGTAAATTTTTCAGGTCACAGGGAAACTTGTTGTAAAAGCGTATACAGTTACCCTGGAAAGAATCGCCAATCTTATGTAGTCGACTGTGGTGGACTGAAAGATTATTTTTATTTCTAGTGTTTATATTATGTTTATCACAGAGTTTAGAAAACTGTGATAGATTTTTCTGGACATACATAAGATTGGCAAAAATGTATTGTGATGGTACGGTTAGAATATTCACTTCTTTGAACTTTTCTCGGAGAGAAACTATGGGGCCCAAATTATAAATAGCGCGTACAGCCCGCTTTTGTAGAACAAAAATAATATTTAAATCTGCAGCACTCCCCCAAAGGAGAATACCGTAAGACATAATACTATGAAAATAGCTGAAGTAAACCATTCTAGCCGTATCCACATCTGTAAGAGTCCTGATCTTTTTTACAGCGTATGCAGCCGAACTTAATCTAGAAGCTGTCTTTTCTATGTGTGGGCCCCACTGCAAATTGGCATCAATAGTTATACCTAGGAACACAGTTGATTCTACAAACTCTAACACTTGTCCATTCAGTTGAACATTGGCCGCAGCTTGTTTTACATTTGGTAGAGTAAATTTTATACATTTAGTTTTATTTTCATTAAGGCAAAGATTATTTGAGCTGAACCAATGAACTACTCTTGCAATTGCATTGTTTACATCGTTATAGTTATCTAATTGTCTTTTAATTTTAAAAATTAATGAGGTGTCATCTGCAAACAAAACAATGCTATTCCTGTCCCCTACATAAAATGGTAAATCATTAATATAAATGAGGAACAAGAATGGCCCAAGTATCGAGCCTTGCGGCACACCCATTGTAACCATGGATCCTACAGAACGTGTACCATTAATATCGACCCTCTGTATTCTATTGTTCAAATATGAAGACAGAAGGTCGAGAGCTTTGCCTCTTATTCCATAGTGGTGCAATTTTTTGCACAGCGTTTCATGTTGAACGCAATCAAAAGCCTTTGATAGATCGCAAAATATACCTAATGCATCGTGCTTGTCTTCCCAAGCTTCATGAATACATTTTAATAACTCAACACCAGCATCGGAAGTTGAGCGCCCTTTCGTAAACCCAAATTGATTCGCATGGAGTATTTTATGACTATTAAAATGGGATAGCATTTGATTCAAGATTATTTTTTCAAATACTTTGCTCAAAGTTGGCAGCACTGACACTGGTCGGAAATTAGACGGCTCTGTAGCGCTGCCAGCCTTGAACAAGGGAACGACTTTGCTGTGTTTCATTAAATCAGGAAATGTACCACTAGAAACACAGTCATTAAACACAGTTGCTAGATGGGGCGCATATAACTACTTTTATGAAAATTACACAGTCCCAATTTGATTCCTCGGAACTTCTTAACATAATAGAATAGGCCTTGTGTGCCTTGCCCACTAGAACTCGACGACGCCCGGGCCTGAACTTTCTTCATGTTCCCCATAGTGGTACTAATTATAGGCGTAACTCTTTTTTCATCAGATCACCTAAGTTAATTAATAGCTTGTACTTGCCTGACTTTGACCTATTCCCAATAACTCCAAGGAAATTAAGATATTCAATATCCAAAAAATTGGTTTGGCGAGTCTTGAATTTAATACTATCGGACTCAATTCCCTTATATTTAAATCGATTGATATGTTCCAAATATATTTGCTATAGATATAATTTATTTTTAACTTTTTTTGAATACGAGAAACTCAACTCATGAATATTCAATGTACATGATATCTTTATGTAAACATTAGTTCTTATAGTTTCAAAATGCGAAAACTAATCAATGGTTTCCCAGATATGACTCCACTTAATATATAATATAAGGCAAATAATAAAAAAATAAATAAAAGGTAACTTATTTAGATAATTAGAAACTGTTTTCCAATAAAAATAAAATAAAAATCAATGGCGCAAGGAGGCCCTGTAGTGGAACTATAGGCCTGTGCCCATAGAAGTCGAGGCTCAGCGATCCCCGCTCTACTAGGAGCTCATGGAGACATGGAAGGTGCGACATAAGCAACCTAAGTGGGGACATACCAATATTGAGGCGGTGAAGCCGGTCATGGAGGAGTGACTCACCTACCGGATGTCACAGATACTTACCGGGCACTGGTGCTAAGGTGAGTTTCTGTGGTGTATACACCGGTAAAGTAAGGTAACACCAGCGAGGGTGCCGCAAACTTGTCTTCACCCAAGATTACCGGCCACCGTGACAGTGGGTGGGCTGCTCACCGTTCTTACAGAAGGAGGCCATGGAAGGTGGCGTAGCGTGAGGGTTAGACGCACGTAGTTCACCCTTTCAAGGAAGAAGTATAACACCCGAACCCCCCAAAGAAGCAAAACAACACTCGAACACTCCCAAAGAGGCAGGATACACACCCAAATCCCCCCTGAACGACCTTGCGGTAGCGGACAATGTCTGTCGAGAGACCTGAGGCTATCCTTCCGAGGGCTCACTTGAGATTCCTGACCATAGACAGATGGAAGGGTAATGTGTGGTTTTCGTCGGTGGAGTCCGGCATAGCATCCATGAGAATTTCCACACGAAAAAAAAAACAGTGTTTATGGGGATGGCACGTCGTTAGAACCTCCAAATAAAATTAAACCTTTAAAGTGAAAGTTGAAAGAGGCTTACACAGGACCACAGTGGGCTTACTTGATTGAGTAACTTAGTTACTTACCAGAATATCGGACGTAGACAAGAAATACCTCTTCAACACTGTACCAGAAGGTACCGTCACGTCGCCTTATAGATGTAACACAGAACATAATCTTTATTGTAATTGCCTCCGATTGTAGTAGTTCTATAATTTGCATTTTAATAATGCATTATTGAAATTAACTTGTGGACATTGGTATGATTAAATTCTTTTAAAATGATTATGTTTTGAATTGTACTGAAATGGTTTGTCCTTAACGGCAGGTTATTCTAAATTGTATGGTTTTAAAAACAATTTTATATGAAAAACAAATCAATATTTTAGTCGTAAAATAAACCTTGGATAAGATACATCTGTGATTGAGTTAGAATAGATAATGTAAAAATACTATTTTACATTTTGCCGCGCAAATTCCACTGAAAGCTACAATAACGCTTCTACCACGTTGGGTCAAGACTGACTTTGACTTAAGACTATACTTGCCTAAGACGTAGAAGATGAAGATATTAGATAATAAGAAAATTAAAAAGAAAAAAGATTTAGCTAAAACGTATTAGTAATCAGGCCGTAAAATAGTCCTACTAATACGTATGTCACACTTTAGAGGAAATACGTACAAAATGACATACGGTTTTGTTTTATAAGAATAATTATTAACTGGTACACCACAGCCTCGTAGTTTTTTACACCAAACATCTTTGGTTAATCATCTTAGAAAAATAACAATCATTTATGAAATAAAAGTAAGAAAAATAGAGATATTTTAACATTAATTGAGATCAGCTAAAATTCATTTTGTCCATTTGCTGTGGACAAAATGACACATTACGTATGAACAAAATGGCATAGTAATAAAAACTTTTTAATCATAGGCAAAGTTCACAAATAAAACGTTTGGTGCTCTTCGGAACGTCAGGGCGAATATTTCAACTCGAGCATATTTGACGTTATGGAGAATAAAAAAATAAATGCACATATTCATGTTTTTTATGAATATTTCTGAAAGATTTTAATGATAGCAACTGAATTTTATGAAAGGTACATCAATTACTCTTTTCTACTAAGAGATATTAACGATTATTATTTTTTTAGAAAAACGGTAATGAGTTTTCCCATAAACTGTAATTAGATCTCGAGATATGGTAGTGAAATAAATTGAAATGGTAATTAGAAATAAAATCAAAGGTTTGAAAAATAACATCGACACAGGACTAGGGCAACACCTGACATGGTCCTTAGGATTGCATCTTGATGCATTCCTCCTCGTGCCATCACGAGAGTGACCTCTCAGCAACGGACCACGCAGCATCCAATCGTAGCCGATGTTCTACAGAAGTGGTCCTAGGACCGATCCCTGGGAAACACAACACTTCTCGCCATGCCAGCCTTAACTTTGGTAAGCTATGGCTCTCTCGGAAAGATAAGCCCCGACAATGCAAGAGGCAGGGAGGCACTATATAAAAATAAGCGTCTTCTTAAAGAAATTCCAGGACTAGGCGTTGACTATGTCATGAGATACCGTCATGACTACCTTACCTGTGATGACGCTCCTTCCGCGAGGACTCCGACACGCATGATCGCGTCATCGGAGGAGCACTGAAACCAAACTAATGGAAACCAAACTGTTTATGTACCAGATCCCCATGAATGTGACATATGCGACGAAGTGCTCTGAAATGATACGCTCAAAGATCTTGCATACCTCGTCGAGCAATACGAGCGACCAATAGCCGGAAGGCGAGGCCACTGGCCGCCCTCGTTTTGGAGAAGGACCAATTCCCTCGTATACGACACCTTGGGAAACCAGTATTTTATCCGGAGTGGTTCTCTTGCGGAGCTTAGCCGCAGCACCTCTAGCTCACTTTAGGGAACTGCGGGCACGTCATTCTCGTCGTAATCCCTGACATTGGCTGGGGTATGCGCCAGCGGATGGCCTTATCATTCCAGATTCTCTAGGAGCTATTTTCGGCCAATTTCTTGGCCAGCTTAACGATCTCCTAGAGGGACCTTACGGCACCCCTGTAACACTCGTGTGCTCCGTCTCTGGGGCCTCGGTGCCTGGTGTACCGATAGTGGCGATGCACGCTGCGTGCACATTACGATTTCCATCGGAAATTAGGCCTGCACGATAGCTGCACTCCGGAGAGCCCTTGATTCAGACGTTTGACAGCCCAACGTATGCCAAAATATTTTAAATAGCCAGTGGGTGTCTAGTTGGAGGAGAAACGGCAAACTAAATATACTCGTAACTATGGACGAATAACGACACCTCTTTCCACCACTTGCCAGCCCTGGATGCGGTGTATGCGATCAGGGGTCACAAACGATCAAACCGCGCACACGCCACACACAGGTGGTGATATTTTTCCGGTCATGGATTGGCCACTCAGATCGCCGAAGTTTTCCCCCTACCAGTGGTTTTTAGGGAGCCTCAAGTGTCAGCCTAAGGCATTAAAATTTTTCAGGACTGGGACCAACTGCGGTAAGAATGACGTCTTGCTCAGCGAGCCAAAGTTCGAATTGATATTGCTCACAGGTTGGCGAGAAATAAGCAGCCACGATAACCACTCCGCTGCAATCAGCTGCAACACAGCATCGGCTCCTAGCAATAATTGCAAGGCGCGAGGTGTCCACGTCAACACCCAAAGCTAAAACAAGCTATACGGTCTATGGTGACTGGATTCCCGTGGTAGACCCAGTACGGCTTGGCAACGGTGACCACGTTATATAACCTAATAGACCTCTCGTCATCGCAATCATGTTACGCAACCAGTCGTAAAAGAAGAGTTTTCCCTCTTTCCTTGATAACTATTTGCGGTAGACAAATGTCCACTGCGCAATGCTCTGGCACAGGAGATCCTGAGCAGCAGAGCAGTGGTTTAGATTCACCTGTAGGATGCGGATAAGTATGTCCATTAATGAACCTCCATTCCCCCATCCTGTCGTGAACGTGGTTGCTCTTGACCAGTAACAACCAATACCCATACATGACGGGCCTCTATATCGAAGTGGTCTGTACTTTAGCCCTACGCAATGCAACTAAAGTAGTGCAGTGAGACAGCGGTAAGAGCTTGCTTTGTGACAGCACTAACTGCAGCGGAAGCAATGATTCCTCACGGTAACTTTCACTGTGCACTGTACCTTCACACTCCCTCCGTTCAGGGACCTGTAGCAACTAGTTTCACAGGACTGTAGGATATACACACATTGGTCTTTCGGAAATCCCAATGAGGAGGTCCTGTTCGTCCGCTGTTTTTTACACGCTGCTGCAATTGGGCAGCTGAAGTTTGTGATTGATGAAGTCGAAGCGTCTAGCTTCGGCTCTCGCCTGGTCACTAGGACAGCCGCTGGTCTCCACGATAGGGGAGATTAGCAAATCTGTCATTGCTACGTCATCTAGACTCAATAAAAAATCATTACCGTTTGTTTTTTCTAATTACCATTCCATTTAAAAAAGAATGGGAATTAATGGTAATTGTATGCGCCGTTAAGCGACATACAAGAAAAAACTAACTTTAGATTAACAATCTTGGGTTTAATCAACTCAAACAAGTTAGCTGTTACAAAGGACTAAGTTTTACTATAAATTAGGTTAAACATCTACTTTTAGTACGCTTGTAGTGCGATATTCGTCTATGAACTTATTATTGCGTCTCTATTGAACAAAGGATTCTTGGTAATGGCCGCCGCCCGACGCTCCCACGCTGGTGGCGCGATGATAACGGTGGCTTGTGATTGGCTGCTGCTGATGAGGTGATATCGACGTTGCTCCATTGGTCGAGCGTGGCGTAGACATCCTCCCGGCCGTTGAAAGCTCGTCCAGCTTTCAACCCAGTTACTCATCTGTTGTCGGCAGTAGACATAGGCGGTTGATAGCTCGCCGACAGATGCATTTAGCAGTAGTGACATCGGCGACTCTGGGTACTCCGTCTGAGCCAGGATATAATTTGCAAACTCTGCCCATGCGCCAGCATAGAGGAGGCGTCTCTTCTTTGAATAAGACTAGGTCATCGATCTTGAGATCGCGACATTTGACACGTCACTTAGTGCGTTGTTGGAGCTCGGCGACGTACTCAGAAGCCCACCGTTTCCAAAAGTGTTGCCTTGCTTGCTCAAGTCGCTGGTAGCGGTCGAGACGGTGCACGTTGAGGTCGACGAGGCTCGACGTAGGCAGCGCCGTCGCGGACCTATCAAGTAAGAAGTGAGCCGGGGTGAGACTCTGGAAATCGTTGGGTGAGGGGCTTAGGGGATATAAAGGTCGACTGTTTAGGATGGCTTCTATCTGAGCGAACACAGTGGCCAGCTCTTCGAATGTGACGTGAGATTGACCTAACACTCTATGTAGGTGAGCCTTGGCTGACTTGACTCCGGCCTCCGCCAACCCGTTAAACCGAGGAGCGTATGCAGAGGAAAAGCGGAACTCAATGCCCCGGCGAGCCGCAAAATCCTCAATAGAATTAAAATTTGCTTTTAAAAAATTACCGATTTCCTTAGTAGCTCCAACGAAATTACAACCATTATCGCTATAAATGACGCTAGGCATACCTCTGCGAGCTATAAATCTATTTAGGGTTTGTATATAAGCATCCTTAGTAAGGTCACTCATAGCCTCAAGGTGAATGCATTTATATCGCATACACACAAAGATACAAAGATAACATTTGGTTATTTTGCAACCTCTGCCCTTGCGGTCAGTTATTAAAAAGGGACCTGCAAAGTCAGTGGCCACACTACAAAAGGGGAAATCAGTTTCAACCCGTTCCACGGGTAAGTTACCCATTATATTAGACATACTCTGACCCTTGACCCTGGTGCATACCAGGCATTTTCTTACCACACTGCGAGCCAGCTTCCTTCCTCCTAAAGGCCAGTAATATTCCCGAATAGAGGCTAAGAGGAGTTGGGGACCTGCATGAAATAGACGTAAGTGTTCGCTATGGAAAATTAGCTTAGTAAGATTATGGTCCGTCTTTAGAACGATGGGATGTTTTTTGTCATAGTTATAGGATGAGTTAATTAAGCGACCTCCCACTCGTAGAGTGCCCAAGTCATCAAGAAAGGGGTTTAGGGATAAAATAAGACTTTTAGATTTAAGAGGCAGATTAGACTTTAATATATTAATTTCCTTTGAAAATGAGTGATTTTGAGCTACTTGTATAAGATAGGTAAGTGCATCATTGAGCTCTTGAACTTTCAAGTTACCACTACGTTTGTTCTGTTGATTTCTACAGTAATGTACAAACCTTATAACCATAGCGTATGTTCGCTGTAACAAACTTAATTTGGAAAATCTATCAAAATTAGGTATGGGTGAGACTTCTGAACACGTTGTTACAACCTGACTGGAGAACGCGGGCCAGGCGGACTCAGGCTGTTTGAGAAACGGGGCCCCAGCCACCACAGATCTAAGTTAGGGACATCTGAAGGATTTACGCCTCTCGAGGCAAGATCGGCAGGATTTTCGGCTGTAGGGACGTGGCGCCACTCAGCGGACGCTGTGAGCTCGTTTATTGCAGCAACTCTGTTGGCAACAAAACTTTTAGATCTCTTTGGTGTCCTAAGCCATCCCAAAACCACGTTCGAGTCTGTCCAATAAATGGCTCGCTTTATGTTGCAAGTTAGAGCCTTACTGACGGCGTGAGCCAGCTCTGCGCCTAGAAGAGCTCCACAGAGTTCTAATCTAGGAATAGTGCAAGCCTTGATAGGAGCCACGCGTGCCTTGGCGCACAGTAAACGAACCAATGTGTTTCTCTCTTCATCTATGGACCGCAAGTAAATGCAGTAGTGATGCGTCGTTCCGGACATAAATAGGTCCGGGAACTATGTCCTCTACTGGAACGATTTCGGTGCAATCCACAATGTCAATCAAAGTCGGTCCGCATGTCCGCGGTAGTCGGTGCGAGTGCGAGCGAGTTAGGTAATAGTCTAAAGGAACTCTGTGTCGCATCACACACCGACCGTACCGAACCGACCGACGGCGATAGCCGATGACTCACGAACCGAACCGACCGCTCTCTCTTTATCCTATTAGGCTCTTGCTATTTTGGAATAATGTGACTTATTCTATACGACTTAAAGTCGATTATATAATAATATGTAGTAAAATACACACTTGTTAGATGCAACAGCGTAATCCACGGCACGTATATGTATAAATATTTTTTAAACTATGTCTGTAAATACCTGTGTAATTTGTTAATATTTTTGAATGATGTAAATAATCAGTTGATTTATAAATACGCCAATCAAGTGCAAAAGTTCTTGTTTAGTAATATGTGACGTGTTTTTTACAACGTAAATGTATCATATCATGTGCCAACTAAATATTTCATCTAGCTCTTGGTTGACAATCCTAAGCCTGAAAAGTATGAAGGTAAATCAACTGAACGTTTTGGTACCTAATAAAAGTTTTAAACTATAACGTCCATTCTTCATTTATTTTAGTCAACGAGACCTTATAAAGCCGTCTTTCATTCAATTTTCTTTCAGAAACAAAATCAAAATAATAATGTAAAAAATTGTACAATCATAATATTATGACATCTCCAATCACACGGACATGAAATCAAGAACCGAAAGGCCATATTTGAATCGGTGGAACTAAATAGTTCCGCGAACATGTTTTCTGAACATGGTTCCGAGAAGGAAAGGAATCGTTCCATGTCCGATCCTCTGTAGGACATGATTTGCGCACCTCTAAAATGCAGCTACCATAGGCCTGCTGTGAAGCATCACAAAAACAGTGAAGTTCTATATGATTTGGATTAAAAATAAGAACACATCTTGGGATTTGTAAAGACTGTATATATTCAATTTGATTAATAAATTTATTCCAAACATTCTGGACGTCGAGGGGAACCTGTTTGTCCCACTCCAACCCTTTCATCCACAGAGACTGTAGGAGGATTTTTGCTTTAATTGTACATATTGAAATTAGCCCAAGAGGGTCAAATATCTTAAAGGTAGTGGATAAAATAGCCCTTTTGGTGCAAGTAGCATTAGGGGCATAATTGATAGGAAAATGTATTTCATCCAACACAGGACTGGTCTCCTGTGTTGGACGACATACTACACCTAAAGTGCTAATGGCATTGCTAATAATTAATTTAGAGTCTTCACTACAACTATTAGAAGTGTGCGTTAGGAAGTTAGGCAAATTGGATCTATATTTCCTGAAGGGAACGCAACCTTTGGCTAACTCTGTGGCTACAGAGCGTTGAATGTACCGCAGTTCATCTTTTGAGTCACTGCCAGTGAGTAAATCATCACAATAGAAATCCCTTTGTATGATTTCTTTAATTTTTGAGTTTTTACACTCTTCACCAAGCTGCCAAATGCATCTAGCGGTCAGAAAGCTTGCACTAGCGAAACCATAGGTAACGGTGTTTAGTCTTAAGGTGCGTATAGGCTTCTTATCACTGTCGCGCCACAGAATTAGTTGTAGGTTACGATCAGACTCGCGCACATTTACTTGTCTAAACATTTTTTCAATGTCTCCTGATAAGACATATTTATATTGTCAGAAACGCAGTAGAATATTAAATAGTGAATCTTGGATAGTTGGGCCTACCATTTGGAGGTGATTAATCGGTAAGCCTGACGAAGAGGGCTCAGAGGCATTGAAGACTACCCTGAGTTTAGTGGACTCACTGCTTTCCTTGATAACAGGATGGTGAGGAAGAAAGTAAGAATTAGGTGGCCTAGGATCCGTAGACTCGTAAAGATGGCCCCAATCGGAATACTCCTGAATAAATTTAGAGTATAGATTTTTGAGATCTGGGTTTTTCTTGAAGCGAGCTTCTAGACTAAAAAGCCTCTTCTTGGCTGTGTAGTAAGATTCTCCTAGACAATCTGGGTTGTCTCTTAAAGGGAGACCTACACAAAAACGGCCATCGTTTTCACGAATGGTATTAGTGATGAAGTGCCTTCACTAGCATTGTCTTCATCAGAATAGGGTTGACTTTGAGGAACATTTTCTATTTCCCAAAATTTTATCAGCTGATTGTCTATACTAGACTGTTCATGATCTATTGAAAGATTACATATAGTTGATTTATTAGTTAAGTTTGAGTTTAAAATAGGTATGTGACCTGCGACGAGCCAACCGAGTTTAGAGCTCCTTAATTTTGTGGTGCGAATAGAAGACAGCGTTGCAGTGCTATATGCAGATAAGTACAATTATGAACAGCTGTTGTATTGAACATCTGAGATGTTTAATTGATATTTGAAATATTAGCGCTTGGATGCGTAGTTGTGAAATTGGAATGAATTAAATGTAGTGCATAGGTAGGCAAATACCTTACAAGCCCCTGGGTAAAACAAAAAGATTAGGTTGCTTGACTAGTAGGTACTGGCACAAAACATTAGTTTAATTCAAATAATAGTGCATAAAGCTGCGTAGGTGCATACTAACAAATGCAATGTAGGTAGGTATATTTTTTAGGTAGGTATAGAAAGGGACATTGAACCCATTGAATGTAAATGTTTTTCTTGAATTTAAAGCATATTGGTGCCAAATAGGCGAATGTGAAGTTATGCAATATTTAATGAAGGCCAAGTTAATAAATGTAGGCTGCGTGACAAGCGCAGAATAAGCAGGTTTAGTTTAAGGACACATAAAGAGCTAGGCCTTTCTTAAATGGGACGTATTGCCCAAAAGACAGGGACAAACGGGATAGGATGATTTGGGGCAAGGATACAGGAACTGGCTCACCGTTTACTTGGCAGTCCCGGACGACGACGCTGGGTGGCCGGCTGTGATGCGGCCCTCGATACTGCGCCCAAGTCCAGCAGAGCGCTAGGGCACCGAAAAATATTTTCGTTAATTTTACCCGATCCGGCGATTGAAGTTTTCGTGTCCTGTCACGGTCGCCACTTTGTATGCGCCGTTAAGCGACATACAAGAAAAAACTAACTTTAGATTAACAATTTTATTTATTTATTTATTTATGTACACACAGAGCTCAATTACAAAAAGAAAAAACATTATGAAAAAAAAAAACATTGTACATAGGTCTACTTATTTCAAAAGAAATCTCTTCCAGTAGGCCTGAGAGAGGAGAAATTGTAGAAAACAGAGCTATATAGTGTGCGTAGGTTAATAAACTTACATAAACTATAGTTACACATATACATAAGTTAATAAATAAGAAGCGCTCGTGGCCTAGCGGTCTCAGTGTTCTGTAAACGATCACTGAGTTACGCAACTTTCACTATGGCTGGTCCTCGGATGGGTGACCACTTTGTGGCATTTACATTTGCGAGCGTTTCCGTGCTTCGGAAGGCACGTTAAGCCGTTGGTCCCAGTTGCCAGTAAAATGGCAGTCGTTAAGCCTGGTTGAAGGCCTTATGGGCGGCTTGAAAACTTCAGCAGCAGGTAGCCACAACTTGCGTCTGTCTATTTCAACACGGCAATGGGCTCACCACCTATTACGTGGGACAGGAATCCACACGGTGAAAAGTGGGCATATAATATGCCTCTGCCACCCCTTCGGGGATAAGGCGTGATGGATATTTTATAATAAATATTGATAAATTATAATATACATACATATTATATACATATATATACTAAACATATATTTATATTTAGATATATATATATATACATACCTAAGCTAAGGTAAGGAGGAAATGTAATGATCTTTCAGCTTTTTTTTAAAATGAGAAATTGTCTGACATGTTTGTATATCAAGCGGTAAACAGTTCCACAGCCTAACCGCATGAACAGTGAAAGAGTAAGAGTAGAAATCAGTTCTGTGAGAAGGACAATTGAGGCGGAGTTTAAGGTGGGATCTACATGAATCATTTGCTGCATGAGTAAGAGAGAAGCGTTCCCGTAGATAAGAAGGACATAAAGGATTATTTAGGATATTGAAAAGGAGACACAAAATTCGAGTATTCCTACGAAGACGAATAGAGAGCCACTTGAGTTCCTTTCGAAAATGAGAGACATGATCATACTTTCGGAGATTATAAATAAATCGAATACATAAGTTTTGTAGTCGCTCAAGTTTGTCTAATAGCTCCTCATTGGCATCCAAATAGCAGGAGTCCGCGTAATCGATAATAGGTTGGATTAAAGTTTGAGCAAGGGAGACTTTAATTTTCATGGGCAAGAGAGTTTGTAGACACTTGAGGGTATGAAAAGTATAGTGAACCTTTTTACTGACCTCCGCAATATGAGCCTTCCATGTCAAATTACTGTCAATGATGACACCAAGATTTTTCGCGGTGCTGGTGTATTTGACTGCAATATTATCAAGCAGGATAGGAGGAAGAGAATTCGTATACAGTCCACCACACATGTGGCTGCTATCAATGATTAATGCTTGAGACTTTTTGGGATTTATGTAAAGACCAAATGAATTTGACCACTGACTGATAGCACTAAGGTCATGGTTCATAGCAGAAATGGCACTTCTGTATTCATTTAAAGAAAAATGACGATAAAGCTGCAAATCGTCTGCATAGAGATGGAAGGTAGAGGATATGACTCGAACAGCAGAGTTAATGAAAATGGAAAAGAGTAAAGGAGAAAGTACGCCACCCTGAGGGACGCCAGCACTGAGATTACACCATTCCGAAAAAGAATCGTTAAGGCGAACACACTGCGAGCGTCCCCGAAGATAAGAGTCGAACCAGGTCACAGACTCCGAGGAAAAATTTTGAGATTTAAGAATTCCTAAAAGGATATCAAAATCCACGGAGTTAAATGCGCTACTGAAATCTAGCAGCACAAGAACCGTGAGGGACTTCTTCTCCATAGCCCAACGAATATCGTCGGTCACCTTTAAAAGAGCCGTCACGGTACTGTGACCTTGTCGAAAACCAGATTGATAGGGATTAAGAAGATTATTCGCTGTTAGGTAACTAGATAGTTGACGATAAACTAAATGTTCAAGTACTTTGGATAAAAAGGGAAGAATGGATATGGGACAAAATAACAATCTTGGGTTTAATCAACTCAAACAAGTTAGCTATTACAATGGACTAATTTTTACTATAAATTAGGTTAAACATCTACTTTTAGTACGCTTGTAGTGCGATATTCGTCTATGAACTTATTATTGCGTCTCTATTGAACAAAGGATTCATGGTAATGGCCGCCGCCCGACGCTACCACGCCGGTGGCGCGATGAAAGCGGTGGCTTGTGATTGGCTGTTGCTGATGAGGTGATATCGACGTCGCTGGCGTAGACAGTAATTATATAAATGGCAATGAGATTTTCGATAATTTCAGAAATAAAATAAATAAATATCCATCACGCCTTATCCCCAAAGGGGTGGCAGAGGCATATTATATGCCCACTTCTCACCGTGTGGATTCCTGTCCCACGTAATAGGTGGTGAGCCCATTGCCGTATTGAAATAGACAGACGCAGGTTGTGGCTACCTGCTGTTGAAATTTTTTAAGCCGCCCATAAGGCCTTCAACCAGGCTTAACGACTGCCATTTTACTGGCAACCGGGACCAACGGCTTAACGTGCCTTCCGAAGCACGGAAACGCTCGCAAATGTAAATGCCACAAAGTGGTCACCCATCCAAGGACCAGCCATAGTGAAAGTTGCGTAACTCAGTGATCGTTTACAGAACACTGAGACCGCGGGGCCACGAGCGCTTCTCTAATTTCAGAAATAAAAGGATATTTAAAATAGGTAACGATTTGTTTAGTTTAACACTTCTTCATTTCAACAGCAGGTAGCCACAGCCTGCGTCTGTCTATTTCAACACGGCAATGGGCTCACCACCTATTACGTGGGACAGGAATCCACACGGTGAAAAGTGGGCATATAATATGCCTCTGCCACCCCTTCGGGGATAAGGCGTGATGGATATTTATTTTTATTTTTATTTTAACACTTCTTCTTCTTTGTATCAATGGCAATAAGTTAAATGTGTCCAGCCCAGAACTCAGCGACATGGACGGCTCTTTTGGTGGCACCGTTAGGATCTTGCTCGGTACAGGTACTAGGACACAGTGAACACGATAAGAGGTGATCCATTGTTTGTAGGGGTGCACCACAGTCACAACCTCGATCTTATTTATTTTACCTGGTTCGCCCTGCAGCAGCCGACCTGTGATCGCAATCTATTAAGGGATTTCCAGGTCGACCACCGCAGTTCATGTCCAGGTGGCAGCTTTTCTGAGGGTTGGATGTAATCAGACGGGGGAGAGTATTCCGTTAGCCACTCCTGTTGTCGGGCACTCCCCACTGGATTTGGTACCGCGACCGTGCATCGCAGAAAGCTCTTTCTGCTCTTAAGGCATGAACTGGGTATATAATGTTGATAAAGAGAGTGGCGTGCATCATTCTCCTGTTTTCCCTTTTCCACTCCACATGCCACACGCAGTCGCACCGATGTTGGAGCGATGCCAGCAAGTGGGTACAATTGGTTTAAGAGAGTAGGCTTAAGTGTCGTTCAGTGCAACATCAATTTCCTTGGCATGTGCTAATCGATGGCATACTGAACAAGCGTATTCGCCTGCCGAGTAAGAAAGCGCGAGACCTGTTGCTCTTACAACATGTGGAGCTGCCCCCCAGGACGTGGATGTTAACCGTCGAACCAAATTGTTTCTGCTCGCAACTTTTCGTTTGGTGTTAAGACAGTGGGCTCTATATGTCAGAGTGCGATCGAGAGTGACGCCAACGTAACGTGGGTTGGGGCATTGCTCAATCTCGACACCATGCCATGAGATTTCAAGAGGTCGGTTTGCTTCCCGGTTACGCAGATGGAAAGAACAAGACTGGGTCTTAGATGGATTAGGGCGTAATCCATTGCATGAGTAGTACTGGTCGAGACTTTCCAGCGCTGTCATCAATTTTTTCTCAACTTCCTCGAAACGGGGCGCCTGAGCAGCCAACGCCAGATCATCCGCGTATAGAAAGTGCTTTGTACTCATGTTTATTGGCTGATCGTTTGTGTAAATATTAAAAAGAGCTGGAGCCAAAACACTTCCCTGCGGTAGCCCGTTGTTCTGAATGCGCCATCGACTTTTGCTGTTCTGCATATGCACCTGGAACCTGCGGTTTGTCAGAGTTCCCTCAAAATTTGAGTAAAATGTAAATCATTCGTTATCTTGAGCACCTTGACTAAGAGCCTTTAGATGTTAACTGTGTCATAAGCCGCTGACAGGTCAACAAATACAACACCGGTTACCTGGCGAGTTTCAAAACCATCTTCAATGCACTGTGTTAAATTGAGTATCTGGTTGGTACAAGATTTACCCGGTCTGAAAATTATCCTACCCAGAATACTGCACGGGGCCATAGTATGGTGGCACAAGGCAGCGAACAAGACAAACAAAATAGAATTAGACAAGGTACAGAGGCTGGCGGCCCTGATGACAACAGGTGCTATGAGGACAACTCCCACAGCTGCGCTAGAGATCGTATTGGGACTCCATCCTCTGGATCTAGAAATTAAAAAGAAAGCAATTGAACAATGGTTTAAATTGAAAAGCGTGGGCCTATGGAGAGGTAATCCTCAAGATGGCGGACATGCTAGTATCAATAAGAAATACGAAGACAAATTGTCAATGATTCTCTCTAACAATGACCTAATCAAGAAGGAGAGGGTTTTTGGCAAAAAGTATAGAATACATATAGGACAAAGAGAGAGCTGGCAGACAGAAGACACCGGAGGCGTCATCTGCTACACTGACGGCTCTAGAAAGGAATCTACTAAGCTCTCCGGCTCCGGAGTGCACATACAATGTGCAAATGGAACGGAGATTAATAGATCAATACGGTTAGGCAAATTCGCAAGTGTCTTTCAGGCGGAAATATGCGCCATCACAGAGTGTGCGCAAACTATACATCGCCATACAGACATAAAAAAGCTGACTATCTACAGTGACAGTCAAGCAACATTGAAAGCCCTAAATAAAGTAGAGACAATGTCAGCAACAGTCAAGCAGTGCAAAAAATCACTCGAAAAGCTGGCGGAAAGAACTGAAGTCCACGTTGCCTGGGTCCCCGGACATGAGGGAGTCCCGGGCAATGAACTAGCGGACAAACTAGCCCGGGAAGGGGCTGACGAATGTGTGATCGGACCGGAGCCATGGCTTCCAATCGCTCATAAGATCACGAAAGGAGTAATTACCAGAAGCATAACGGTAGAAACCAACCTCAGATGGAGGTCCTCGATAGGCATGAGACAGTCGAAGATCTTCATCAGGGGAATGGATGCGAAAAGGACAAGCCGACTGGTCAAACTTACCAGAGCAAACATGAGGCTTGTCATAGAGATCATCACAGGACACTGTCGCCTCAACAGGCACCTAACAGTGATAGGAGTAATGGATGACCCATTATGCCCAGAATGCATGGAGGAAGAAGAAACCAGCTTCCACCTACCAGCTGAGTGCCCCATGTATTCGTTAACAAGATGGGAAATTATGGGCACCGACAGACTAGAAGAAGAAGACATAGAACATCTGAATGTGGATCAGATAGTAAGCTTCTGCAAGGAAACAAGAAGGTTCGACGGGGCGCCGTGAAGACTGCTGGGATACCCAATCTAAACCGCAAGGAGGAGATTTCGGGGAAATGAGCGAAGTGGGCGGCAAGAGATGCGGTCGGATCGTTCGCTCGGCGGTGCCGGCGTCCCCAACAAGAAAATAATAATAATAATACCCGGTCTGAATCCAGCTTGTTCACGAATGAGGTTAGTTTCCAGAACAGGTGTAAGGCGGTCTAGCAACATTCTTTCAAACATTTTAAGGTGTGACACAGTAATGAAATGGGGCGATAGTTTTTAGGCTCGTCAGGGTTCTTTCCTGGTTTGAGCGCTATGACCTTTGCTCTTCGCCACAATTTTGAATTTTTTAAAGAAATTAGGCAGTTATTAAAAAGAGCAAGAAGCCAAGATACCACTCCTGGCCCAAAATGCTTGTTTTATTCGACAGTTATATCGTCTACGACAGCAGCTTTGCCAGTTTTCAGCATCTTCATGGAGTGAATTATGTCCCAGAGTAAGAACGGTTCGCTAATTTTGTTGAAGTTCAAGGACAATTGTTGGAGCCCCTGAATTTTAGGTAGGCGCTGTTGTGGTTTTCCATTTATCAGGAGCTGGTGAGCCACCTAGTCAGGGGTCTCTTGACCAGGATTAACAGCGTTTGGTGGATCATCAGTAAGTTTCCTTATCGCTCTCCACGCCTTTTTACTGTTTTGCAACATGTCAACGTTAGTGACCAGATTCACTATGTATTAGAAGAAGTTTTCCCTGGGTCAAATGGGATCACCCTTATGGTTCGCGTTAAAACCGCAACTGGTTCGTACTTGCGACCAGTTATTCGTCTTTGTCCTTTGCCTAATCAACAGTAACTTCAATAACAAATTTAGCTTGTTCGATTAGGTTTAGTTTAGTTTAGTTCGATAGCATTTTGTTTAGTTAGTAGCTAAAGCTTAGTGGCAACTGTATAGTCAGTTGTTCCTTTTTCGAAGGTAACCCTTCAAGCCGGGGGGAAATGGTTGCGCCGGCATGCGATTCAAGAGTAGTCGCGTTATTTTTTCTATGTTGCATCGCCGATCTATATTTGTTTTTAATTAATTAGTTGTCGACACTCCCCCCTTTCCCTTTATTCCATTTCTCTTTCGCACCTACCTTGTCTCGCATAAAAGGAGAGCGAGACAGCTGTATTACGCGTGATCTAAAACGCCGCTCACAGATTCACGGATTGAAGGCTCGCTGTAGTTAGTCCTACAATGACCACGCGCGCGCCCGCATCAAACCTTTCGCAATAATTGTGTTTTCCATGGATAAATAGTTTTCGTGCAATGGAACCAGGGATCCAGGACTAGGGACGTCCCCGGCAGCCTCCACCTCAGCATCTCGCAGCAAAAGCAAGGTAGTGTGCCCATTCCTGTTATCCATTTCTTTTTTCCGTCGACAACCGCGTATAAATTTCATTTTTGTCTTACCCCGCAAATACAGTCCACTTTGAATTTATTTATCTCGCCTGCTCAACCAGTAACAGTACGTAGAACTTCGATGTGTGATAAAAAACAAGTAACAAATGATTTCCTGCCAATTGTATTTTTCTTATTACTAAGAAGGTTGCAACGTTTCAAAAAATATAACATTTGAAATTCAAATAGTTCCGATTAGCTAGAAGTGAAAACTTTTAGCGTGCCACATGTATTGGAAACGCGGCAATTTATAAGTATGAATGTTTGTTACTCTTTCCCGCAAAATATACTGAATGGATTTTGATGAAACTTTACAATAATATAGCTTACACACCAGAATAACACATAGGCTACTTTTCATCCCGGGAGCACGTTCCTGTGACAAACGTGAACGAGAAAACTTCACCACGCGTGCAGAGCCGCGGGCGTCAATATCTATAAGTAGATTGATACAGTTTCTTCGTCGTCTTAACTTTCAGAGAAAAGAGTTATCAAGGTTAGGCTTATCATAGCCGTAATGAAACAAGCTTTAGTTTTATAAATTGATTGCTTGGCAGACCTAACTTATCAAACAATGACATATTATTATTTTAGCCAAATTCAAATTTCAACCATTATTGGTAACGCAACAACGATAACGAAATTACTGTATAATAAATTATAAAGTTTTATTAACTTGCTAAATTATTTTGGCCTTCAACGTAATATACTAAAATAAGATAATGAAAACACTTTGGGTATTATATTTTCGAGTTAGTATAGGTATTTTTCTCGTACAAATAATAGATATAAAGTTAACTATTTTCACGCTGTATCCTTGATGGGGTAGTCAGAGAGAACAGATCACTAGGCTTCGCTATACAGGCATACTTCTTTGCAGTAGATTAATGAATTAAATGAATTTGCTGGCTGCAGATTCATTATACGCTTATATGCTTGTCTGTGTATCCGAATACTTTTGAACTCTTCGTTTTGAGCAATCTGCTCACGTGGTCCTCATATGTTAGTCTCGGCCTACCCTGACTCCTTCTACCCTCAAATTTTGCAAAATATACTTACACATATATAGTATATACTTCTTCAATCGTCCCTCACTCATTCGTTGGACGTGTCCAAACCAATAGAGCACGCTCTTATCCAGCTTAACGCTGACACTTTCATTTAAACCTGCCATATTGCGTAACATTTCGTTACTTATTCGGTCGGGCAATGGTCACAACTTTCACAGTATTCTTCTGACATACCCAGATTTTACTACAACAATAGAGTTCATTCATTATAAATACTAGATATACATAACTTAACCATACGTCCCGTTGAACGAAACCGTCCAGTTTTTTAGTTTTGTAGTCGGTGTCCCCGAAACAAGCCTCGGGACGCGAAATAGTCCCGTTTACCTAACCAAGTAAAATTGTATGTCAAACTGGGCGTTATTTAACATTATATAACTCTTTATATTAACTAGTTACCGAGGCAGGAACATAGCGACAGATGCCGATGATTATTCCTAAGTGAGCGCGTGCGAACGACATAGGTAGCCAATCGTTGCAATTCCCGCGCACTTTTGGTAACCTAATAAAATAAGTAAAAACACCGAGATTCTGTTTAGTCAGTCTGGTTAAGCAGCCTTACATAAACCCGACGGTGGTTTAGCTAAAAGCTAATATCTATAAAGCTGACCTATTTAGATTTATCTTAGCCTTTAACTCGACCATTAGTGATAGGGGCGTTTTGCCGTCTGGTGTACTCTGGCGTTAAACTTCTAGGTTAGAAATTAATTGCACTCAGCGAGAGGTCCGGCGGAGCTTCAGACCCTCGTATATAATTCGAATGGGCCAGTCGGTATATGTGGCGTAGTATTGAAGCAGTAAGTATAGAGGGAGGCTTCTTTTTTTAACTTCCTTCCAAAATTAGCAAATTTATTTGAGGTTGCATTATGGGCCAGCATATCCATTTTTTTTCCTGGTGTTTTTAACATACCTTACTTCTGATTTAAACTCCCTACGCGCGTTACGAATGCAGTCATGGTAATTTCCCGAACCCGGCCGACCAGACACTACCCACTGCAAGAACGTTTGCCAAGCCACAATTTGGCACTTTTTAACATAATAACTCCAACCAACGACAACAGCGCGCCTCCCGTATGTTTTATTACAGATTGTACGCTCTGACAACCTCTGCAGTGTCGTGTGTGTCACAATAATAAAAAAAACTAACTATCTTCACGCTGTATCCTTGACGGGGTAGTCAAAGAGGACAGATCCATGCATACTTCTTTGGCTTCTTGCAGATTCATCAATCGCTTCATACATGCAATAATATTTATCTATTAGTCTAATAGGTTTTTGACTACTGCATGAATCAGTCTTACACGCATTACGCTAAAATAATCACATAATTTACGATAACTTTCTATTTAATTACTGTCCCTATTACCCCATATGTATTTACAGCTATATTCAGGTGCATTATCTGTACTGCATATAGTTTTAATAATACTACTTTTGTTTACCTGCAACAATATAGGTAGATGGTCCGATAAGTAAGCGTCACAGAGAACACGTACGCGGCTCCCTATGCTTCGGCAGCCACCGATACGACACAAAGATCGAGCCACCGTTGCGTGCCATTGCAATCACTGACATAGGTATGGTGCCCAGATCCAGAAACCAGTACAGAAACCAGACAGTAATCCAGCAGCTCTTTATCGAACTGAGTCCCCGGATGTAATAATATGAAAAGAAAAATCTTTATTCATATGGGTCACAAAGTAACACTTATGATCGTCAAGATTATTGCTTCTACTCGTACATTTACATTTACTGCCAAGCAATAGGTAGGAGGGAGGAGTCGCAAAGCAATAGGTAGAGCCTGAGGAAGAACCTGGCAATAAAACTCATGGCCACTCTTTTCTAATCACCAGTAATTACATTATTTCGAATTAAATGCTATTAGACCAATACAGTAATGAGTTTATACAGAAGAAACAAAATCAATATTTGTTTATGTGACAACAGTCGACTTAATTTAGTTTGCCTTAAATTTAAATACGATTGTTTGAAATAATTGCTATAACAGCTATTAGCTGACCAGTCCAGACCACTGCCAGGACACTTAAGCGAGCATGACATAGACAAATGGCTCAGCAATAATCATGTCAATTTTAGAATGGTAAATTATAAATAACAGTCTAATTGGTGCTCACACAATAAAAATTTCAAAAATTACATATTACTCATATAAAAGTCATTACTGTGAATGAATATCCAATTAGCTGTGACTAAATTACTAGTGTAGGGGGTCCCACCAAGATCCTCGGGGCCTCACCTGCTGACGTTGATGCGCCCTTATGGGCTTGGAAGGTCAGAGTGCAGTTTCGGCATTGGAGGGGTTCCAATGCCGAAAATAAAGTCTAACTATATCTGCTTCACAGCAACCGAATAAAAATGAACCTTAGGCTTGAAATCCAAAAAAAGGGTTTAAAAGTAACTGGAAATACACAAAAATTAAGAAGAGATGAGATTACTAAATTACATACTTTAATAGTTCCCTTAAAAGTTATGATAGGCATTTAAAATTGTAATTACATTTTATAGTAAATAAAAGCGATAAAACTGATAAGGTTGCCATCAAATTTCCACTAGACCTCAGATTCTACTTTCTTGTTTTCATTTGTCCACTATAAGCTCGATGGAAGCGACTATGGTCTGACTTCCCAAACTCAACACACGCGACTTCATCAGAGCTTGGTCTGTCATTTACAACATGATACTATTTTGCATCATTAATACTGCTTCATATACAATATCAAAAATAATCTTGTCCTATAATACAGGATTACTGCATCGCCTGTCTTGATTACGTAATTTCCACGATGCCAAAGATTGAGTAGATTTCAATTCCGCAGAAGACAATGTTTTTCCTCTAAACTCTTCTTCAATATCCAGTAATGTTCTATCCTTCGTCTCAGGTAAGAAGAAATACGCGATCACTAAACAATATCCTACTACTGCAGCATAAATACAATATGCTCCATAAATACCCAAAGTGCTAAAGAAAAATGGTAAAGTCTTTATAGTTATGAAAAGATTTGATGATAAAAATAAAAGGCTAAGTCCTCCTGCTAAACTTCTATATTCTAGAGGGAACAGTTCACCAGCTATAATGAAGGGTAGTGGTACAGTGCCAGTAGCGATAGTAAACATATGAATATGAATCAACATTACTCCTATAAAAGGACTGTCAAAGGGTAGCATTCCATGTCCTTTACAATAAGTATATGCTGCAGTAGTCAGAAACGCGAATATATTGATACTGACTGTACCTAATAACATGGTTCTTCTATTGATTTTTTTAATAATTATTACTGCTAGAGTATTAGACATAATTCTTTGTGTATCTAGAGTTATAATTAGTAGAGGAATATTTACATCAGTGCCTATAACATGATGAAAGATATCTATAGTATATGAAGAGAGAATATTTCCACCTGCCCATTGCCCTAAAGTATAAATATGTACCATTATAAATATAGGTTTATAAAACTCTTTTTTCCTTATAGTTACACTGATGTAAGCGATATTACTTTTAATCCTTTTAGTAAGTGATTGGGATATTCCAGCTTCAGTTTTAGATTCTCTAACTATAATACTAGCTTCTATCATTTTCTGCAATTCTTCTTCTTCTTCCTTATTACGAAGCCATCGAAATACACTTCTACTCTCATCGTATCTCCCTTGATCAGCTAACCAACTTGGTGATTCGGGTGAATATATTACAACTAATAAATCTACAAAGGCTATACAAGCACAGAATAGAGCAGTCATTTGCCAAGTTAAATATGATCCCATTGTGTGTACTAATAGTACTCCAGTAGCTATGCTTAAAGATATTGTGGTCAAAAACGCTCCACGATTTATAGGGCTGGTATATTCTCCGATCAAAATCGGACCTAAGGAAGCACTCATCCCCATTGAAATGCCTTGAAGGAACCTAGCTATAAGAAGTTGCGGAATGCTTTTGGCAGTGACTATGGTGAACCAGCCAATAATCATAGGTGTTATACTGACGAGATTTGCCCTTTTTCTACCATAGTTAGCCATGATAGCAGGTACGATAAAGTTGCCGCCGACGAGTGCGAAACCGAGGATTGACGCTGAAATTAGAAAAACAATGTATGTTAGGGACGTTGTTTCAATACTTCCAGGATGAAAACCAACAACACAGAAGCTAATGTAACTTCTGAACAACAAATGAGGTATTAGCTTAAGCACCCTAGCCGCCTGACTGACTACAGAATCCTCGAACACGTGGTTTAGGTCCAAGCCAGCATTCTCTGATATAATGCAAGTAGGCTTACCGATCCAAGATCCTGAAGAATCATCTATTGGTACAGTAGAGTCTGGTTGCCGGAGTTGAGGCAGCAGTATGGCCGGGAAACCCATCACCAGCCCATGAGCTGCCATGTTCAAACATACTCCCAACGTCACGAAACACTGGAACACAGGTAACAACAAAATTAATTTAACTTTCACCAATGATCCCAACTCCTGGCATTTGCCTGTAGTCGCCTGTAGATTCTGATTTGCAGGACACAGCATTGAGAGTGAGAGTGCAAGAGCATACGTCATGCAATGGTTCCACTTCTCCCACATCTCCTTTGCCGGTTGCCGCTCACCCCAATGGCCTACAAGACGAGCACAGTGATTCAGCACTGTTGGTTACCAACTATAATTCTCACAACAGCCAGCAATGACCATACAAAATGTCTACGGAGGCAGTACTTAGAAGGACTCAGATAGCGCACACGGTGAAAGAATGCTTCAGGGTGCCCTCTGAGCTGCCATCAGTCTAGCTAACTTTCATAGATACTTGTCGCAACAGCAATGCCCCGTGAGGATTCACAAGGCATTTTTTATACCGCTGATGTGGCTGACCAGCATACGGCTCTGCTAAAGGAAAGTGGTAACCCTAGTCTATGGGCGGCACACGCGCCGCTGACCCTATCCTATCAGCCGGATATGGCTGAGAGAGGTGCACAGTCCAAGCTGCTACTCGCGTAAACAATTTGAGAGTGGACACTGCTTTAAGTATAGGAATGAAAACTGAAAGATGCATAATTATTTTTAACGGTATTTATATTTTTTATGCTATCTGGTACTGATAAAACATTATCGTGTTGCATGTCGTGGATTCTCTAAGACATTACTTAGTCAAACGTACGTCATCATTAGTTAATAATATTAACAATCCCTCTTTATGTACTAGTATGAATGACGATGTATTTCTACAATAATACTTAAAATTACAAGCTCATTGATTCGTCCTAATCACACGTTATAATAGTGGGATCACTGTGAATGCATATCCACGTCAATCTTCATCTTAGGGATGTATGGTATTTGGACCTGAATCTAAATTTGCTTAACTAACTAGACGATCTTCTGAACGATTGCATTCGATTCGCTCACAGCCTTCGTAAGTACTATTATACCCTGCTAATTTATGAAGATGTGCTGACCATCATCCCTGGGCCTACTCGGTTAGCATCTTGACGCTGGATATACAGTTCAGGCGCACCAGCCAGTGGCACTTCACATACAATCTCGTTACGGATCGGAACCCCATATCATCTATCTCTATGTACTAAATCCCATTAAATCACCGTGTCCTTCAAAAGTGTGTCAAAAGGTCTTAGTCAAGATCACGTGTGAGCTTATCGCTGAAAGTTGAATTGGTTATCTAAGTGTCAGCGTAGTCAGTAATCACTGATTATGTACTGACCTGTTTTCTCCTAATACACCTGATTATCTCGTTTATCGATAATATTATAATATCTCGATCATCTCGTTTTCAATTTCTTTGTCACAATCATAATAGATCTCAATCAATAAAGCCTTGTCCCCGAAAGTGTAGCAGAGGCATATTATATGCCCATATTTCACCGTTTGCATTTTTGTCCTACGTAACAGGTGGTGAACCCTTTGCTGTGTTGAAATGGACAAACACAGGATGTGGCAACCTGCTGTTGAAATTTCTCAAGTCACCTATAAGACCTTCAACTTGGCTTAACACGCCTTCCGAAGTATGGAAACGTTTGACAATGGAAATACCACAATGTGGTCTAATCCGACGACCCGCAATAACGAAAGATGATTAGCGCACTGATAGTTTACGGTACACAGAGTTAGAGGGCTACACAAATGTTATGCAGTATTTCACACACGAACTAATCTAAAATGAAATTCAGCAGATAATTATAAAAAGTACCTACATAGTCTGTAGCAATGTAATTTGCGAGTAGTTTTATCTCTATTATAAAGAAAATTCTTGCAAATGCAGTAACGAGTCTTTACAAAATAACAAACTATTACAAAATTAACATTGTTATATTATCTAAAACCTTGAATAATAATAAACCAAAACGAGAATCTACTGCAATAGAACACAAGGACAGAACAATACTTCCTGAATTTCTGAGACTGTCGCGTTCAAACAAATGTTTGTCTTTTCAGGAAACTAAAATCTAGATAAGCGAATTTAAGTCAAAAATCAAAAATCAATCAAAATCAAAAATCTTTATTCATGTAGGTCACAAAGTAACACTTATGAACGTCAAGATTACTGCTTCTACATTTACATTTACTGCCAGATTCGCAAAGCAATAGGTAGAGCCAGAGGAAGAACCTGGCAATAAAACTCATGGCCACTCTTTTCTAACCGCCATTTGACACAGTTTGATTAACATGATATTTGACCAATTATACAGTAAAGAAATTATACAAAAAAAAAAAAACAAAATAAATGTTGAGTTCATTAAAATTACACTTACATAGTTCCTTTGAATTTATGTGAGAACAGTCGACTAAACTTAGTTTGCCTTAAATTTAAATAATATTATTTGTAACAATTGCTATAACAGCTATGAGCTGACCAGTCCCAACAGACGGCACCCGTTCACGGGTATGACGCATATATCAGCCATCGCCCTATTCAACCGTATTGTAGGGAACAAGGCGACCCGATACATACGCCACCACTGCCAGGACACTTAGGCGAGCATGACATACCCAAAAACTACACAGCAACTATCAGTCAATTTCAAAATAATAAATAAGTCTACATAGTGCTCACACAATAACAAAGTCAAATTACATATAATTATGTATATTAGTTATTACCGGGACTAAACGCAGCCATACCTTTAGTTGCCTGGCGTTTCAAATTATTTATACTGGAGAATGTAAACAAAAATAAGGTAAAAAAAAAAAAATACAACATATATATGCAGGTTCAAGACAAGTAGATAATATAACACAAGATTCATTCGAATCCTAAATAGCTCGAGCGAAGAGCAAGCAACTCATTTCCATTTATTTTTATCATTCAAATAATCATTAATTGTGTAATAAGCCCTTTTCAAAAGGTGCGTCTTAATTTCCGCCTTAAATTTATGTAACGGCAGGTTCATAATGTCTAAAGTAATTTTATTATATAGGCGTACGCCAATTCCTGCAAAAGAGTCGTGAACCTTTTGTAAACGATGATGCGTTCCAATTAATTTATGCTTATTTCTAGTATTTATCGAATGTATGTCACTGTGTCGATTGTATAAATGTATGTTCTGTTTAACTAACATGATATTTGCAAATATATACTGTGATGCAACCGTTAAAATGCCAATTTCTTTAAATTTCTCTCTAAGAGACACTCTAGCACTCAATTTATATATTGCACGTATAGCTCTTCTGGAGTACAAAAATTACTTGTAGATCAGCTGCTTTACCCCACAGCAAAATGCCGTAAGACATGACACTATGAAAATAACTAAAGTATACTAGCCTGGCAGTTTCTACATCAGTGAGCTGCCTGACTTTACTAACGGCAAAGGCTGCCGAGCTGAGTTTACCTGCAAGACACGTTATTTGCGCGTTCCACTGCAGTTTGCTATCTAAAGTGATCCCCAAAAATACAGTTGATTCTACAATATTAAGGGTATCACCGTTCAATGTTATATTTGTACCGCAATTCCTGACATTAGGCATGCTAAATCTGATACATTTTGTCTTCTTAGCGTTTAGTAGCAAATTATTGGTCGTAAACCAATCTACAACTTGGGCAAGTGAACTATTAACGCTGTTAAAATCAGTAAGCGTACGATCTACTTTAAAAATAAGTGACGTATCATCAGCAAATAGAACAATGTCGCACAAGTTCTGTATATAGAATGGCAGATCGTTAATATAAATTAAAAATAGAAATGGACCTAGAATTGATCCCTGCGGTACGCCCATAGCTACAGATGCTCCAGAGGAGCGAATTTCATTAACATCAACATGTTGTATCCGATCATTTAAGTAGGAGGCAACAAGATCCAGTGCAGAGTCTTTGATACCATAATAAAAGAGTTTTCGCAATAGTGTTTTATGTTCAACGCAATCAAATGCTTTAGAGAGATCGCAGAATACACCAATAGCATCTTGTCTATTCTCCCAGGCGTCATATATATGATTCAGAAGTGTCACACCTGTATGAATGGTAGAACGACCCCTTGTGAACCCATACTGCTCTTTATGTAGTAGCATATTTGAATTAAAATGAGCTTGTAGTTGTTGCAATATAATTTTTTCAAAAATTTTGCTAATGGCAGGTAATATTGAAATAGGTCTGAAATTACCAGGGTCAGTTTTGGATCCAGACTTAAATAGAGGTATTACCTTACTGTGTTTCATTAAATCCGGAAACACTCCTTTATCGATACATTTATTAAATATTTCAGCTAGATGTGGAGATAAATTAACAATAATAGACTGTATCAATTTCACAGAAATACCCCACAAGTCAGCTGTCTTTTTTGAGTTAAGCGACTTGAATACTTTAACGATATCGTTGGGGTTAACACATTTAAAGCTAAATAAGACATTGCACTGATCTACACTGCCCCCAAGTATGCGTTGAGCTTTGATTGGACAAGAATTTAAGGAGCTAGTTGTTTTCGCGGGTATGTCTATAAAATAGTTGTTAAAAGTTTGTGCTACATCTAATTTATTATTAATCACCTTGTTATTTATAATTAACTCAAAGTTATTATCACGGGGTAGTAATCGACCGGTTTCAGTATTGATTACATTCCAAGTCATTTTTACCTTATTTTTTGAATCTTTAATCTTATTACTGATATGTAACGACTTGGCAGCAGCACAGGTCTTTTTGAAGGTCTTGGAATATTTTTTTACATATTGAATAAAAGCAGGATCAAAATTAAATTGCTTCATACCATATAATTCGTACAACTTAGCCCTACTTTTGTAAATACCTGTAGTTGCCCACTCACAAAATTGCAGGTTTTTGTTTTTATAAAATGTTTTTGATTTAAATATATTGTTGTACTCAGCTTTAATTGTATTAAATAAGGAGTTATATAAGCCGTTTGGATCTTTCTGATTAAAATCAATATTAGTGACTTTTGCTGAAACATTAACATTAAATTGTTTAAGTCGATATGCACTCATTGGCCTACATACAATTTTATTTCCTTTGGAAGTGACATTAATAGGAAACGCTGCTTTTTGACCAAGATGATCTGATGGAAAGTTACTTAGTATCTCCCTTGTTGTTGTTGCACAGTTGCAGAATATATTATCTATACATTTTCTAGAATGTGAGGTGATTCTAGTTGGCTCACAAAATAAATTTTGTAAGCCAAAAGACTTAAACAAATTTATAAATCTGATAAATTTCGAAGACTGCACAAGTATGTCAACATTAAAATCCCCACACACCACAACATGTTTTCTACTAGTAAACAAACGCTTCAATACATTTTCCATTACAGATTCTAATAAATTATAATCCCTTTTTGGAGGACTGTAGACATAGAGGACAATGAGTTGCTCAAGCTCAACACAGGAAAATTCAGCAGTACGCTCAATAGAAAGAGCCACAATATCTTTACGTTCTTTACATTTTAAATTATTAGATACAAATATAAGAGAGCCCCCACGAATGGCTTTCTTTCTTGAGAACGCACTGCTAAGTGAATAAAATTCATTGTTGAACAATAGTTCATGACTTTTTAACCAATGTTCTGTAATACAAAAAATGTGAACATTGTGTTCCTTTATATAAAGTTCTATTTGTAGTAGTTTTTCAGATATGCCTTCAATATTTTGGTGAACTAAGTTTAAACTACTAGAAGTATTGTTAATATACTCAGAATTATTACAACCAATATTATTATCAGTGTCTTTAAAAAAAGTAGACCGAATGGGCTCAAAAGACCTAAAACCATGGCCAGATTTTTTACCTGTTGTCTTACAAACTAGTTTTTTGAGATAATATCCCAAGTTAATAAGTCATTATTACTAAGCTCAAAAGGAGCTGGTTTATAAGCCAATAATTTGGCTTTATTCAATAAAAAATTTGATAACAATACAGCTATCTGACGTCGTAAAAATTTTGATAGTGAATAACTATCTAATGTCAAAAAGTAATTATTCTGTAATAAAAGATTACAGTCAAATAATTCTATATTCCTACAATATGTGGTATAGTGTAAGTATATAGTTGTGTATTTGTGTAAGTATATAGTTATAGATATAAATGATAAAAATTACCCGCTTTCACAAGATTTTCAGGCTTGTCGAATTTAAACACATTAAAACTTGACAAATTAATACTATAGTTAAAGTCACTTTATTATACCACATTTCACAAGTGTTGAATATGGATTAAATGAACCGATACCACAGAATCCGATACGGACTTCAAACATATAGGAATCAAACCAGTAATTTAGAAAATTAAGACCTAGTGAAATGGTTGACCACAGGCCCGCAGTTGCCCGCAGGCTGTAACCGAACTGCATTCCGAACCTGGTAATCAAATCTTCGCCCCAGGAGACATTATGAAAAATGATTATCAATTTCTTCATTATGGAGTTCTTCGAAAGGGGTCTTAGAAGGTTTATTGGGTCGGTAACGAGAGTGCTACACCTCTGGTGTTGCAAACGTTCATAGGCTACGGTGATCGTTTACAGAACACTGAATCCGCGAGGCCACGAGCAATATATGGTGACTAATTTGTTATGCTTCCCTATAATATGCGTATCAAATGAAAGGACTTGCTGAGAATCATTCTTTATAGAACGTTTTAGCGGTTTTTATTCGACCCTTAATGTATGTTGTAGTTGTGTAAAATACTCCAAAAACGGTGCAACAAAAAGAAATATGGAATATTTGGATTTTCTTATACATTTACTAAATCCGAAACTGGTTTCCAAGGTCATAAAATATTTACAAAAATCTCACCTGCTTTTTGAACGGCGTTATCCATCCGGACTGTGGTTTCTCCATAATATTATGTTATCAATGTTATCATATCACTGCCAACTGAAGATCACTGGGGCACGTTCACTCTGAAGAACAACATATCTACGTCTAATAAAAGTTATCAGATAAAATTTATTAGGCACGCCGCGCATAATAGTCATGATATTTTTTCTCAGGTGATAACATTCTTTTTGTTTAAGATTTCAGTAATGGAATCACTTATTTAAAAAAAACTGATTTATTAATAAGCAAAGGCTCAGTATCTGCGGGACCCAAAGTGCACCTGTTTCCTCATTAATAAATAAATATTGTGACTGGACCAACGGTGGTCATCCATCCGAAGACCAGTTATAGCAAAAGTTGGTTAACACTGTGATCATTTATAGAACACTAATTAGCGGGGCTACGGGCGCTTTAAACAACGTGGTCCTGCTAGTTTTGTTGCCGGTGACAGTGAAACCATTGGTTGGTAGATGCCCACAATGTTGGTACGGTGGTCAGGATGACGTAGTGAAATGGTTGACTACTGGACGCCTGTAGGCTGTGTGGAGTCCGAACCTGGTAATCACATAATCTTCGACCCCAGGAGGCTAAACAAGCACTGTGTAAAGTCCCTGATGCTATAATCGTGCCAGAGGAGAAAACCTGGGTGGACCCAACCAGAGTGGTTGGGTCCACCAACCGGCAGAACCAGAAGCCCGTCTACTTGCTGTTGCAGCCAACCACATTACCTGTACGCCACCGGTACACAGTCGCCTCTTCACCTTCTTAACCCCCCTATATTTTCAAACATAGCTCATCTATCTTTTGTCCTATAATAAAACAGTTTAAAATTTTGATCTGTACAATTGTTGGATTTATTAAAAAAAATAGTGTGGGTATAACGCCCAGTAAAACACAATAATGCTGTTTCTGGGCAGAAATTGTGCATGGAAATTAATCATTTTTAAACTAAGATACATTAAAAATTGTATGTGGACTTTCGTTTATTAATGAAAATAGACATGGTTCAGGATTTTTGAAAATTCAACCCCTAAGAGGGTAAAATGGGCTGAAAGTTTGTATGGAAACCTATCATTTTAAAATTAATATGCACCAAAATTTGTACATTGGTTTTGGTTAATGTGTCTAAATATTTTTTTAAATCCAAATCCTCAGTGATTAATAAGGCCTAAAAGTTTGTTTTAAAGTAATACACTAAAAAAAATTAATGAGTTATCAGTTAGATATTAAGACAGAAGTATTTCAAGATTTTTCGAAATTCTACCCTAAAAGGGTAAAATATTAAGGTAAAGGCCTCCGAGGGGTTCTAAGAATGGCACCTTATTCCGATGTATTTAGAATATCGAGATTTATATGCAATTCACAAGTTCTTTTTGTCTGTAAGATAATTTATTCAATAAATAATTTATCTATCCATGTATATATGAGCAAGAGGGTGCTTTGGTTTGTGTACGTTTTAAAATTATCGATAAGTTTGACGCCAGTAGCCGACTCGTACAAGCTCTTCATACATTTCAGTCTGTATGCACGTGAGAACTACGATTTTCTAAATAGTGTTTTAAAGTATAATTTTATACTGTTTGACTTCTTCTTATAAATGAAATATTGGGACAGTTAATTTTTTTTATCAAAACCACATATTATTTGAGTATGTTTTTACCTAATTAAGGAGAAAATCAGTATTTAAAATACCGCGGCCTTAGGGGCTACATATTGTAGCTGGTTCCTAATTCCCGATGGATTTATACCACGGAAATGCGATTTCATAGACGTTTACGTCTTTGTAAATTTTGGAGGTAGTTTCGTAATTACGATTATGATGTTTTGGTTTTGGCTACTTAATTAATCCACAAATATATATATCTAATTCCGATGTACAGTGTAGCGTCGCATTTACTAATAATACTCGTAGCAGGTCGAAGATTGTCTATTTAGGTACTTTAATAATTCGTTGTATGGAAGAGCCAAGTAAAAAAAAATAGTTATTAATGTATTCTGGTATAATCCTCCGGAGGATTTATATATTTTTTCAAACATGGCGAAATTAAATATTAATTTATTTAGATAATATTAAAAAGTCTCTAAGATTTTATTACTTGGAATTAAAAAACTTGATTCAGTATTGTGAAACTCTATTCCGAGGTATGTAGGGCGGAATAAGGTTATATGGGTACCTAACTACGTACGATTAGTACGTTGAAATACAGAGTGTTCATTAATTGCCCAGTTTGTAGTGTACGTTAAAATGATTTTATTTTATAGTATGCGCGTAAAGTGGAAATGTAAACTTTTTTATGCAATCCGTTTCCATTAGTTAATAGAATTCTTACTTAAAAGATAAATAAACTTTATGTGACTGTCTCGAGGGCGCAGTAGTAGTGTATCCTGAGTCGGAACCAATAAATAAAGATTTAAGCTAATGCTATTGGATAATTGATAAACATATTTATATATTAGAATAATAACTATCGTGAGCGTTGTTCATTATTACAAACTAAACGGTTATATTCACGTGTGAATTTCGGGATAGCCCGACTAGTTTCGGACCTAGCGGAGGTCCTTTTTCAGGAGGAGCGTCAAGCTACGTCGGAAGCTGCGCTGGCACTGCGTTGCCAACAACCTCTCTGGCGAAGAGCGCGCTGTGTCAGTGTGCGTGTGCCTCATCTTGAGTAGCAGATGTGGAGATTGCTGTGGTGTTAACCACAAGGGCCAAAGGTGCAAACGTACACACCGCACTGGTCGTATCTCCCTCCAAGACTGGAACATTATTGGGGGGAGCAAGCTTTAAAGCCGGTCTCCATGCAGGGGGCAATACCCAGTCAGAGTCCCTGTTGAAGTTCGGACGACGGCTGATTTCGATGGCCTCGCGTACTTTACGGAACGAAGTACTTCTCTGTCGCTAGGACAGAGGCCTTATCAAATCTTATGTAATGAGCCGTGTCCGTCTGGCAGGCGTGCTCAGCCACTGCTGACTTCTCGGTATCCATGCTTTTCATGCTACGTATATGTTCCTGTAGCCTGGTTGCTACGCTGCGACAAGTCTCGTCTATATAACAGCTGCCGCAGTCACACGGAATCGTGTAAACTCCTGGTGCACTCAGCGGATCCGCATCCATTGGGGAGCGCAAGAGTTGTCTCAACTGTCCTGGTGGGCGAAAGATTGTCCTAATCATATTTCCACGGCGCAACAGTCCTCCTATCTTATCGGTGAAACCCCGGATATACGGCTTGCATGGCCTATCGCCACTGGTAGCCATTTTTCTGTAACGTGCAATGAATATGCGACATTTCCACACTCACGTACTGCGGATCGCAGAGACTAAGAGCCCGGTTTATTAGCGATCTTGGGACTGATGAGAGCTGAGAATGGTGGTGATGTGAATCCGCCCGGAAGTATCTGTCCGTGTGCGTCGGTTTTCTGTATACCGTAAGTGACAGGTGGCCATTATGACCACGAATTACTAAAACGTCAAAAAACGGAAGAACCCCTTCATTCTCCTCCTCTACTGCGCACTGAATGTTACTGTGCACCGAGTTTAAATGTAGCATTAGGTCCGCATGAGAGTCTCGGTTTTTTTTTACTAATACATACTAAAAAGGGACTAATCCCACCCACATTCCCATTACTGTGACTTCTGTAAACCAGGACCTACAGTAATGACCAAAACACCCGAAAAGTTACACCGAGCTCGATCTCGGTGATGTCCCAGGAGAAGTTAGCATGTCTTGGAACCCGCAACGAAATTAATCAGAAGTTAATGTGAGGAAGTAAGAAAAGAACGTAATGCCTCTTCCCTCCTTTGCAAAGCGGGAGACCTGGAAAGCAACTAGGTGTAAATCCTATAAAAATAGGGAAGCACCACGGTAATAGTATATTACGGGTCCTATGTGAGCTATGTTTGATTCCAGTAATATCTATGGCAGTAACGTTTAAAAGCACGAAAATTTACCCTCGATGCCACGAGATCCGCATAGTAAACTACTCCCGACGTTACTTGTCAACAATTAAGCATATTATATCGCTCATTTTGTCAAATGCTACACTCCCAAAGTATATGATGGGCCGTCTGATCATATTTGGCGTCAGCAGTTGAACACCGACAGACTCAACCAGCTTAAACGAATGTAATGTGCTCCTAAAGTTACCATGTCCCGTAAGAAATTGAGCAACACAGTGATCAACCTCCAGCCAGGACATTCCCAGGCGTTCACGAACGTCTGGGAAAAACTGGTAGAGGTGCCGCCATTTGACGGAAGTGTTCCAACGCAGCTGCCATTCGTCTAAAAGTTCTTCACGTACATTATCACGATACAGTCTGGCAATTCTATGGCGATCTCTTTCTAACAAAAACCTATCATCCATGCCATCCTTAGCCGAATAGTATAAAGCCGCGCATTTCTGAATTTCGAGATCAACCGGGAGGACCCCTGCCATCACCGGCAGAGCCTCCGCGCTAACCGTCCTGTAGGCCTTGCATAAAAATACCAATGCAAGGCGTTGGCTTTGCAGTAACTTTAAACGTGCAGCACCAATAGTAGCCATATCTGCCTATGGGCGCCCCGTAACACATACAGCCTAGATAAGTGGCCCCGTAAACGACCTTCAGTGTTTTGAACGAAAGTCCCCTGTAGCTGTATGTAGCAGTAGATATTCTCGACAACGCATAAAAGCTATTTTTAGCCTTTTCACCTACAGTTTTTATGTGCTCAACGAATGCAAAATTTCTCTCTAAAATCAATCCTAAATAGCAAACCGAAGTTTTATTTTTAATGTAAACGTTATTGAATTTAATGCGCGGTGGTACTTTCAAACTTCCTTTTAAAAGCAACTGAAATGTTTTGTTGGGTGTAAAAAATAACCTGCTTCGTACGCCCCACTCCGCAACGACGCGCAAACACGTGTGGGCCAAGCTCTCGAGTCCCGCACGAGTATTCGACTGAACGAGAAACATACCGTCATCGGCGTATCCTGTCATTGAACAACCCTCCGGTAATGGTAAACTGAAAAAGTCATCAAATCCTAAGTTCCACAAGTGTGGGCCTAGCACAGACCCCTGAGGACAGCCTATTGTTAACGTTTTGGTATCAGAATAATGACCTAATTTTAAAGTTATTGTACCTTGTGAAAAATATAAATAAATAAGAGAGTAAATATTTCTATAGCAACCGCGAGACTTTAATTTCATTAATAGCATTGGCCACCAAGCGTTATCGAAAGCCCCGGAAATTTCTAGGAAGATGGCCAGCACATATTGAGAAACCGATGAAGTGACAGTCTTTTGCACTGATATCGCTGCGTCAATAGTAGATTTTCCTACTGTAAATCCAAATTGATTTTCGTGAAATTTAATACCGCCCGGCAGGAGCCGGGGTACTATGAGACGCTCTAAAGGCTTTCCCAAGGAGGGCAACAATGTGATCGGTCGGTACGACTTAGGGTCATCTGGCGGCTTGTCGCCTTTTTTAGGAATAATCCGAATATAGCCACATCGCCAAATACGGGGGAACACTCCCTCGTAAATACATCGGTTAAAAACATTTAATATTACTTCACCCGACAGCTTGCAAGCCTCCTTTATCATTTTGTTAGATATTTTATCGTCACCCGACGCCTTACCTATGGACAACGACCTAACAATTTCGAGGAACTTATCAGAAGTTGGTAGGTCTGACTGGGGTGAGTATGGTGGCTCAAGAGCCCACTGTCTTATCTGTCGGTGATAATCACTCCGTTCTCCGAGCAGTCGTCGGGTATAAGAGGATCCAAGAGGTAATCCGCGAGGTTTCCTTCAGACTTATAGTATGCGAGTTGTTAATTTTGATATTTCGTACATAGGCAAGATCAACAGAACGGTTAGTCCTAAACTTATGGTATATAGGCGACCACGGACCCTCAGCTTCCAGCCCATGCACTAGTTTACGTAGCAAATTATCCTTTGATTTTTCAACAGCCGCCCTGTAATGGGACCTGGCAACTCTAAGAGCAATTTAAGCGCTATTGTATTCCGCACCGGCACAAATTTTATGCTTTTTAAAATAATTTAATTTTCTACGAGTCCTCCGGAAACGCCTTCGAAGCTCAGCTAAACGATCACTCCACCAATCGCATCTCCAAGTGTTGTTAATAGATCCACGACCAATGGCCATGTTGGCACAGTAGGTAAAAGTTTCTGACATTAACGAAGCACTCTCTTCGACAGACAGGTTACCACGACCAAAATCTTTAGCGTGAGCCGCAAACAGAGAACCAAAGAGCTCCCAGTTTGCGCCCCTACTTTTATATTTGAAATTACATGTAGCTCTTGCTTGTAAACGATTAGACGATGGTCACTACAGGACGCATCCGGGAGGACCCGCCATTCGGATATCGAGACGTCGCCGCGTGAAAGCGTCACGTCAATAGAAGACTCACCCAAAGGGCCGCAAAAAGTAGGTGGTGCATTGGGACAATTGTGTATAGATAAATTCATTTCTGCAATGAATTCTTCGACGGCACAGCGCCGGTCCCTATCGAATACACGTAGTTTGCCATACCATAATGTAGAAGCATTGACATCAGCGCCTATGATTATTCTTTGACCCGCAAGAGACTGCAGGACGTGACGAAGATGGTGTAAGTGAGGATCGATATGATGTGAATATTGAATGTAGCAGCTCACAACAAACACCCTATAGGCCGAGGAAGTAACCTCAGCAACAGCACAATGAGATGTCATGAGGTTGCTCAAAGATGTTTCAGTAAAATTTGTACTAGAAACATAAATCCCAAGAGTGTCCCGGTTGACGACAGAGAATATATCGTCCACGTACCACCACCAGTATCGGGGGCTCGATCGTGCCGTGCTCAGGGCCCGTTCCTCAAACCATTCCATGAATATATTTGCCACCACCGGCGCCAGTGTTAACCTTATGGTAACTCCATCCACCTGTAAATAATAGTCCCCCCTCCACAGAAAATAGCCACTCTCAAGACAGAATTTTATGCACTTAATGTATCCAGTGGGTAAATCTGTGCCTTGTAGTAGTCTTGTGATTATATTTGTCGTCTCTCCACTGGAACATTAGTAAAGAGGGATGCTATATCAAAACTGACCATTATTTCTGTTTGTTGGAGCTGGATTTCGAAGAGCAAGGTGACAAAGTGTCGGGAGTCTTTGACGTAACTGTCGGTATTGCCTGTAAAAGGTTTCAAAATAGTAGCCAGATGCCGCGACAGTTTATATGTAGGTGCATCTATCTGACTAACTATAGGTCGTAAGGGCCAGTTCGGTTTGTGTACCTTTAGCAACCCATATATCTTCGGTGCGGTAGGATTGTGTGGTTTCAAGAGTGTTTCGAGCTCCCGGTCGCCTAACGATTGCAACAGTTTTGCTACCTTAGCAGTAACTCTTGCAGTCGGATTATAATTCACCTTTCTGTTCGTACTAGGGTCGCTCACCAGCTGCATAATTTTGTTCTCATACGCTTCGGTGTCAACGACCACTGTAGCAATAAGCTGATAAAGGCAAATCAGCAGGTAACACCAAAATCTCAGTCGCTTCGCAAAGCACGTACTGCTACCAGCTCCTGAGCCGTCATGTTTCGTGTTGGCAGCGACGATCTCCGCAACAATGCCGACACATCGTGTCTCAGGCACTCCGCATCATAGTGAGATCCAGAGAGGTCGTTGGCAACGCAGTGCCAGCGCAGCTTCCGACGTAGCTTGACGCTCCTCTTGAAAAAGTACCTCCGTTAGGTCCGAAACTAGTCGGGCTATCCCGAAATTCACACGTGAGTATAACCGTTTAGTTTGCAATATTTATATATTTTTTAAATACATACATATTATACCTATACATAGTAAACAGCCAAACTTCGAAACCATCGTTTGTCATCATCATCATCCATGCGTCTGTCCCAGTTGCGTCTCGCGATGCCCGGGTCGCGGTCCACTTTCCTACATTTTCTCCTCCACTTTGCACGGTCGTCGGCATCCACTGTAGTGTGACCATTGGCACGCATGTCATCCTTTACGATGTCAAGCCAGCACTTCTTGGGTCTTCTCTCTTAACGGGACACAGCGGTGCAAAATCTATATTTACACTCATAGAGAGTACACTCCTGTTGGATCCGGGAGACACTAATCTTTTATGGTGTGGGACATATCTTTTATACCACGGTAGCTCCCATACTCCTGCACTGACCTCATACTTTTGAAGTCTGGAGTAATCATACACAGCCTCTATTGGTTTGGGATCCGCCCGGTGAGGAGCACACGCTTAAAAGGTTTGCTAAGATGCCCACACCACGGAAACCCGTCGCCTTCCAGGCCTCAATGGTGACTCCATTAGGTCCGGCAGCTTTCTGATTTTTCATGCGGCGAAGCGCATTCTCAATTTCTTTAAATGTTAGCAGTGGCACTAGTCCCTGATTCGGAGGGAGGTCCGGAGTATCAAAATTGGTCCATCCGTTTGAGAGAAACAATGCCATAGACACACACACACACACACACACATTGTTAAATATAAAATCAAATTAAAATTTCTGAGAGATACATTAAGACTAATTTAAATTCAAAGACAAACAAATAGATTATATTTATTGCACATCCTGTATTATTCTTACTGTCTCCTTTTTTCTATTATTATGTACACTCGGAATTAGGAGCCAAATACATCTTAATTAAGATTTTTACATCGGAATTGAGGGCCCCGGACTTATTTTTAATTATACGTAATTTTTAGTTTTAACAAACAACTTCCTGTCAAATTGACAATATATTTCAAAAATAAGATAATAACCATGTTGTTTTGTATATCTAATTTTACAGAAAGGTATACTAAGTACTTAATTTTTAATCATCTGTTAAGTTTTGGTGAAAATACCGTGGAATTGGGTGCCTTTACCTTAACATATATGAAAACAAAACATCGAGGTTTAACTGGCAAAGAACTAGAATTGGAATTCATAAAAATTATAGCAGTATTGATATATGATTGTATGTTTCAATGAGCACTGGCTAAGAAGCCATCAATTCACTAACACCTTCAATAATCACCAGGTTGCAAGCTCGTTCAACATGAAGAAATATAAGAGATGTGGCTCTTTAATATTACTTAAGTAGTTAATTATGGAATTTTAAAAAATCAAAATCAAAAATCTTTATTCATGTTGGTCACAAAGTAACACTTATGAACGTCAAGATTACTGCTTCTACATTTACATTTACTTCCACATCGCAAAGCAATAGGTAGAGCCAGAGGAAGAACCTGGCAATAAAATTCATGGTCTTTTCTAACCGCCATTTGACACAGTTTGATTAACATGACATTTGACCAATAATACAGTAATGAATTTTTACAAAAAAGGAACAAAATAAATGTTGTGTTCATTAAAATTACACTTACATAGTTCCTTTGAATTTATGTGAGAACAGTCGACTTAGTTTGCCTTAAATTTAAATAATATTATTTGTAACAATTGCTATAACAGCTATGAGCTGACCAGTCCCAACAGACGGCACCCGTAAACGGGTATGACGCATATATCAGCCATCGCCTTACTCAACCGTATTGTAGGGAACAAGGCGTCCCGATACATACGCTACGGTAAATAGCTCGAGCGAAGAGCAAGCAACTCATTTCCATTTATTTTTATCATTCAAATAATCATTAATTGTGTATTAAGCCCTTTTCAAGAGGTGCGTCTTAATTACCGCCTTAAATTTATATACCGGCAGGTTCATAATGTCTAAAGGAATTTTATTATATAGGCGTACGCCAATTCCTGCAAAAGAGTCGTGAACCTTTTGTAAACGATGATAAAGAAAGACTAGATGTTGTGAACCTCTCAAATCTCCACAACTCGCTCAACACAGAGCTAGGACGATTTAACCAAATCGTCCTAGCTCTGTGTTGAGCGAGTTGTGGAGATTTCATGTGTTAAATTGAAGTGATTCATTGTGTTGAATCTGTACAAACCTCCATGCGAGTCAGGATTAACACTTACTGCCAGATTCGCAAAGCTATAGGTAGGGCCTGAAGAAGAACCTGGCAATAAAACCACTCTTTTCTAACCGCCAGTAATTGCATTCGTTTTATTAATATGTTACAGTGTTGGTATCTGGAATATTACGTCTAACAGACATTATTTGTGGGAAATAGAATTGTAATTCTACTAATATTATAAACCAAAAGTTTGTAGGAATTGATAAACGTGGGTTTGTTCTCTTTCACGCAAAAACGACTGAATGAATTTTGATAAAACATTACAATAATATAGCTTCCACATCAGAATAACACATAGCTATTTTTTATCCAAAGAACAAGATATTGTGAGAAACGTTCTGGAAAAACTTCAACTAACGGGCGGAGCTGCGGGCATCAACTAGTAGGAAATTTAAGAATAATGCTTCCATAGCGGCATCGTCTTCCATACTAATTGTAGTATTTGGTAAATTAAATCGAGCAGTAATTTTACAAACATGTTTTGTTGTGCATAAACTAAATTTTAATATTGGAGATCAGAATTAAAACCATAAATTATAAATATCATAAAAAAAAAATGATATTCAAATAAAATTAAATGCTGAATATAATACAAACTTAACATCGTAAATATACATCGACCTTTAAAATTGATTTTACTTACAAAAATACAAAATTACTAAATTAATTACTCTCATTATTTTTGTTCTCCCACTAAATTGGATAATATACGCATTATTAATGGTAATTACATAATTAATATACACGGCAATGGGCTTCCACCATCTGTAACGTGGGATAAAAATGCATACGGTGAAATGTCGGCGTATAGTATGCCTCTGCCTAACCCTTCGGGGATAAAGGCGTGACAATATGTATGTATGTAAATTGTAATTACACTTAATACATTTATAATAAACTAGATAGATATAGAACAGCTTCGCCCGTGGAACATTTGGACCTCCCGTCGCACCTATTTAATCCCGACGCTTATAAATTCTACAATGATGCATAAAAATATGCCCGATTTGTCGACATTTTTGACTACTGTTCTGCTCCCCAGTGTTGTAGCGTAATGATATATAGCCTAGGCCTTCCTGGATAAATGGGCTATTTAACACAAAAATATTTTTTCAAATCCGACCAGTAGTTCCTGAGATTAGCGCGTTCAACCGAACAAACAAACAAACACACTCTTCAGTTTTATAATATTACTAAACTCCCCTCCCGCGAGTAAAATAAACGCGTTTAAATATAGTCCAAAAAAATTCAAAATTTTTAAATAAAAAAATGGATGATGTGCCTCACTCGACATAGATAAATATAGTGTGTCGCGGATTTTTTTGTAGATATTTATAAGATCTACAATTAATTAAAACACTTATGGATCTATCTTTTATAGTTTAGGTTGTGTCCGAAAAACCCAAATATCTTACGGAACCCTATTTTTTCCAAAATAAAATATAGCCTTACTTGTGGATAATGTAGCTTTCAAATGGTGAAAGATTTTTTAAAATCGGTCCATTTGTTTTTGAGCCTATTAATTATAAACAAACAAACAAAGTTTTCCTTTTTATAATATTAGTGTAGATAAAATCAATAAAACTGATACGGTTGCATATAAATTTTCAAACCTCGGCCTATTTAGGCTCAATGGAAGCGACTACGAAGTAACTTCCCAAACTCATTAGGAACCTGTTGAACCTAGGACAGTTTTTTAGAAATCTATTTTTTATTGTGATTTGACGTACAGCACACAAATCGTATTTGCATATTTTGAAAGGTCAATTAATTGGGTACTTACCACAAAAACATACATATATTTTAAAAGTAAAAAAAAAAGGTAAGTTAGGCCAAGGTATAACATACCCTATGAACCTAGGCCAGTACTACGGTGTACCTAGGACACATTGAGTATTTGGGGGTGATTTAAGTAAATTTTTAAAGTTTTTTAATCAAAATCGTTTTATTCAGACTATTACTATATTTAACAAAGCAGCATAGATATTCTCAACAAAGACAAAATAATATTCGTAGTTTTAATCTTCAAAATCTTTAAACAAAAATAACTAACTTTTAACATACTACCTTATAAATCAAAGAAATTAAAATATTTAAACAATTAACGATATCAATTATTATTTCTCTCTTATCTATTTAAATAGTCATTAGGACTAGCTTTTATAAGAATACGATCAGTAGATATATTATTCAGCCTTACGCATTTAGTAGAAATCCCAGTAGTTCTGTATCTCTGGAACATAATAAATATCTCTGTTCTTGTTTACTTTATGCGGGGTTTTAATTTTTTCTATAATGTCACTTATCGGGTACAGATTCAAATCTTCTTTCTCAGGCCATTTCCAGTTTTTAAGTGACTTTTGCATCGATTTTAGTAGGACACCCTCTTCAGATATTGATTCTACCTTTCCGACAAAATAGGAACCTTCATATACAAATATAACATAGTCTCCAATATTGTAATTTTCTTTATTATTATGTTCGCTGTCATTGTTGAAGGTACCGTCAGATGTGTCATTCGGTGAATAATTGGTAGAATCGTCACTGGTTTCTGTTTTAGATAGAATTCTTCTTTTTATCGTTTTTGCATTATTGAATCTGCTTTTTGACAAACCGTACAATCCGAACCGAAACAGTCCGAAACATGACATTGGCGGACTAGTGGAAGCCTATCCACAAATGCCACAAGCTCTAAAAGTTGAAGTTGAGTTGAATCTGCTTTTATTCATAAACCTATGTTTTGCCAAAAGATTTATGGACTCTGCTTGATAACCTTTAGTTGCAACATGTTTTTTAGCCTTTATGTTCTCAATTTCTTGCTTTTCTGGTGTATCAGTCAAAATTCTGGATCTTCCTTTTTGTCTTCCTTTTCGTGTCTCTTTACGAGGTTGGGTTTTTTGGTGAGGGCGTATTATAACCGGTGATATTAAAGTTGCCGATATTCCATGTATTACTTCTAAACCTGATGAGTCGGCTGACTCAAAGGCACCTGATCAATTCTGGTGGGTGATTTTTCAATAAGTGGACGATCAGAATAGGATGCGGGCATGAAATCAGCATCTGTATAGATGTTTTCATTTAAAGGATGGAAACCAGTTGAACTAAAACCCTTACAAATATTATTTGGTATGAAAGCAAGAGGAAAAGCTTTTCACACCAAGCCAGCAATATCATATATAGTTAATGGTTTTCCCACATGACCTGGAGACATCAGTAACTCGTTAGCCGCTGTATTAAAATAAGTCTTAAAAGGCCCAAAAACTGACTTGTCTAGTGGTTGCATATGGTTACTAGTATGTGGATGTTGAGTAATAAGTTTTACACCATTATCTTTGGCCATTTGTATTGCCGGTACTGAAATATGACTTTCATGATTGTCCATTATGAGAATGACAGGTTGTTCTTAGGTAGGCTTTGCATATTTAATAAAATGCTGGAGGAATATCACAAACATGGACTTGTTTGACCAACCGGATGGATTGGCACCTCCAATCTGCCTTCAGGATCTCCAGTTATCATAAAATCTTTAAAGCTTACACGAGGGAATATCAGCATGGGTGGTACGAAACCACCACCTGCATTAATAGCCGCTATCATTGTAACCGACGTTCCTCTTTCAGCGCTAGTCATTGACCCAACTTGCTTTGCGCCAAGATGTGCTAATATCTTTGGAGGAAAATGGACAGTGGGCAATCCAGTTTCGTCTAATTTCCAGATATCAGTCGCCTTTATATCAGAGGGACACTGAGAAAGGACTTTCTTAAAATTGTCGAATGTTAATCTCACAGTATGTTTGTTAAACGCTGAAGAGCGAGCCAAACTAGTAGCTTCTGGCTTTCTCAAAGATAATTCATTTTTATATCGCTTCCTAAATAATCTTAACCAATAATCTCCGGCCATTTTGTTTGTATCCCAGCTCTTAGGATACTTTTTCCCATTCGCTTTTGCAAATTGAAATGCAAGTATTTTCACGTCTTTTAGAGTCAATCCAAATTGCAAGTGTGCTGCGTCTTTAATTTAGTGAACCAAACTCTGCTCCTCAGCGCGATCAAAAACTTGAATAACTGCAAGGTTTTCATGTAACTTGCTTACATCCGTACCTATTTCTAAACGGTGCTCTAAATGACGACGCAAAGTTGGTCTTGGTAATCCAAAATGTTTGGAAGCACCGAAAGTGGAGAATTTCCTCTTCTTAATCAATTTAATTGCATTCGTCAGATTCTCGAAATTAATAGGCGTCCTTTTTTTCTTGTCTTTACTTCTAGGCATGATTCCTGAAATAACAAAGATATTTAATCAGGAATAAATAACGTAAGTGTGAAAAAACTGAATAAAATATTCTCACGTCCAAAGTACATCATCTTGGTCAGGTTGTACCTTGGCCACTGACCAAGGAACAACTGATCGACAGTGACCGAGATACAACACTTTTCCAACTTCAACAAAACGGTCGATGTTAAGTAGTTTAGAGGTTACTTATCTCGTAAGTTTATTTATTGGTTTGACACTTGTTAAATAAATGAATCGATAGCATATAAAAGCTAAGTGACTATTATAAAACGTTTGTAACTATCAGGCTTCAAAATACATTAGAAATACTTACTTTTGCACCAAAAAAAAGTGTTAACGTCGATAACACAAAACAGTGGCTTAATGGCGGTATGTGACTAACTTCACATTGAACAGTCGATAGTGACGTACCGAATACCACAGATAACAGAATTTAGTATCGCGCGAATATTCAAAACGAGCCTATTAATAGTGCCAAGATTCAACAGGTTCCTTAACTGTGTCTGCATCAGAGCCTCGTGTGTCGTTTAAAGCACGTTACCGTCTTACATAATTAATACTGCTATACCTGTATACAAAAACTAAAATAATCTTGTCCTATAATACCGAACTACTGCATCGCCTGTCCTGATTACGGAATTTCCACGATGCTAAAGATTGAGTAGATTTCAATTCCGCAGGAGACAATGGTTTTCCTCTAAACTCCTCTTCAATATCCAGTAATGTTCTATCCTTCGTCTCAGGTAAGAAGAAATAGGCGATCACTAAACAATATCCTATGACTGCAGAATAAATACAATATGCGCCATAAATACCTAAAGTGTTAAAGAAAAATGGTACAGTCTTTACAGTTATGAAAAGATTTGATGATAAAAATAGAAGGCTAAGTCCCCCTGCTAAACTTCTATATTCTAGAGGGAACAGTTCACCAGCTATAACAAAGGGTAGTGGTACAGTGCCAGTAGCGACGGTAAACATATGAATATGAATCAACACTACTCCTATAAAAGGACTGTCATAGGGTAGCATTCTTTGTTCTTTACAATAAGTATATGCTGCAGTAGTCAGAAACGCGAAAATATTGATACTGACTGTACCTAATAACATGGTTCTTCTATTAATTTTTTTGATAACTAATACTGCTAGAGTATTAGATAAAATTCTTTGTGTATCTAAAGTTATAATTAGCAGAGGTATATTTACATCTGTGCCTATAATATGGTGAAATAAATCTATAGTATAAGAAGAGAGAATATTTGCACCGGCCCATTGCCCTAAAGTGTAAAGATGTACCATTATGAATATAGGTTTATAAAACTCTTTTTTCTTTATAGTTACACTGATGTAAGCGATATTTTTTTTAATCCTTTTAGTAAATGATTGAGATATTCCAGTTTCTGTTTTAGATTCTCTAACTATAATACTAGCTTCTATCATTTTCTGCAATTCTTCTTCTTCTACCTTATTACGAAGCCATCGAAATACTCGTCTACTCTCATCGTATCTTCCTTGATTGGCTAACCAACTTGGTGATTCGGGTGAATATATTACAATCAACAAATCTACAAAAGCTATACAAGCACAGAATAGAGCAGTGATTTGCCAAGTTAAATATGATCCCATTGTGTGTACTAATAGTACTCCAATAGCTATGCTTAAAGATATTGTGGTCAAAAATGCTCCACGATTTAACGGGCTGGTGTATTCTCCGATCAAAACCGGACATAAGGAAGCACTAATTCCCATTGAAATGCCTTGAAGAAATCTAGCTACAAGAAGTTGAGGAATACTTTTGGCAGTGACAATGGTGAACCAGCCAATAATCATAGGTGTTATGCTGACGAGATTGGCCGCTTTTCTACCATAGTTCGCCATGATGGCAGGTACGATGAAGTTGCCGCCGACGAGTGCGAAACCGAGGATCGACGCTGTAATTTGAAAAACAGTATTTGTTAGGTACGTTGTTTCAAAATCTCCAGGATGAAAACCAACAACACAGAAGCTGGTGCAACTTCTGACCAACAGATGAAGTTCTAGCGTAAGCACCATTGTAGGGGTAGAGGGGAAGGGAGCGACATTCACTCGAAATATCGCCTAAACTTTGACTGCCTCTGTGGCGCGGTGGGAGTGCATCCGACTGCTACGCAAGAGGTTCAAATCCCACCCAGGATAAAACTTTGTGTGATGAGCACGATGGTTTATTCTGTGTCTGGGTGTTATTTATCTATAATATGTATGTATTTAGAAATATATAAGTATGTTTAACAGTTATCTGGTTACCATAGTACAAGCTCTGCTTAGTTTGGAATCAGATGGCGTTGTGTGGGTTGTCCCAAAAATATTATTAAAATATTATTATTATTTTCTTTATGGAAATGAAGAGGGGATGAAGAGTAGAAGCGTGCACGTCGCCATCCCTGCCAGCTACGGCTGCAATTCTACTCCGACACGAGTGCCACCAGGGCGAATACTGCTAGGGCGTGACCCCGAGGCGACGCGCACCAGTTCGTCCCCGCTGGTGCGAAAAGTGTGAGCCAGAGCGGCGTAGGGGACCGCCACCCTACACGCGCGGCCCGACACGGCGGGAAGTGGAGGACGGAGTGCAGGGTAGCTGCGTGGAATGTTAGGGGAGGAATGGCAGATAAGATGAATGAGTTAATGGATGTTATGAATGAGAGAAAGTTAAATGTAGTGTGCTTGACAGAGGGAGTGGGGTGCTCGCGCTATGGTCTGGAGTACCAGAGAGCGAGCATGGCAGTCGGGGGGTTGGAATTTTTTGTTGTCCTCGCAATTGGCCTCCGGTATGTATGAGTATAAACTGGTAGGTCCTAGAATCCTCTGGATCCGTCTAAAACTTGGTTTGACGAAGATTTTCCTGGTAGCTGCTTACGCGCCAGTATCTTCGTCGAACGCGAGTGAGCTAGAGGACTTGTGGGAGAGTATGAGAGAAGATCTAAATGTGATAGAAAGAAATGAGACTTATAGTATGTGGAGACTTGAATGGATGGGTGGGTATCGCTCGCGATGGTTTTGAGTCGGTACTCGGGAAGTATGGGGATAAAAGGGTGAACGACGCTGGCAAGCTTATACTGGCATTTTGTAAGGATAAGGAATTGTTTGTGGCGAACACAATGTTCAACCACAAACAAATTCATATGTATACGAGGAGATGTAAGTCAAAGAGAAGCATGATAGATCTATTCCTAATGGATAGTCGGCTCCGTAAACAGGTGATGGACACAAGGGTTTATCGGGGCGCTGAGCTGGGATCAGACCACTACCTAGTCATAACTAGGATTAGGGATCTGTTCGCGGGTTGGCTTCATCGTACCGAGTGTCCTGAACCTGAGCCGACTTATAGCATCAAAAGCTGGAAGATGCAGGATGCATTCATTAGGGATAAATATAAAGAAAGGGTAGCGATAGGAAAAGGTAGTGAGAATGTAGAAAGTGTATGGCAGAACCTTAGGGATAGTATGGTAAATGCCGCTGTGGAACTGTGTGGAGAAACGAAAAGAGGCAGTAGTAATAAGCGTGATGCATGGTGGAATGAGGAAGTGAAAGAAGCAGTTCGAATGAAGAAGAAAGCATGGTTAGACTACTTAGCCTCGCGGGATGATTTTAATATGAAAGAGAGATACAAGCTGCAAAAAGTTAACACGAAGGCACTGATAGAAGAAACTCGTGAAAGGTGCAGAATGAAAGCGGATAAAAGGTTGTCGTCCAATTTCCGGGATAATGCCAAGCTCTTCTGGAAAGAGGTAGGCAAGACCCGGAGTTGTTCGGCAACCTGCAGTATGAATAAAATGCTTAGTGTTAACAATGACGTCCTAACAGACCAAACTGACGTCCTGCAGAGATGGAGTGAATATTATGGAAAGATGTATGCAAGAAAAGACAGAGATGCCACATCGGGAAGTAGAGCTCACTTCGATGCTCTGGATCCCGATGTCATAGAAGTCATTAGTATGAAAGAAATTGAACAAGCGATAAGAAGTATGTTATGTGGTAAGGCTGCGGGAAAAGACAGAGTTACTGCTGAGATGATCAAGTACGGTGGGTCGCGCGTCTAGGACACACTATGTCTGTTATGCAACTTGTGCTGGCGGACGGGTGAGGTCCCGGATGACTGGCGAATAGCAGTTGTAGTACCTATTAACAAAGGGAAAGGCTCGCGCCTAAACTGCTCCAGCTACAGGGCGATCAGCTTGGTCAGCTTAGCTAGTAAATGTATGCAAAGGTTATAACGGCAAGAATGCAAGAAAAATCTGAAAGGTATTTATGGGAGGCTCAATGCGGATTCCGGCGTGGAAGAGGTTGCATGGATCAAGTTTTTTCTCTCCGCATGATCGCGGAGAAGTTTCTGGCTATTAGCCAGAAGGTTTTCTGCGCTTTTGTGGATCTGGAGAAAGTATTTGAAAACGTTGTGAGAGAAACTTTGTGGGATTTGCTGCCCGGATATGGTGTGGACGGCTCGCTACTGCGGGCAATACAGTCGCTTTATAGAGACTGTAAGGCTTGCGTGCGAGTAGGGGGGGATGTGTCACCTCTTTTTGATGTCTGTACAGGCCTCAAACAGGGTTGTGTCATGTCCGCCTGGCTGTTCATAGTGTATCTGGACAGTTGCCTGCAGAAGTTGAAAGATTGTGATATGGGTGACTTTAAAGTAAACTGTCTGCTGTACGCTGATGATGCAGTGCCCATGGCCTAATCAGAAACCGACCTGCAGGCATTAGTCACTAATATGAAAGAGGAGTGTGAAAGTAAGGGTCTTCGCTTGAATGCAAGTAAAACTAAGGTTCTAGTATTTGAAAGAGATGACGTAAGAACCAAATGCGAGATTAGGGTAAACCAGGAACGACTAGAGCAAGTGAATGAAATTGTGTATTTAGGGAGTATGTTTAGAGCGGATGGAAGATGTGATTCGGATGTAGAACGGCGAGTAGCTGCCGGAAACAAGGTTAACGGTGCTTTGTCCCAGTTAGTTAAGCGACAAAGCATCGTAAAAGAAGCACGACTGGCGATTCATAACGCAATGCTAGTGCCAACTTTGCTTTACGGTAGCGAAACCTGGGTATGTCAGCAGATGCATGAAAGTAAATTGAATGCTGTGGAGATGCGATCACTTCGA